>JAUESF010000047.1:4098394-4121819 GCA_032274765.1 Malacoctenus tetranemus
AGAAGCTTAAACCAGGCCTTCAACTGATGCTGGTTTCAAAACAAACGACTGAATCCAAACCTTGGAAGTGCTGTTGATGTCATCAGGATCGTCCTCGTCGCAGGCGGTCAGTGTGACGTGGGTGATGTTCTCCACGGGGTTGGTGAGGGTCAGCAGGACCTGGCTCTCCTACATGCACAATAAGGACAAAGAGAAAAAACATCAAACACTGAAGGAGATTCTTTGCTGACGGGTCGAATGAATTCTGGCTCTCCTTCATGCTCGGAACAGCAAAAACAGAACAAACAGCAACATCAAACCGCTTTAGTTTGAAGTATTTGCAAAATAAAAAGCCACACAAAGATATGAGCTTAATTGTGTTTTGTCTTACTAGAGACCATAAAGAGTCACGGTTACTGGTTCAGTACTGGTGGGTCAGCTGAGCTTGTGAAAGCGTCAGCTGCCTGATTTTGAAGTGCATGAAAAGCTTCAGATCAAATATCCAGGAGACAGAATTCAGCACATCAAAGAGGACACCGACCTTCATATAACGCAGGTTCGGAATGGACATAATTCGGACTTCGGGGATGTAACTCCTGCAACAGGGAGAGAAACACAGGACACTCAGACCAGAGTAGAAAGCAGAGCTGTGATCAGGGACTGCTGCAGCTCTCTGCAGTATTACTGGTTCAAAAAAAGAAAAAAGCAGTGCTGAGCTGGAACATCATCATCATCATTCCTTCATCTGCTCACTGAAAAAAAACGTTCATTACATTGATTTTTCGACTGCTTTCACTTAAGGATTCCCTAAGCATGTTGTAGGAGACTTTAGATGATAATACTAAGTGCTCATGGGTGCACATTACACAAAATCATTATAAACCACAAGGTGCTTGGGGCAATCTCTTGCTTTTAATGACTTAAAAGAATAAAAACGTTCATTAAAATCACATGATCAGAAGGGAATCTGGGTACTCACACAGCCACCAGCTGAATCTTAAACTTGATTGAAGTGGGATTGAACTCTGGTTTGCTCAAGTTGTGTTCACATTTCTAAAGAGAAATGGGGGTGAAAAAACTCACACAGTTATCTCCATGTGATCTGAAGCAAAAGAAGCTGGCTGGTACCGAGCAGGGAAAGTGCGATACTCACCCTGCAGCGCAGCGAGCGCTTCATCAGGAGGTGTTTGTGTCTGGGGTGAAGCTGCGACGCCCCCGCGGGCTGAAAATCAGGCTGCAGGAGCCGCTGGCGCAGCGTGGTCACTGAGAGGACGTCACACAACGCAGGAGTCAACCGGAGGCGTTCGGAGCAGCCGTCCGTGCTGTGTGGTGCACTTCAGTGTGAGCTCCTACCTTCAGGTAAACTAATGGGCCTGGTGTAGCAATCCTCAGGCAGCGGCTCCACCTCATCGAGGGCCTGCGCCGGCTCGATGCTGATCTCCTTCTGGTCCTCCCCCTCTTTGAGTCTGACCACACAACCATCACACAATCAAGCAGCGACCACGTTGGCAGCTTCGCCACAGAGCTACAAATGACCCTGCTGCTGTGCTGCATTGATATCAAATTAAAAAAGGAGATTTATGTTAATGTTTATGGCTGCAAGCACACGATACTATCAGAGGTTTTTTTCTTCTTCAAACCTGGCAACCGACTGCGTGACAACCTTTCAAAACAAGTCACACGCATATTCCCATTATTCTCTCTGCGGTGCACTCGCCCGCTTTCCATTTGTCTCCGAGATGTGACAGCATACTTTGTCAACACCCGGCTTTTTGTCAGCCAATCATTAATTTCGAGATGTTAAGCAGGGTCCTTGAATGCATTCTGGTGAAGAGATTTAAAAATGATCCTTGCTAAGAATTATATTACTTGTAGGTGATGATGCAACTTGAGAAAGAAGGAAGGCTGACAAACTGTTGGTGGTGATGAATCACTTTCGCATGTGGAGCCAAGTTTCAAGGCTCCACAAATTGATTTTTACAGCACCCTGAGATTAATCAAAGCTGCGGCTGCAGGAGGGGAGAAAATCTATTTATCTACATCCCCAATAATAGGAACATACAGGGTGTGTTGTTACTGTGCTGAAACATGAAAAACTACGTGATGTGTCTTTTAGAATCAAACACAATTTACTTTAGGTTCAGGAAGGAGGAGAACTCACGTGAGGCCGGCCAGGCTGGATATGGGCGCTCCAGGCCTCTGCCTCTGCAGCCGGGTTCCAAGGCCGTACTTTTCCTGTGGGAATTCGAAGGGGAAAAAAAACACGATCACACCGACTGAAAGTCATGAGGACTCCAGATGATTTATGAATCTGATCTACAACTATTTTGTTTCTACTCGGCAGATTTAACAAAAAGGCTCGGACCAAAAAAGGAGCGTATACTTCTTAAAAACAAAAATGGAAGGGAATGGTTTTTGACATTTAAAGGAACAACGAATAAGCTGGAAACAGTTTCATATGTCTTGTGGCAAGAGAAACAAACAGGAGCCTTTCTGCCTCGAGTGGAGGGAGAGAATCTGCTGTGACACACTGTGGATTCAATCACAGTGACAAATAGTTTCTTCTGGCGACATAATGCAACAACTGCTTATTGCTTCCCTCCCTCTAAACAATACAAAAGACTCCTGTTGTGTGGCTCTCATTTACCCAAGGAGACATTCATGTGATCTGTGAGGTCACTCAGGAACAGATTAGACGGGAGGAGAGACACAGAGGAGAAGGTGCTACTGTACAGAGCAGACTACCCAAGTTGTGAAAAAATACAACTCACCACCACATGAATAGTGTGTTGCTGGGAGGGTAAAAACCAAAATATCAGAGTGCATAAGCCAAGAAAACAAAGAGAGAATAAGGGACAAGGTGAAACCGAAGCAATTCAGCAAAACATTAGTGGCATTTTGGTGGCATGCGACAGCAACAGAAATGCATCAATGATGGAAAACCAACAGCAGGATGGCACAGCTTCAGTGCTTCAGATCACACCAGGAAAGGCTGACAAATGTTAATCGCTTTGAAAAGCAAGATGTAGGAGGAGTGAAAAATGTGCTAACAAGCCAGAGTGGTCTGAAGACCATGTCCACGGCAGAGGAGCAACAGGTGAGGGTGCACAATTTTCCCTCCCGACTGGATGGAAAGTGTGTTTTCAACAATCCTCTGACTGTGTACATGGCATCACCTGCAAAGCAGCTCAGCCAGCTAATTAGCTCCTCCTGCTTTACCTTATGCTTCTCTGATCATACAACATCCTCACTGTGCATTGTTGCTATTATGACTGACTGTGACAGTCTACAAAACAAACTGTTGATCAAAGCTAACAGCACTGAGACAACAACTCGCTGACATTTGGAAAGGTCAAAAAACAGAAAGTATGACATTTTGGGGGAAAGGCTAAATCTTAGAGTTTGGGCTCGGAGGGAGCCGAGTACCGAGAAGGCCAGGGGCATGCACTGCCGTCTCCGTGCCAGCTTCTTCCTATCTCGCTCTTGCTTCTCCCGGTGGGCCAGCTGCTGGTAGTACTCGATCAGCTTGTTGATCTGCAGACAAGAAATTTAATGAGTTGAACAGATTTCCCTGTCATTATTTGTAATGGTTTACAATACTGTGAAATGTCATACATGATAATTACAGATCAATAAACAAAAAGTCAAAAAATAAAAGAAGATTTTACAAATGGTGCATTCATGTTATTCCTGAAAAAACAGGAAAATAACTTAAATATTGAGACCAACTGCGGTAAAACTGTAAAAAGGAATCATGGTTTCTCTTGAGACATTCTTTGCTCAATAAAGTATGCAGTATTTGGCCTTAAGCTGTCCGTGTATGGGTGTCACACATCTATTCAGAAGCAAGCGCTGCATGATCAGGAAACATGTGATCAACTCCACAGACTTTAATGACTACGGGGGAGAAAACTCACCCGCTGAGTGTGGGGATTCTCCGGCTCCTGCCATCCACCGCTCGCTGCAGTGAACAAAACGCAGCAAAAAAAAAACTATCACACTCAAGAAATGTGTCCCATCCCATGTAAAGATGATGTCTATTGACCTAATTACACACCAACTGATTTGTCAGCCATTCCCACATCTCTGGAGGTCCAGCGACAAAAGCCACAGGCCAGATAGTAGGCCTTCTTCATGGCTGTCTTGGTGGGGTCATCGGGCAGAGGGGCGGGGATGTTGGTGGCCCGAGTGGACAGCGTGTGCATGCAACAAGGGCAGTCGAAACAGTTTGCACACCTACAGAACGCGTTCATAAAGAAAGAAAAGGATAAACATGGTGAGCCATGTCCAACATGAGTCCTTTACAAAACACAGCACGCGGTGGCCTTGTCTGCTCCTTCGAAGCTCACCGGTTCTTTTTCAGCTTGGCTTCTGCAGACGGCATGTTCTCCAGACAGCTCGGACAATAGTGTGAGTCGACCTGGTCAGAGACAGCAGTCAGTCTGAGCATCCAGGACACAACATTAAGCCTCCAAGCTCGACGGGTGGTTATTTATACAAACAAATAAAGATCATCAGTCTTTCAGTTTCTGATTGTGTGTTCACAGTGTTTGTTCTTTATAATCCAAGTCATTGTGGCCTTTCGTCTTTCAAATGTGATAACATCTGGGTCAGCTAGCATCTGCACATGTAACAACTGCGACAATGGTGTTCCTGACTAACGACAATAATCGACTAACTCCCATTATCAGGGTATCAGAGCAGCTTCTACAATACAGAAGAAAAATGTGACTGTTCCTTCTACAGTGTAGTTAGTTACATTATCGAGACCGTCTCAGGATGCTGTGATATGATGAAGGAAGATCCTGCTTAATGTTTCTGGGTGTGGTGTTAGTCACATAGCCACGTCAAATAGCGGCTCTTAAACAAGAAGAAGTGAAACAGTATTAAAACAAAATAATGCTCTATTCATTAAACATGTCCTGCGTGTTTTATTTGCAGTAACTGGGCTGTTTTACGCAAAAAAATAGGTTTAGCAGAAGCTAGTTAGCTAACTCCAGTTTCTGCTATGCCGACCCAGCGCTGAATCGGAAGTGAATCGAACCGCCAATGAAAAGACAGGACCGCGAGAAACAGCTTTGATTGACAAGAGGGTTAGCCACTCAGTCCACGGAACGACAGAACTAATCCCGCCCAACTGTCAAAGCTGCTAGCAAGTCCACTGACAACAAAGTGGCTACTTGGGCTAATGGCTAGACGTCGTTACCGACGGATAGCCGGTGAAAACGACAACGTACCTCATGAGACACGCACTCCAGCGACCGCAGCTCACTGCAGTAGCGACAGAAATACAGCTGAGATAACGGAGCTCTGATTCGTTTCTCCCCGCGAACCAGATAGTTCACCTTCTCTGGCTGCAGAAGGGACGCCATCTCTCACTACTGAAGCCGAGATCTAGCGCTCACTCTCAGCGCTGCTGGAGCTGATGTCACCGCTGGTTCTCCAGCCTGAAGTCGCTCCCTGTCGCCCCCTTCTGGCCACAAGTTTACCTACACACAAAGATAATAGACGCTAAATCTAAAAGTGATAACACGACATTCAAAGCAACAGGAGCAGTTCAGGCGTACATTTGATTTGGGTTTACAAAGCTAATAATTGATTATGAAAGTCAGCAATGTTGAAAATCGAGTTTGTTATAAATAAAAAACCAAGCTTGAAGCCCGATTTAGAAAAATACCTTGAGGGTTTTTTAACTGGTGTGAATGAAAGAAAGGTTTGTGTCTGATTTGGGAAACCTTCAGACTGCAGCCGACACAGCGAGTTAAAAAAGGTGCTCAAGGCAAAGACAAGATGTCCCATAAAGTTGTTTGTCTTGCTGAAATAAATCATCAACAGTGGAATATATAATGCCCTGTTGTAGGTCTATGCTTTTAACATCTAACTATGAGAGGCTTCTATGACTGTAGTTCAACCCAAGCCTTTTGGACCCTGGCTGTGTCTTTATCGAGAGCTGCGTCAGAAGTCCAGTGTTATCTCCTCACAAGAATACACACAAGTGAGACTTACAAAATCTCCTATTTTCCCAGCATTTTCGGGCTTAGGGCTTGAATGATACGTCCTCCAGCTAAAGCTTCAACTCAAATATTTGCGCATGTTTGTATTTTTGTTTCAGATGATTCCTTTTGAGTGTTTGGGTTTACAGTGCACAGTGTTTCTCTGCTGTCTTTGCTCGTTTGTTTGTGGCCTTTGGATCTCAGTGGGTCTGACATGGACAGTGCGTAAAAAATAGTCAATGAGGTGAACTAACAGGCTTGCAAAGAGGCCTGTCAGCCACCCACAGGGGCAAATGGCCGAGGACCAGCTCACTATGGCAACAGCTGATCCTGGAGGGGAGAAATGATTCAGTGATGAAGTAACACAACTTCTTCTCTACTTAAAGATAGGCTGTGCTGAAGCCTTCAGTATCAAGTTCAACATGTAAAGATGTTTTGAATTTGTCTTTGCATTATTATGACATGTAGTCTCGTTTTGCGCTGTCAGTGTTCACGGTGTTCACAGCAGACTGAGCTGCAGGCATGCGCACAGTTACCTGGTGAGCGTGTCTGACTTCTTCTCCTGACACATTGTTTTAATTGGCAAATCAACGCAGGAGAACATTTCATAACTCAGTATTTTTCTGTTTGCTCAAAGGTTACGAGACTGAAACACTGAAGTTAGCGTTCACTTTTAGCATTTTTTGTAACATTCAGATTTTTCAAAAATCGAGGTGAGTCAACTATTGATTTCATCACAAAGCAAATGAAAGTATTACTTACTCTGGAAAACTATTGACAGTATCAGTTTACTTATTCAATTTTGAATTTACAATTTAATTTATTTCTATCTGCATGTGGTAAAACACAGTTCTCTGGTAAATAAAGTTTACCCCCATTCATTCATTCGTTCATTCATTCATTCATTCAATCAACGTGTTATCCGTTGACGCAGTGGCAGTGTGTCAGCAGATGGCGACATCTCAGCCAGCTGTGCTCCCTCCGCCCTCCTGCCACAGGGACGTGAGTTATCCCCGAGGGGAGCCGCTGACAGACATCCACAGAGAGCGGTCACCGAGTCGCTGAAGGACGGCGCGATGTGGCCCCTCTTCCCGCTGCTGCTGCTGCTCGGCCTGCTGCGTCCGTGCGCCGCCGGAGCCCCGCTCTCCCAGGTACCTGTTGATACCCGACGATTGCTGCCTTTCTCTCTCTCTCTCTGTACATCCCGCTCCTTCTGTCGGTCCCTGCACACCTGCGCAGCTTGAATAAGATGACGGTGATGCGGTATGGTAATAGAAGTAACTGTGACAGGAATCCTGGGTGCTTGTGTTATGTCAAATCTGTGGACTGCCTGCCAGAACAGGACCATATTTCATGTTTAGTTTTGCCTTTATTTTGGCAGTTTTTTAAATGTTTCACAAGTTAAACAGATTTTTTGTCATCGTTTTTGACAGACATTTTCCTAATGGTACTTTCAGCTCAACCTCTGTTATTTTAATTGTGTACAGATGATGATTTCTCTCTTAACTAAAAGGCTCTGGGAGGTAATAGCAATAATAATAATAATAATAATAATAATAATAATAATAATAATCCATCCTGATCCCGCATCCTGTTTTATTTCAAACTCCTGTGGCTCTGACAGAGAGGGAGCAGACTCCTGTTGACACTGGACTTGTTTTGTAATGAGGCAGATGACATGAGTACTCCAGCGCACACAGCAGCGGAGGCATGTGTAGGCAGAAGGGTGAAAGTATCGCAGCAGCCCTTCTCACTGCCTATTTGGTTAAACGTCAGGACCCAGTGAGTAAACAAGCCCCGGCTGTTTGCCGAGGGAAAATCGGTCAGAACCAGCTGGCCTGAGAAGATACTTCACCTTTTTCTCTTGTTAGATTGGAGTAGAATGTCAGAAATAAAGTGAAAGTGGAGCACGTGGATGTCTCGTTTTATTTAGGTGGTCTGCCACAAAGATAGAAAAAAGCATTGTGTTTTTTACTATCTTAGAAAACAAGTACGCCTTGAATGATTTCAGTCCCCACATGATTTTATATTAAGACGCTCTGAGGCTGTTAAATGTTCAAAACAGAATGTCACACTTGGTTATTAGGAGGGTTTGGTGACATGTTTCACCACAACACAACCCACACAATCAATCAGTTCAAGGCCAGGCTTTTGGCCGTGTACCTGAATAAATCTGGAAGCAGATCATGCTTACGCTCCCTGGAGTATGATGTGTCTCTGTGGGCAGCGTTTGATTTTCACAACATATTTACTGTGCCGGTCACTCGTCCGGGAAAAACAAATCTAACCTACTGTGACCTTTTGTTCGCACCCCCAGCGGTGTGACTCCTCCACAGAGGGCACCATTTACAAATACCACGCCAGGACCCTCAACGGTAGTTGCACTGTGAACTTCAGCGACTACAAAGGGAAGAGCGTCCTGTTTGTGAACGTGGCGACATACTGAGGGTACACCTTCCAGTATGTGGGTAAGAAACCCCCCAGAGGGGTTTATTGTCGCTCATTTCTTTGATTTTAAAAGCACCATGTTCTCCGTTTGAGCCTTTCGTTCTCTCTTCAGAACTGAATGCACTACACGAGGAGATGAAGTCCCTTGGCTTCACCATTCTGGGCTTCCCCAGCAACCAGTTTGGGAAACAGGAACCGGGACAAAACGGCGAGATCTTGCCGGGAATAAAGTGAGAAATCACTCATCCAGACGATCCCGGCTCACAGTGGCTGAAGGCAGGGTGTAACCTGGACAGGTCGCCAGTCCATCACTGTGCAAACACACAAAGATAGAAAGAATCACACACACACACCTTGTGAACCATTTAGAGCCACCAATTTACCTCATACACATGTTTCTTTGGGCTATGGAAGAAATCAGAGATTACATAGAGGAAACCCACCCAAATTCCACACAAAGGCTCCACCCGGGTACAGACCCAGAACCTCCCTGCTGTTAACCATTCCTCTGCTGTGCAGCCAGAAGTCAACCGTGCGTCTCACAAGTTCATCTAAAGCTAGCAAGAGGACAAAAACAAAAACCCCACACTGCAAGGAAAACCTCTGAACCCACAGCAACATGTTGCTCTGACCAAGTGAGAATCGTGTTTCTTCCAAAGCTCGTTGGAATTTGTCCTGGAAGCAGATATGATTGCAAAGAGATGAGGACCCTCAACTTCAGACCACAAGCCCCTAAGGAATGGTATACATTGTAAAGCTCTGTAACATAAGAACCCAGAAGCTGGAAGGAGACAGGAATTTGTAATATGGATAAATCCTCTATCAGTCAACAAAGCTTCATTTAATCAGGGAAGCGTCAGTTCGGCTAAAAAGATCAGCCTCTCTTTCCCAGCCTCTCGAACACACACGAACAAACTATACATTTCAGCTGCTGTCACTCAGACCCACAGCGCAGCACACCATGGCTCTGGTGTCCGTCCATAGAGGCAGCCCAGCCACTAAGTGCTCACAGGCATGTCTGCTGATAAGCTGGCCTCTCTCTGGATTCCAGACACGTCAGACCCGGCGGAGGATTTGTTCCAAACTTCCTGATGTTGGAGAAGGGCGATGTGAACGGGCAGGGCGAGCAGGAGGTTTTCACTTTTCTGAAGATATGCCGTCGCCCGTTTCTCAGAGTGTAACTCATCACTGAGGCTGCAGCGTTACGAGTGCTTCCCTCCAGCTGTGCACACGTCGCTTCTCAATGCACAATATTTAAACCCCTGGCATCATATTGTAAAGATAACACATACATCCCAGGGCTTTTTGTTTTTTACTAGATTGCTCGCAATAAAAAAGCACTCAGCTGGTTACAGGTGAAGTCCATGTGTACACTCAATATTGACACAGCCAAACATCTGTTCTGTGCTCACACATGTGTTTTTTAATTCTACATTGTTTCATTTGAGTGTTGCTATAAAGGTAAATATATCTATTTGCCACATGTTTAAGTTTGGAATAAAGCTAAATATGGATCTGTTTGCAATAAGCTGTTCCAGTCACACAACATGAGGAAGCTGGTGTCAAATTACAAGCTATGATGGTGTCTTTCACTCAGCTGGTTTGGGTTCTTTCACACTGACCGATGAGGTAGTCTCGGAGCAGCTCGAGTTTCACTCACAAACGTGTTTCTGTGTTCGTTTTTGTTTGTGCAAATTCTTCTGCACTTCCCTTTTCCTGGTCTGTAGCTGCACAAACATGATGCCCAAGTCATTATTAGCAACTTCCGTGGACTTTCAGAGTAAGAAACATTCTTAGAGTCCAAAATAGGTTCCAGGTAATCTGTTTTTGGCCATTAGTGTTTTCAAAATTGTTTTTGTTGTTATGCATGAACAGTAGGACACATGTCTCTTCTCCACTCTGTGAAGTAGATCAGTATGTTTGAAATCTTGCCTTGGGTAAACAATTTGTTGCAGTCGTTATTGACTTGGTGCTGTCCGCTGCGCAGAGCTCCTGCCCTCCTGTCGGGAGCGACTTTGGAGACCCTGCCGGCAGACTGTTCTGGGAGCCTCTGAAGATCAGCGACATCAAGTGGAACTTTGAGAAGTTCCTAGTGGGGCCGGACGGGAGGCCGGTGAAGAGGTGGCACCCGAGCGTCCAAATTTCCCAGATCCGAGCCGAGATCCGCAACTACCTGTTGCAGCTGTACGCACAGGGTGTTTTCAATTAGATCATCGTTCATCTGGTAAAGTGATGTTTGACAGTTTAGATAAGCTACGGTAGAACAACAGTTAGTGTGATGCGACAGTCCCTGACCGCTGAAGATGGCATGTTCAATGAAGAGGAGGCTTGAAAACAGACATGCTGTGGTGCCTCTTTGGAATCTGGGGTTCAGGCCAGCTTTTCAGTGCATTCAGGCTGCCCTGCGACCCCACAGCACCATGTCATCTTCCTATCCCAGGATCTGTTCGCCATTACAGCCTAAATGTAATTACTTCTAATAAATCATGGAGAACATGACACCACTGTGCCAAGGTTTTGTTTACCAGAAACAACTGGGGCTTATCGAGTCATGCAAAGGTGAAAGTGTTGAAGAGAAAGTAAAAAAAAAAGTCCAACACGTGCGTCTTTTCCCTCATGTATTCTGTTCTATCCTGCAGTAAAAATAAGCAGGGTGACATACTAGCAGACATTTAGAATAGATTTATTAAGCCAGTCAAATACAAAAAGTCTCACATGTGCTTTTGCCTACAGCAAAAAAGAAAGGAAAAAGGCTACAAACCAGGAAAATACAACTGCCAGTAATTACAGCGTACCATTCAAAGTGCAATTCTGTTTAATTTCATCTCTCATCCATCATGATTTTGTTCCCCGTTTCTTATAAAAACCGAGCGTTTTCCAAAGTCACCTTCATACATTGTGAAGCCCTTCATCTGACTACTTGAAATACACTATACTAAGAAAATTGGTATTCAGTTGAAAACAGGCAAGGCTTGAATTTGAGATAAGTTCACCCATTTCTTTTAAAAAATAGGAACGCGTGTGATATCGAGGTGTGGCTCCTGCATCTGTCACCAAGGCTCTCGACTGTGTTGCGCCAGCTCACAGGTCAGTCGGCACGGCATGAAATGCTGGTTGCTGAAGTGGACAGAGAGCAGAGCCTGACATCCTGAAAGAGGGCGTTTGTTTTTTGTTTTTTCTCCCCCCCCCTCGGTTTTTGTTAAACCTCTGGAGGTGCGGCCGTGCTGCGGTAGCGCCGGGTCGGGAACACGGGTGGAAAATCTTCCTCGCTCTGCTGCTCGAGCAGAATTTGATGGATCAGAACAAGTGGCAATAATAACAACTCGTGTGATGTAACAGCTACCTGACGGTGTGGAGGAAGGTAGTCATCGCCGCAGTGCCGCCTCTACATACTGCGTGTCGGGGCTAAACTGTGGGCGATAGTACAGGATGCAGTAAGACGAGTATAAGTATTGAAATGAGTGGTCAAATCAAGTAGAAGTGTTGTTTAATGAGATTAGGTCCATCATCATGGAGGAAAAGAAAAGGTTGTGTATGTTCTGTGCGTTGTGTTTTGTGTCCGATACAAACATACAATGTCAATAGCTACAATATATTTGGATTACACTAACAACATAGAAAGAACAGCATTACTAAAGACAATGATTTACACTTAGTCAATGCAACTATCAAAACAGCAGGTTATAAATAAATTATCAATAATCACAATCATGTTTTTGGTATGATACCATCAAAATTCATTTCCCAAAATTTTCGTATATCAACAACCACTTTTGAACAGTTACACATATGGGACAGTTCTATAACATCGATGGTACTGAAGGAACCCTCATAAATCAATTAACATTCACATTGTAACTCCTATGTTTCAGTGTACCTATATAATCATTCGCTGTTGGAATGAGTATATGTAGTCATATTGGGGAATGGCTTCCTGTGACCCTACAAGTAACAAACTACGTGTCAGGTTGTTACATACTTGCAGAGAGACAATCACGTAGGTATATTTTCCGGAAACAAAAAAAAAAAAAAACAACCCGATGTGAATTATTCCAACCAATTTAACAAATGACTTAAGTTCCCAATAAGAAAATCTAAAACAAAATTCATGTATATATTCAGAATAGCGAAGTGTTTCACAAATAGCCTTATAAAACGCAAGTATAAACGACATTACAATAGGATATCTACAGTTCAGTAGGAAAATTATAGATCAAATCACACCTCGTCAACTCAAAAACAAACTGATTTTCATGCTACTACCCAGACTGCAGTAGGTGGGTCCGGTGATGCTTTAGTGCTTTCCAGGGTCAATGTTCTGTCGCTCCCTTTTTCCAAATCCTGCTGCTGCTGCTGCCGCCGCGGCTGCTGCTGCTGCTGCTGACTGATCTACAGTTAGAAAGCGAGGACAATACAGTCAGTTTTCAATGCAGTACGAGCAGGAACATCACCTACGTGACAAAAGTAAGTCATGAGCAAATGAGCTTATGTTCAGTTTAGTAAAAGTGCCCTTTTTGAGCAGTAGGTGGCAGTAGGGAGTCACTGCAGGACCAGGTTTTACTTCATATCAGCTCCTCTGTAAGAGTTTGTTTGTTTTTTGGTAGTAATTACCAGGTAGTGGTGTGTTTTTAACCAAGTGAGGACATTCAGGTCACAGTTTTGAACTTGTACTGGGCCCACAGCTTCTTACCTGCATTCTCCGGTGGTGGTCGTGAACTCTCTCCTACTGCTCTGGCCCCTCTTGGCTGAGGAAATGACATCTGCCAAGGAAAACCCTGATCAAAGACACAGCACCGGCTAAGTTAAAAACCTCTATATACCCGTCTCACTCACAAACCAGCAGCCCTTAAGTCTTTGCGGTAGCCTAACAAAGGTTGTGGAGTGTAAGCGTGCTGCCCCCAGCAAGTAAGGGGAGTAGAGGTGATAGGAGAAAAAAAAGAGCCTCGTTTCCTCAGTGAACCAGAGTCACTCCAGAGACAGAGACAGAGGGGCTTTAGAGCGCCCTTACCGGGGTTACAGGCTGGAAGTCTCGTACAGGGGGTGGCGCCGCGGCGGCTGCTGCTGTGGCGCCTGCTGCATTGGGCATCCGAGGAGGGAAGTGTACGGGCCAACCCTCGAGGCCCTGCGGTCCCACCTGCACAAAGGGACCACAGTAGGGAGGGCTCAGCGGGCCGTTCACTGAGCCTGACGTAGGGTCTGAGGTACGTCTTTTCTGCTGCTGCCCCTACGAGGGATCACAAGTACACATGTGATCCCCGATCAGTGTGCGGCCGCTACTTTCAGCCAATGCAGTGGCCCTGTTTTGGCCTGGTCCACCTGCCGACCTTTGACCCTGCTGCAGCTGCCTCCTGAGGAGGAGAGGAAATGTTCCACCTGTTGATCCCCCGAGCAATGACAAGACAAGCTGGCTGGAGTGAGGCTCTTGTGCTGGATTTATCCAGCATGAAGTCACTGCTGTCAGTGTAATAAACCAGTCGTTGAAGACTGTGTTCTCTCACAAGGGGGCACTAGTCTGCAAGGTTTACCACCACTCAGATGCTACACGGTTGGTTCTGGTTCACCTGAATGCATGGCCTACATGGCCAAACATTCTCACCTAAGCAGTTTGACAGTATCTTTTTATTCACTGTCAATGATCCATGATGGGACCAGCTGCAGCCAGTACCTGTTTGTGATGCTGCATCTGCAGTCTCTCCAGCTTACACCTCTCCGTACGTTCTCTCTGACACTCGTTCTGTGCCTGATGGAGCTGAAAAGAGCAACAAATGTGATGTTAGAGCAATATCATAATAAATAGTTGTTGCTTTGTGGCTACTTTTAACAATGTATTACCGATTAGTCTTCATTGGGAGTAATTATATGATAAATACATTGCATGTGGTTTTGAGAGGATAGTCATTGTTTACTTTTATCATAGCACAGGAATCAGTCAAGTATTTTTACTCTAACAAGTCATCGCAAGCAAGATGGATCCTGTGAGATCATCAATGTACAAGAGTAAACAAGATTACGATGTCGTCTCAGTCTGTCTTGTATCGCCTCAGTTTGAAACTATTCTCAGTCAATCAAAAACTGTCTGGGCCAATCATCATCCACTTGGGCCTGTCAATCATTCTGGGATGCAGGTGCAGTGTTGGATAAGTTACAGGGACAAGAAAAGCGAGTCACTGAATTAACAGAGGCAGATGCACAGTCTGTTGATATTGGAATACATTCTGTTTTATTTAGACTTGAATTGATTTCAGCACTAAGCAAAAAGAGCCACTTGTATACATAAATTTAGCATACAGCAAAAGTCTTTGGTCAAAAAGGTGCAATTGTTACAAACTGTTACTCATTGTGTTTGTTGGCAACCTGTTGAAGCCATTTCACCCAAAAACAGGATAAAAAGTTTGAACTAAAGTATCTCACCAACTACCAGCTTTGCTTATTGCAAAAAGAATTCCCTGAATATTAACTAATTATGTTGTCAATCATCTCCTTCTCACCTGATTGGTCAAATTTGTAATCTGACCCTGGAGTCTCTCAACTTGCCGTCTCAAGTCCTCCTTCTCCTCGTTCATTCGCTCCCTGTCACTCCTTTCTTTTCTAAAGTCTTCTTCAAAGATTTTTACCTGAAAAAAAACAACCACCAATATAAGCAAATAGAAAGTGTGCATCAAGTTGTTACAACTGCATGTGTGAAAGTTTCCCTGCATGTCTCACCTGCTCTTTTAGGACAGCAATTTGAGTGAGAAGCTCCTGTTTCTTCAGGTTATTGGCTGCATCGGCAAAGTTCGCCTGACCAGGAGGTTGTTGGGAGGTTGAAGGGGAGTGCAGGTTTAAGGCTTCCTCTAAAGCCTGAATTCAGACCAAACACACATTAAATAAAGTCAAATGTGTCAGCGTTGTGTTCTATTTGCATCTGTTGCACACTCACCCTGTTGAGGCGTTGGATCTCTTTCTCCTGATACTCCCTCTGTTTGCTGAGAGGGAGCAGCTGATCCTGCAGGTAGCGAATCTTTTGCTTCAGCTCCGTTGTTTCAGAGTTTAAACACTCCTTCTCCCCCTGAAGACATCCAAACCATTGACAACATCCGCTTTCCAGAAGCTCTTAAGTTGTGCATCGTGTTTCGGAATTGATGTCTCCGGGTTCTCACCTGTACATTTTCAATCTTTGATTTTGCCAGCAGCAGCTTCTTGTCATAGTCGCGCTGCCTCTGCTCTCGCTCGGCTTCCAGCTCTAGCACAGTTTTCTGGGACTCAGCTAGCCGTTGTCTGAGGTCTGTGATCTTAGGAACAAGAAAAAGGAACAAGAAAAAAAACAAACATTTAACTCAGGATGGTATCTAAGCTGAGAATGTAGTGAAAAACAGGAACTAGTGCGTGCCTTGAAAAAAATGCTAGCAAATATGAACAAAGCCACTGCATCATCTGCAAAGACGCATTTATGCTTTTGTGCGAAAGACCGACAGAGACCCAGTGACGCAAATGGATGTATCTCGGCTTATGCGGTCTAAACCCAAGGCTGCATGGCGTCCCCATCTGAACGGAGTGTGAATGTAGGTTTGTGCATAGTTGCGGGTGTGTGCACCCATAGGTGTGTGAGACACAGTGCGAGTGTGTGTACGTCCGCGTGCTGCTGCTGCCCTCTGACTGCACCATAGCAGGAAGTCAGCGGGTACCGGCGAGGTGAGGGGAATTCTCACTGAAGTGTGACAGGCCTTGTGGTAAGAACGCGCTCAGAAGATAGCGAGCTATTGCGAGATTGTACCTTTTTCCACTGGACAAGCACACAAACAAAAAAAGTAACAAGTGACACGCACAGCTGCCTCACTGCCAACTGATGCACTCACTTCTGACACTCATGTTCCTAAAGGGTTTTACAGGAGTTACAAAATACTTTCCACTTGTCACATTGATCAGCTAAACAAACACATATTCAGATTGTATTCGCATGGAGATATCAGCCTCTTGAAAATATATGTCTGTAAGCATCACAAAGCAACAAAGTTATCTAACTTTATCTTCTCACTTCAATTATTTTTGCATATTTATTATCTATAATAAACAACGTTTTTGCCCTTATTTTTGTGTCATCTTCCTTTAACGCTAGTTTGGTTTTCTCAATTTAAGTGAAAAGCATTCTGAACATGCGATTTCTGTTTAGGAAGTTCCATACAAATAAAGATAGTTGTTAAGTAAAGCACAGCACTTATTGTGTTGTGCATGAAGATGCTGCCTTTTGGTGTCTAAATTTGTTCTGCTGCGAATAAAACAGCGCGTCTGTTTTATGAACACATAAAAAGAAAAACTGAAAACGACGTTACGGGTTCGTCTGAGCAGCCAAATGATAACTTGTGAAACTCCCAGCGCTGGGAAAAAGAATTACAGCAGCTTCACCATTAGTCAGTGACACCTGCGGAGTCTTTCCACACTGTAACAGCTGTAAAGTCATTACTGTACCTTCTGCTCAAACTGTGACTTCATGGAGTTCCACTGAATGTCCCACTGCTTGTTCACCTCCAGCACCTTCAAGCGCAGCCAGTAAGTGATGAAGAAACAACACTGAGCACTTTGGAAACAATGTACACAGAGACTTTCCTCTGTACCAAAAGAGGATAAGCTACAAGTTGTTCAAAAAAAAAAAAAAAAAGAGAGACTCACATCCTTTCTCTGCTTCTCCAAAAGCTTGATCTTTTTTTCATAAACCTCAACATCACATGGTTTGGTTGGGGTTTTCTCTGCTGCTTTTCCACTCTGAGGAGACACAAAAGATTCCTAAATCCTCAATATTCTTCCATTACGCAAGAGTTTATACACATCAATGGTTCAATTCAGAAACTAGTCAAAAACTGTTAAATCAAAGCAAGTTTGATAGACTGATTGAAGTTTGAATTTGTTTCGATAGGACACATTTTTTTCACATTATAAAAAAATAACAACATTTCTGTAGAGTACTAAAAAAAATATCTATATCTTGGTCTTTGACATATTGGAAACTACCTTCTGCGGCGTGGTGGCCTCCATTTTAGGTCGCACGGCAGCTGATTCGTCTCTAACGGGCTCCTCTTTGACGTCTGGAGTCTCGGTGTCAGATGGCGATGCGGTGGATGTGGACGCTGCTGCTGCTGCTCCTCCTGTGACCAGCTCCTTCAGTTTCTGATTCTCCAGTCTAAATTATGAAGACAAATGAAAACGATAGTATGCGTGAGCAAAGCTCCCTTCCCAGAATTCGTTGACCTTATGCTCTGGGTTAACAATGTCTCGGGAAGAACCTGCAAGGCCCACTTGTTGCACTGAGGCCAACAGAAAGCACTGGAATAATCCCCTAAAGCAAGTGAAAGCATGAGCAGTGGCCAAGTTGCCACGGTCAGATTTTATCACCACAATAAAGGTGGATAAAAGAGCCATGAAACAGAACTACTCCAGAACAGAGAGCAGCGGAGTCGGTGTGAGGTGGTGTCACCGATGGTCTTGTTTGTTTGTAGAGGTGATGTCTTCAGATCTCACCCTGTTCTTTACGGCCTTGCCAACAGTGGCGTTTGTGCAGAAGCAACACCACCAAACTCAAACTGAGAAGGAGAAGAAGAAACATCGGAAACATTACCTCAGCTGTTCCAAGTCTCGATTCCTGATATGATGATCCTCTTCCATTTTCTTTCGAAGCTCATTGTTCTCCTGTCGGAGCTGCTCACAGAGAGTCTGAAAAACAACCACAACCACCTTGGGCTTTATTGTGCTGTATAATAACAATGCTCTTTTCCCCAAAAAATCTTTATAAGACTTTCACACAATAAAATGTGTAATTTGAGGTAAAATTATGCAGGAAAACGGTGCGTGTGAATAAACAGATTTTACGAGGAAAAGAGGTTTTATTTTGTCCCACAAATTGTCTTTTGTTTAAAATTTCCACAGCAAACACTCGTGCTGCTTTTCCTTTGAAGCTTCTGTCATCAGTTTTGAAAGCAAAAAAAACAAAACAATATTGTTCCAAGTGGGATGCACTTTCCATTTCGTTTGTTACAAATTAGTTGCAGACAACTTTCCATAAGGCCTATTTTTTGTGTCACTCCTCGTGTGATCCTCGTTGACGTGATATTTTTTAGGTTGCTAAATAAACTTGGCAACATTTGAAATGAAAACGTTAAGCTGCTGACCCAAGGCGCCGTCTTTGTCGATGACTAACTCCAGGTGTTGCGTAGTTTGCAGTTGTTTTTGTGTGTAGCAGCAGAGAAACCAAAATGACTGTGATCGTGATGAAACAGTGTCTCATATCTGTCTTTCTTCCACCCACAGCTCATAAAACCTGCCACTACGAAATTTTTGCAAGTCAGCATATCGGCTGTCAGAGACTTATGAGCACCAAACCGGACAAACAGATAGAAAAATTGAAACTCGGGAATTTTTTCTTTAAAAAAAGTGCAAAAGAGCAAGACAGAAAGAGGGTTTCTCACCTGTAGGAGAGAGGTCCTCTGTTCATTCTTCTGGACCTTGGAGGAAAGGTGGTGGAACTCCACAGCCATGCGACCGAGGTGAGCCAGCAGCTGGTTGGGGTTGGATTCCTCAGCGAATATGCTGAAGGAGCTCTCGAGTCTCTTCAGCTGGCTCGCGAGCTCGTTGTTCTCCTGAGGAAGGAGGGGAATCACTCCTGCCACTGACCCGGCCTGGAGTGTTCCACGCGACTGTTTACACCATCACATGCCACCGTGCAAGCGTCACCATGCTCTTGCTTTCTTTCTGAACAAGGCCAAACCAGTTCGTCAAGTCTAATTTATATTTAGTCTTCTGTAACTATGAATAGTTCCGTTTCTACTTTTACCACAACAATCATTTGAGGTGCAGCATCTACGCCAAAGTTGGTTGTAATGACGCAAAGGTCAAGAAAAAGATGTGTGACGCCATGTGTGCGTAGAGCATCACGGCAAAGTAAAACATCCTATTAGCATATCCCCTGGGATAGGAGTGTGTGAATGAATCAGCAATGTCAATCTCGTCAGTAAAATCCTGGACTTTCCCCCTGACTGACTCAAGCTGGAGCTGCCGGTGTTGAGTTTGCCAGTGAGTCAAAGGAAAGGAAATATTCCTAATATTGTGGAAATGGCAATAAGCTGAGTGTACAGTGAACAGGAAACTTGTAACACTTAGAGTTACAGCTTCTAAAAATTTGGACTGATGTTTTTCTCAGCATGGAGGACATTTTGGAACAATCAGTGAAGTTCTGTGTGTTTATGCAAGTGTTGATTCAGTACGTACAGTCAAGGCGTCCGGAGTCTTTCCCTCCATATTCACCACCTCAAACTCTGATAAGGCCTCCTGTACAGACCACAAACGTAAGGTAGCACCACAGCGATCCCAAATCATATAACTGCAAACAAACGTGAAAAACGTGCGCCATCATTTTCCGAGCTGGCTGAGATTTCTTTCTTACATTGGGCTTTTCTGGCTGAAGGGTCTTCCCCAAACAGCTCGTTTGGTCCTCTTTTTGCTCTGCAGGATGGTGTAAACAAGGTTTACCTGCAACAATTCACACACACAAAAAAAAACGTTACCCCCACAATTCATCCATGTCTCAAAAGCATGAATATGCTGATTATTATTCCTACACTATCAGGTCAGTGAAACCTACTTTGTGTGTCAGTCTGATTGGGTCCTCCCATACACAGACTGGCTGCAAAGCTGGAGGACTTGAGGGCTTCGTTGTCCCTCACGAGTTCTTCGACTCGCTGCCGAAGTCTCGACGCCTCTGATTGAGACTCTTCCAGCAAATCACCTGCAATTCAGAGTGGGGCTCAAGTTTCTGCCCAGTAGCACTTTGGCTGAATTCACTCGACCTTACTTGACTTTTACAACAAAGTCCAGACATTTCAGCAGGAGGGGCCATCAAACAGGATGTGATGGCAGTTGAGTCATAATTTACATGAACAGCACTCCTTTGGCGAAGTCACAAGAGTGACAATCAGGTCAATCATATTACCAAGACGCGTCAAACGTTTCGACGTACAACAAGTAACAGGTTCTCCGACATTCCTCTAAGATCACTGCGTGACAACTCAATTAGGAAGGAAACTTCAATGTCTTCAAAAAATGTGCTGATCAAAACAGCTTTCTGTTTACTGCGAAAACATAACTTAAAGCAAATGAAATGTGTCGTTACTAAAGAACCAAACTGCTGTGTTGTGTCCAAGAGCAGCAAGCATGACAGTCCACAGTCCTCAGATGACCATGCTCTTTTTTAGGAACCTACCTAAGCTCTTAAGTCCCTTCATTCGCTCTCTCAGCATGCTGTTCTCCTCCATGAGTTGGCGGTAGCTGCTCCCCCCCATGGCCTCCTCCCGGGCCTTGACCTCACTCCCACCCGGATCATAGATGCGGTACGGGCCTTTCCCTTCCATCGCCGTGGCTCACTTCCTATGCATGGTCCTCTAAACTGTGGGAATAAAATGGTTGTGATCAACTTGGATAAAACAGACAGAAAGAAAGTACCACAAAATGCTCAGAGGGGGGCAGAAAGACACATTACCAAGGGGCTGCCCTTTAAAGCAAACTACTCCGATTACCAAAGGAGAGACCATTGATGTCAGAAATGTACGACGATTAAATAATCACATTTTTCGAAAAGACAGATTCACCCTTTATTGGTAAGGAGCAAAAAGAAATGCTCCTTCTAAAACACTCAACTGAACACAGTCCTTACTTTCACTCTTTTTAGTCCATTCTTGTTCCCTGTCAAGTTTCAAAAGAGTTTGCAAGCTGCTAAAATCACATTCTTGTGCCTTCACTATATTTTTAGAACTATTTGTATGGTGTGTACAGTGCCTCTGTACAAGTCTTGCATGTATATCACGTTTTCTATCTGTATTAAGCAAATGGCTTCACTTATAATGCTGGAGCATTATCCTGTAATAAACCTTTAGTTTTGGAAAACTTGCCAAGACAACTGAACCAAATAGAAACACCAATGTTGCATTCAAGTCCAGCAACAAATCTGTGTAATTCGAAGCGATTGAAATGTATCAGGTGGTAAAGTGAGAGAGCATCACACATATATTATTTAATGAGCCAATGATGCTGGCAAACAGTTGATCTGCGAAGTATTCAGAATTCATGAGGACTGTCGATCCTTCAGTTCCAACTACCAGATATCTTCCACAATGCAACAGCACAAAGCGTCCACAGCAGATAAAACAGATTTCACTCAGTGTCGGAGCCATGTCGACCTGTTTCTAAGTAATAATTCAGAGCGGAACGGCAGTCACACTGTCGGGAAAAAAAACTATCACCCCCCCTCGAAAGGCTGTGGGAGGACAAAAGCAGAAATATCACCATGATGCTCCCCTGCCAGGATGAGACATATGGCAAAAGTGTGCTAGCGTTTGTCATGGCTAAATATGACAACTACAGCGCTCATATCCGAAGAAGAAATGGACAAAAGCAGGACAAAAGGTCTAAAACGTTACACGAATCCCGTGAACAAACATCTCCCCGATGGGCGAGTATCACATTCGGCACCATTTAGCTAATGATAGCTACCTTGATTGGCTGAAGAAGGCTAACATTAGTTTTCGCTGTTGTCATGCAAATCGCTAGCAACATCTTCGTTAGCAGTCGGCTAGCTAACACTAGATGACAGTGCGGGACAGGCAGCCGCCAGCTCCCCTAATTTACCCACAGCAGACACTCGAACCGAGGCAGCGACTGAGTCGGAAAGCGGAGGGAAGCGACGAAGCGCCAAACAAAGAGCTGTCTTTAGGCTGAGTACCTTTCTGTTCGCAGTGGCCTCTCGTCTCTCTGCCCAGACATCTATTGCGGAAGTGGTCTACTGAGTCTCTGCTGTAACCTGGGAAATTCCACCTCGCAACGTTTGATGTAAACAGCGGTGATTGACAGCGCGGCGGGCCAATCAGTGCGCAGCGCTCTGACAGCGGGGCACCAACGGGAGCCACTGACCGTAATGTAAACACAGGAGCTGTATGCTCCATATATCCATGTTTTATCACTTTCGAGGATAATCCTAGCATCATCACCCAGTTTCGGTTTTCAATCCAGGGAAAGGACACCACTTTAATCTGGAGTGAGACTGATCTCCCTTCTGTCTCTGAATTATTTCAATGTAGCACTTTCTTATTCTTTTTTTGCATCTTGAAAATCTCCCCCCATTTATGAGGGACAAACCCGTCAATCTTCACCAGATGACTTGTTTCCCCATTGATAAATTCGACGAAGGGGCTGGCGGGGGTTTCTGTGATTGCATCACAGAGCATGTTTCCTCTGAAGTCAGAGGGCAATTAGGCCTTTATCAGGTGACACTGAGCTCTTCAATTCCACATAAAGGTTGAGCAGGAAATATCTGACGCTGTTGAGGATTGCTTCAAACTGTTCATTTTATCTTGACATTATTTGCTTGTGTAAACATATAGTTTTAGAGATGACCAGCACGATCTGACTCTGTCGCTGAGCAGCTTTTGGCCACCAAAAGAACACTTTACCTCCACCAAAGTCCATTAAAACAGAGTTTTACAGCATTAAATTATCATTTTTCTGTGCTTTACTGGTTCCACACAAAATTAGATAGTCTTCAGACTCATTATGTGACAAAACACAACTTCCAGAGTTTTTCCATGTTTTTTTTCCACACTTGTGACAGTCTTACTAGTTAATAGACCTCCGAACAGATAATTATGACCTGTTTAATCCTGAGATTGTCATTTCTGAAAATTTTGTCTCCAAAATATCTTTGTCACTTCATCTTTGAAAGACTTTTAATCATGATGGTTCGTTTTCCTCTGTTGAGGATTCATCTAATGTCATGTTGGGTTAGTGAGAAGGAGAAAAAAGGCTTTTAGAATAAAGTATAAATATAAGATGTTTGGGAAAAAATGACGCTGAATTTTATGAAATTGGATTTGTTTATTTTGTTTATATTGTATTTTTTAAGATGTCTTTTTCCATCCTGCCCTTTTAACCCTTTTACAATCATGTTATGTTTTTATAGATTCTAGCATTCTCTTTTTCAGGGCTGTTTT
>JAUESF010000047.1:4123282-4135041 GCA_032274765.1 Malacoctenus tetranemus
CACACACACACACACACACACACACACACACACACACACACACACACACACACACACACACACGCACACACACACGCGCGCCTTTCCTGTGTCCTGCCACAGAAACCTTTCTGTGTCATGCTGGAATAATAATATGCAGGCAGGTGACTTTAATAAACAACAAACAAAAACTGGAGGATGCATGAAAAGTCACCCATCATTTGCCACCACTGGGGCCCAAAATGTATACTTTGTGTCCCCCTCTCTTCCAAACATTATGAAGCACTTTCCTCCTCGCAGCAAAACAGGGAGCAGATGACTTGTGAGGAAGAGTAATGCTCGCGCTGTGTCACAAGTACAGAGCAGCTATGCAGCTCATCCTGCTGACACACAGGAGCGGCTCAGTCTCCCATTTTCGAGCGGCAGAAATTAGCAGCTGATATTCATTAGCTCGGTGCCGCCCGACACAAAATGTCCCTTTGTTTGCAGACTCCTTCTGTCTTGCCGGGACTTTAAATCAGGGACATGATCACTGCTGAGCCCCCGATCACAATGCGGAAAACAACCAGCTGAATAAACACAAGACACAAGATATGTTTCCTTTTCAGCTTTGTCACATCTACATACATCACGTTCAAAAGAAAACAGAAAAAGTCAAAGAAAGTGGTGTAACACAGTGGAAAGGAAAACTCCCTCCGGCTTGTGTTGGGCTTGGATCATCAAAAGGGAATAAATCTCTTTGGAAGCTTCACTCAAAGCTGATTTATCTCCACTTTCTTGTCAATGCGTTTCCCACATTTCTCATTGAAATTACAAATAAACCAGTATTAAAAACCAAAAAAACAGCCCTTTACTTTGTATGAATAAAAGTTGTCTGACAGCAACAAAAAACACAAAACAGATCATTTCTCAACAGTACGCATCACAAGATTTACAGTGTTGTGTTTCAAACAGCACTTATTTCAGAGGCTACACAAAAATATGTCAACACACACTAAAAAAAAAACCATGTAAAAAAATACGCGGCTCCCCACACAGCAAAATATCTAAGATATTCTCAACCTACACCTCTAATGTTGAAACAAATAAACAACAACTCACCCACACATTGAGCTTGTGTGTCGGAGAGGCACTTTTTAAGGAACTGGTGAATTGTGGGGGGGAAGCAATTTCACTGTGAGACTTGGGGAATTCCCATAACCCAGTAAAACGGCCTGATACTGAAGCTTCAGCCTGAACAGAACCTGGTGTGTGTCCAACTGTGCGGCCTGCCTCTACTGGGAGTCACAAGAAAACAGTGCACATTTAAATGCATTCAACACCGTGGCCGGCAGCTTTCGCACCACTGCTGCAAGAAAAACGTTGAGAGGTTGTGGATGACACAGAAAGAGACACGTCACACAAGAAATGCACAGATCACATCTGATGCACACCAGTTTGCAGACACGCAGAGCACAGTGCTTGTACATACGATCCATGTGCAGTGTAACTTTATGCAGCAACGCAGTCAAGAGGACTTTAGATAAAATGTCAACATTTGCAGGAACACCCATGTCTCAGATAATAAGCGCTTTGAAATATGTAAACTGTAATCTATTCCTGCCATGCAGGCTGAATGCTGCCACAGTACAAAGCCCCCCCACCTCCCCCCACCAATCAAAAAGGGGAGATGCAAGAACACTGTGTATATTGATATTAACAAAGTGCTATTGAAGTAATCTGCTAATCTCTTGTAATTATCATCAAATGGAGCAATTTCAGGTTGGGCGTGCCATTAAAGCTGACGTGACTGACTGCTGCAGACTCGATTCGTTGCCTTGGATTTTGGCGTGCTGCGGGGGGATTTCCTCACCACATACGTCTTTTTTCTTCTTTCCTCTTTTAACTCGAAATGGCAACAGCTGCGCTCACACATACGCAACCAACTGAGACACTAACAAGGACGGAGACAGCTGCCTTGCTCTTTTTGTCAGCACTGACAAGTACACAAGTGCAACAGATAGACACAAATTGAAGCGAAGACTCACACGTCAACACAAAAATAGGGCCAATTTGGTCTGTTGATGTAAAGTCTGAACCTCTCCAGTTATTGTTTTTTTTGGTTTGAAGGTCTTTGGACATTTTCGATCGACAGTTTGTTTTTATTTGCTGTCAATGAAAAACTGAAAATTTGCCCTGACTTACTGATTATTATTGATAAAGATTCAGGTTCCTTTTTCTATGTGAGCAACAAAAATTTAGTGTTATTTTGGAGGTTTGTTAAGAGTTATTGAATTTAAGTGGGAGTTCCCTGGTGTTAAATATTCCAGTTCCTACTTTGCTTGACCCAGCTCTGTTGCCAGTACCTACAGTTAATTATTAAACTAGCTGGCCGAGAACAGACCAGGAACCCGCTCATAACACACGCTGTAAAAAAACAGCACTTCAAATAAACATGTGGTCTGTTCATATGCTGATATAAACTTTAAATATAGATGCATCTGTTAGAGAAATTAAAATAAGACATGTTTTGATTGTATTTGTTTATTTTTTCAAGGTATATGCATTACCTTGAAATCACAGTACTTATTGGAAGGCCAACAACCTGAAGGCACTGCTTGAGATTTGACATTTGAAGCTTGAATGAGAACATATTTCATGTTACATATTACACTGTAAAAAAAAAAGAAGAAAGAAAAAGGGAACGCGAGACAGACGTCGTCCTTCCAGACAGTAAAAGAGCTGAAGAAACTGGCTTGCGAGGCTAAGAGGTCATAGGTCACTTGGTTTGGCTGAAGTGTGGCAGAAGTTGGGAACGCTGACATTAACCGCCACAATTCCAAATTGATAAACAGGATTTTGTTCGTGGTCGCTCCAGTCTGTGAGTGAAGCTGCGGGGCCGCGGCAGGTTTAATCTTCCCCTCCACAGAGAAGCAGCAGAGTTTTGCGGTAGTCTCCTGAGGTGTCACCCTGGACATGGATGGAAAACACACACACAGCAGGAGTTAGTACCGTTTCCATCATGTGCACGTCTGCTGACATTTATGCATCACAGAGAGGACACAGGACAGCGAGGGGTTCTCCTGGTTCACACAATAGCAACGCTGCACAATGGAAGTCATGAATTCCGCTAAAACCAACAAAAGAGATAGAGGTGGAATTACCCTTTAAATCAGCTGACGCTCAGAGATAAAGCTCCACTTTATGATGGTCATCATCGTCACCATTATGTAAGGCCATATTTGTTTTAAAAGGTGCAGTTCCTCATTTGGGGAAATGTGCTCGTCTGCTGTTATATTTATATTTGTGATGTCACTTTCACATCTGTACAGTAAATAAGAAATGTCACACCTCAGAGGGCAACTTCGACTGGAGACAAGGAGGAACAAGCATCCTGGCACTGACCTCATTCATCTGACAATCAAAACCCCTGAACACGCTTTGTGCAGAAGTAACACGTGAAGACACTCACACTGCTGCCAAGAGGTAGTTAATTTTAATGGTACTTTCTGTAGTTGTATTCTAACTTAAGTACAATTCACATCATGTAATCAATCTACTTCACTTCAAACTGTTAGTACTTTTTGTACTTGTGCAAACCTTTAGATATATGATGAGGTCCACTGCCTCATCATGAGACCAAACTACACAACACTGAAAACTCTGGAGAAAACTTTCCCTCATGTACAAACTGAGGAATAAACAATGCAAAGAAGTTCTTGCTGTTGCACAATTGAACAATATATTTGCCAACCAAGGGCGCGCTGTTCTCTTGACTGTATCGGTGTCACAGCAATTTCATCTGCAAGTTAATATAGAACTGCTTTTAGGAGCTTCCTGTCTCTGCGGCTTTCAGCCAATCACGCGACAGATATACAGAGGAAGTCAGGCTTGAAGGGAAATTCCTAAACAGCTGTGCAGTGGCTACAGACCCAGAGGCCACCGCAGAAGAGCTATAGATTATCAGACCCCACCTCCCCACCACAGCAGCAGAAAGGAGGATGTGCAACACACACTCACACAGAACTGGACAAAGACAGTGAGAACAGCACAGCAGGGACACGCAGGTCAGCTGAGAGCACCACAACCCAAACAGAGCGTTAGTAAAGACAAAGACTGCGACTTACGATCATTGTTTCTACCTGGATGAATTCATGGAGGGAAGCGTCATGTGTTTCCTTGAACTCTTTGCGTATATTAAAGAGGTCAACCTCGCTGCGGGACACCATGATGCGGATCAGTGCCCTGTCGTCTGTACCAAGTCCCTGCAGAGGATATCAGTCAACACTTTATGCACTCGGATTTAGCCGCGACACCCGAAAAAGCATTCGCAATAGTATTGCGAAAGAACACAAAAACCACACCATGTGTTCTAAGAAATATGGTCTTATTACTTATTTTGTATTACTTTCTTTCACGGCCCCTGTGAATTGCTCCATAAAATACCTTCATGGCTTTGTACAAGCGATCTGCGAAATAAGAGGGCTGGTTCTTCACACTACGAACTGCAAAGAAAGGAAGGAGACAGTCATTCAGGGACACTGTCAGATGCTGACTGTAGACTTATATATCAACAAGTTTGGATGTGCAGAATTCAAAACTAATGCAATGTCACTTTTGTTCATTTGGTGGCAGTGGTGAGCTGAGTTCACAAAGTTCTAGCTGTTTATTCTTCAATTAAATGTTTTTTTTGTGTCCTGCCTAACACAAACAACGTACATGTTGCACCTTCAATGTCTAGACAATCAATACCTATTGCATAAAATGCCTGTTTGACATCCCCCGACATTTCCTTCTTGATAATCTGTTCGATGTCCTTGTTAGAGCATTTAACAAATTCCTGGAACACTGAGAAGAGAGAAAAAAAACATAATTATGAACAAAACATGTAGAATTTTGTAGATGCAATCAAAGTAAAAACACATCTGGTGACATTGATCTTCACCCCTCCTGAGATGAGGAAAGCTCCTGGTGCAAAGAATGCTCATGAACTTCATCTCCATGTCGTCGGAGTCTGCATTGCATGCGTCGGCGAGTTCCTGAGCAGTTTAGGAGGAAACACTTTAAAACTGACTGCTTCAATTTCTGTTTTGTGAAAATAAAATCTAATAATTCACTGAATCACCTGAGCATCAGCCATGGCTCTTTCCACATCTGCAGGACCCTCCTCTCTTGCACCCTGAACATAAGAAACACTGTTAAACTCTACATTTTCAGTGAGGTTGCACTTTGAAACATTTTCTTCATCTGCAATTTTCTTCCGTATAATGTGTGCAAACCCAAAAGGACATTTTAAAAAAATGTGTGTGAACGCTGCTATAGTCTGCTGAGTGAACACAAATAGCAACCAGTGAGTGGGTGTGGAAATTCAACACAGTCTGAATTCTCATGGTGGTGATGAGTGTTACCTGCACAAGAGACACAAGGATGCGACAGAAGTGGCCTGATGTGTCAGACTGAATGGCGTCCTCTAAAGACTTCTTATAACCTGTGTAACATAAAAGGGAACGTGAGTTGAACAGTAGAAGGTTTCCAGGTCAACCAAACAAAAAATTAGGACGTTAAAAAGCACGTTGTTGTATTAAACGTACCGTCCTGATAGGCTGCGTTCATGGCATGGATCTGTTCATTGTTCCTGGTAACCAGAATCTCAATGAGTGCGTGCTCGTCTGTCCCCGCTCCCTGATCATAAACAGAAAGAAGAACAGTCAATTTTCACAAAAGCAACACACGCACATAAAAAAAAATGAAAATAAAAATAACACCGCAAAACTCAAAACAAAGTACACACAGTGGCACTTCACATACATTGATCATGTCATGATATGCAATTTAAATACTGGTTTCAGAGTCTTTTTTGTTGTAAGATAAAAAAACATGTTTTGTGTTTCCTCTGGTTAATTGTTCTGCATAAATGCTCCATGTGGAGTGAAACTGAGAAACAGTAGCAATATAGCTCACTCATTGATCACATAACTTGCTTGTATGCTAGTAGTAGTAGATGGTTCATTGCATCTTTCAATAGCTCAGCTTAGTATTTAAATCATCATCAGTTTATTGTTTTTATGCTGATTTCTTTTTTCTCTGTTTGCATTTGAGAAAAACACATTATTCAACTGAGTCTCTTCTCGATTTATAAAGCGAAGAAAACAGCTAAAAGCAGAAGATGATCATCACTTCCGACATCCTGTTGATGTTTGATGAGTTATAAATAGTCACTATTTATTTGATTAACAAAATACTTTCCACGTAGAAACCGCAATATCCGGACAAAAGCTAAAATTGTTCCGTTAAAAAAACACAGCGATTTAAGGTAAGGTGGTTTTAAATTTGCTCATCAGTTTCTGTGTCTTTCATGGAAAAACCAGATATGCAACAGCACAGTAGAGCACTTGATAGCACCAGAGCATCACTTTAAAAAAAAAAAAAACACTATTTACTATTTTTGTTACATATTTTGTGTTGGTATCTTGTTAATGAGGTATTTTCTGGTTTCTAACATCTGTTAAATAATTTCCTGCTTCTATTTTAGTCGAGTATTTCCTGTTTTTTTCCGTCACTGGTTACATGTAAATCGTCTGAAAAGCAAGTTGAACTTCATTAACCTTTGTGAATGCATGATATCAATAAAGTTTGATTAAATGTACATTTAACATAAGCGTGTAATTGGTTGGAATATTGGAGCATATCCTTCTTTACCTCCATCGCCTTTCTCATCATTTTGGCATCAAACTCGGCCGGCGTCAGCATCAGGCCGATGATCAGCCTCTCCAGGTTCTTGGACAGTTCAGACTTCAGGTCTTTCATCAGATCCTGAGAGACAAACAGTCACAGTGTCACATTAGAGAGTCAGAAAGTTTTTTAACTTTAAAGTTAGCTAACTTTGAAGCTTCACTTGTTTCACTCACCCGTCCAAGAAGGGACTTGAAGGTCTGTCTGATCTCTTGCCTCTGAGCGTTGCTTCTTGCAGCAACAATGTCAATAATGGCATCTTCATCAGTTCCTGGGGCCAAGAAAAAGAGTACAGAACCTTTTTTTTTTCCTGCCATATCTTACCATCATTGTCAATATAAATCAATGGTCAGGGCTTCATACCAAATCCCTTCATGGCTTTCCTTAGCGCTTGTGCATCAGCAGCAGCGTCAAAGTTGGATGTAGGACGGATTGTGGGCCTCAGCTGAGGTGGAAAAAGGATGAAAGTGGGAAGAATAGCGATCACTTCACATGCACACGTAGCACCTCGTATGTGACAGGGTTATTAGTGAATCTATCAGATCTGGAATGCAAATAACGTGCAGAGGTCTGCAAAGCATGCAAAAGCCGAATTCCTCATAAAAAAGCTTATTGTTGAAAGATTATTTGGCTGATTACAGTAATGAAACTGCGTGTTTAGTTTTATGATAATTTTCTTGACATTTGAGGGGGCAAGCACCCTGCTGAGGTCACAGTTCATGACACCAAAACAATGAAAAGGCTGGTCAGCGCTCAAACAGCTCAGTTTTGTGTCGTGTTAGTGAAGCAGTCTTTTGTTGACAAAAATACTGAGATCTTTTCAGCGTCCTTGTTCTGATGCACCTCCAAACAGAGGAAGAAGTGAATTATAACAAAAAATATTTGCATGTCAATGAACGGCATCCAGATTATATCCACGGCGCGACAAAGCTTGCACTGTGCAGACAAAACAGCGATATCAGCACAAGTTTGCAGCACGACCACGCGCACATTTTTTGCAAGGCCAGCAGGTGTCTAAGAAGGAAGGCAGTGCCAAGCTGAACATGCAGTGACACATCTAACATGGGAGCGAAAGAGGCCCAAACCTGCACTTTGGTCATGGAACTTAATTCCCACATCTTGTAGGCTATCTGAGCAGCTTCAGGGAAGAACTCTCCAGCTATGCTGCAATGATCAGTGCGACACAGTGAGCACAGCAGAAGCCTTTAGGCTGTACCATTACAAACAGGTTTACATGAGGTTTATGTAAGCTTTACTACAACCAAACTAAATTCACATTTTCTTTGCATGGACACTGAGACATAAACTTCCATTATAATGTTGCCGTGGAAGCTCTAAAAGTGATGCTTTGTCACCCCCATCTGGCTGCTGTATTTATTTACACCTAAAAAGTAACTCACTCGTCGTCTCCTCCACACAGGTTGAGCAGAGTCCTCTTGTAATCCCCCGAAGTGTCATCCTGGTTTAGAGAAACCACAAACACGAACAGGCAGCTTAGCAGTGAACCACATTCAAAGCAAATGTTTGTATGGAAGCAGTTTCTTTTTCGAACCTTGATCATGTTATAAAGTGACTTTTCGTATCTGAGACGGAAGCACTCTCGAATGTCCAACATGTCGATTTCAGCACGACAGATCATGATCCGGATCAGAGTGTTGTCAGCCGTTCCGAGACCCTGAAAGCAACCGAGTTAGTCATCAAAAGTTTCCCTTTAAAATAAAGCTGCAACTTATTCAATAGACAATAAACAGACTGATTATCTTGTGTTTACCTTCATGGACTTGTAGAGGCGCTTGGCAAAGAACATGGGAACACTCCTGATGCACTGGACTGTGAGAAAATACCAGAAGTGTCACGCTGTGTCAGATTAACCACTCAGCAGTCATTACATCATTGGAATGCAGTACTTTCAGAGTATTTCCTACCGACAGCCAGCATCAGCCTCTCAAAGTCTCCGGACAGCTCGCTCTTGATGCTGTCCTCAATGGACACCTCGAAAGTCTTCTCATATGCATCGAAAACTAAACAAGATGCATTGCATTAAAAATTAGCACAAGTCCTCCGTAATGAAACAAAAAGAAGTCTGTATCGAACCAGCTCCATCAGTGGACAGTTTCTTCTACTCCAATATTCCAAATACTTTCACACATTAAACCTTCAAGTAGTATGTGCAAATTTCATATGTTATGTCTTCATTAAATTCTCCATCATGGAGCAGTTCACTTGGAGTTACTAACTCACACATTGATTGTGGAGCTCAATCGGATACTTTAAACTCACACACCACGTGTTTCATGTTAGCAGTAGTCTTTGACTCAACATGGGACTGATCTACATTAACACCTGAGGAGGAACTATAGCAAGTCTTTTATTGTGGGTAGACAGATTTGTGAAGCGTACAGTGGTTTTTCTTTTTTTTCTAAGTACTCCACCCCCCCCCCCCCCGCACCCCCCACACACGCATCCTGTGCAACATGTACAAACTATAAAATAAAGCCACAGTATCACGCATAGGGGAGAAACTAAATGACATTGCAACCCACAAACAGTCAAAAAAGGGAAATGGAAAACTTCAGATACAACAGGAGAAAGTACAGATCTGAGTGGCCTCCATGACGTACAGCAGTCGAGTGTCACTGTGAAGTACTTTTACAATCACACTCTTGCCTTTAATGTGCAAATGACTCCTGGAATACTTGAGGTTACAGTGGGGCATTAACAGAACGGTGAGGCATGCAGGCTGCAGCCTTGCTCACCCATTCGGAGGTGGGTCACGCTACGGTTTCCCAGGATCATGATGAATTTGGCCTCGTCTGTCCCCCACTGCTCCTCTCCAGCTGCATACAGGTCCTACGAAGACATGGAGACTTATGGACCATGTAAGGTGGGACATGCTGCACTGATCAAGTATTCATTATGCAAGATGATGTGACACAGAAAAGTAGCACAAATGGTTACTACAACTAAAGTAGAAAGTAAGATCATATTAATTCTAATATAAAATGTTGTGCATGAAAAGGTTATTGTACTCTTACAAATCGCTAAATAAAAGGGTGGTCCAACCTGAGCATCCTGCTCCACCTGATCTGCATCCACCACTCCCGACTCATCTCTGGTCCCCTGGAACCAGCAAACCAACACAACAAATCACCACTGAATGAAGTCACTGCTGCTGTTTCTGTGTGTTTGCCTGTGCTTTGCTGTCCTCCAGTCAACTGACCTGAAGTAAAACAACCAGCATCTTCTTAAAGTGGCCTGAAGTGTCGGCAATTACGTCCTCCTCCATGTCGCTGCCATAAGCTGAAAACACACACGTCAATTTACAATGCTGCAAACATGTTTACTGTTTACTTTCATTGAACTTCTTAGTCACTAAGCTTACCATCCTTGTATGCTGCAACCATGTCGTGTATCTGTTTGTTAGTTCTGGACACCAGAACCTCAATCAGGCATCTCTCGTTTGTCCCCGCTCCCTTTAAACAGCAAAAAAAAAAGAATTTGTTTCGCATTCATTATCAATGACATGACTGCAAAAAAAATGTCTTACTTTGATCGCATCATGGATTTCTTTGGCATCATGGTATGCTGGTGTTCTCATCAGACTGACAATGAGGCGCTCAAACTTTCCTGTGAGCTCATATTTGAGGTCTTCAATCAGGTCCTGGCAGAGAAGAAAAAGGTGTTAGACAACCTGTGAAACATCTCCAACAAAAAATTGGATGAATAGCTATTGGTGTGTTTACCTTTCCAAAGCTGCACTTGTACGCTGCAATGACTTCTTGCCTCTGGGCATTGCTGCGAGAGGTGACCAGGTCCAAGATGGCCTCTTTATCGCTCCCTGTAAAAATCAAGAAAACCTATTAAAAAACTTGTTTTAGGATTGGGAGCCAAAAACTGACATCAAACTGTATCACTGCCACAGCTGTTTGGAGGAATGTTTGGAGGAATCACTCAGCTGACGAGACGCGAGGATGAAAGACGGCCTTTACACCCACATGTCCAAAAATCACCGAGGAGCGAGGAACTCACCGATGCCTTTCATGGCATTGTAAAGGGCCTCGGCATCTGCGCTGGCATCGAAGTCCGGAGCGTCTGTTATTGTGCCTCTGAACACCTAAAGAGAAAAGTTTCAAACATCAAGCAACTGCAGTTGTGATTCAGAGTATTTTATGTCAACATTACACATGACCCAGAGGATAATCTGGACTAATTTTTGTAGCTCTGACATTATATTTGCATTTCAGTTTTTAATGAAAGCCACTTCCTGTGACAGAGTGAACCACCAGGACATTTTTGATGTTGTTAGTATAAACCCGAATGTGTTTCGTACTTCTTGTACCTCTTCCTGCTCACCTTAAAAACCTCAATTTTGCGGTGTAACCAGTCTGAGGTGAAACTTTGTGGTTGTGTGCAAACTGATGGGAAAAAAAAGTGTTGCTCTGCTAACAGACAGTGCAGAGAGGGTGTATAGAGAATGTTTTTGATTGTCTGGAGTTTTTTTTCATGAGAAATATATACAAAAATCTAATTTAAATAAGAGAGCTTTCACAAGCTAATGAGGCTAATAAGACAAAGCAATCCCACAATGTTAGTAACAGCTTGCATGTTGCAAATATGAAAACAGATACAGCTAACTGGCTCTATTCAATGCTTGCTATTTCAACATTTACTATGACTATTCAATGCTGCTTATTTCAACATCTCACTTCCGTTTCAACCAACATAGACAAAGTAGATAAAAAGGTAGAAATAATCCTATGTGAATTGAAATCAAAGGTCAAAAGACAAGAAAAACACATTGAACTTGAATTGTGTGGGCTTTTTTTGGGTTCGCTTTAAGGGAGCTCTTCTGCTTTGTCCACTCCGCCCTGCATGGTGTTGGATGTTTAAGAGGAATGAGACGCAGGGGACAGAAGGAGCTGCCAAGTTTGCCATTAACTGACTGCTTGCACCTGTCTGAGCCCGACAGATCAGAGTAACGCATGCAAAGGGTGCAACTGTGTGTGTGTGTGTGTGTGTGTGTGTGTGTGTGTGTGTGTGTGTGTGTGTGTGTGTGTGTGTGTGTGTGT
>JAUESF010000047.1:4138293-4151318 GCA_032274765.1 Malacoctenus tetranemus
TTTCTGACGCAGTCCGCGTCTCTGATCAGCTCGCGGTCAAAGCGGCCGCGATCGAACATGAAATCCGTCCAGACCGCAGCGGACAGCTGCTTACCTCCTCAGTGCAGGACGTGTCCGTGTGGGCCGGTGGTGGTCCTGCTGGGTCTCCGCTATCCCCGTTCACCCGCTCTGTCTGTGCTGACTCCCCCCGCCCCCCCCCTCAGTCGGAGTCGGAGGCTGTCCCGTCCCGTTACGTGTTCACCTCGGTGACGCAGCTACTGCGGCGCTTCTCGCGCAGGCTTTCCAAAAAGAGCGTGCGCGAGTGAGCGTGCACGAGGCAGGAGGTATTTTGGCATGAGGCAGAGGTAACTTAATTTTTTTTCAAACCTTGTTCCACAAAAACCTCCTCAGCAAATGATCAGAAGGAGGATCTGAGGAGAGCGTCTGTAATGAGATTCTTCTGACAGCCCGATCCTGTACACAGTGACAGCATTTGGATCACTTCCCAAACTATATCCAATACATTTTTCTATCAGTAGTCTGAATTCATCATCAAATAGAAATTCACTTTTATTACGTAATAAAAACATCAAATGTAAGAGAAAGCTAACAACTAAAGAGGGACGATCACCTGGCAGAGGACAGCTTCCTGCTGCACAGTTTTCAGGCCAAAGAAGACACACACTCACCAAAACAGACATGGACAACATTTGTCACAGAAAGAGGCACTGACCCCAAGCTGAGACTCTCAAGCAGGAGTTTTATTTTTGTTTGAAATCCTCCTCCTTTCGCTCTGACTCCTACCTCATCATCCACGAAACATTTGCCGCCAGCAGAAAGGAGCCTTTCTCGTTTGCTAGCTTCTCTGAACGTGGAGGTGTGTGAAAGATTATAGAGGAGCAATGTGTTGCGGTAAAAGACACTATAAATACCCAGATGCATGTTCTGTGAGTAGGGCACATCCGGATTCTTCACATTATAGTCATATGAAAAGAGGAATTAAGAAATTTCTAGTGTGACAGTAATCATTGGAAGAAGTGAAATGTGTCCAGAGCATCGTTAAACAAAAGTGAAGCATCCGAAACCTTCATGTTTCCCCTGTGACCGTGGATTTTCTTTGTGTTTATCAGCATGCTGGCACTGATATGGTCTGCCCACTCTATTTCAGTCCCGTCAGGGGTCCATTCCCGTAAGGAGGAGGCAGAGACACGCGAGCATAGTTTAGGGGGGCTGCGGGGGAGGGGAAGGGGGAGACACACCGGCCTCGATTCAGAATGTCCCGGCGTCGGTGCATGAAGTTCTTTCATCCTGACTCCATAAGACTGAAGAGAAATGAGATGCTTTACCCCGACCGTGGTCCGAGGTGTCCTTGGGTTCCCACCGGTGTACAAGCATCATGGCAGCCGTCACCACTGCTGGTGTGAATCTCATTGATCACATAAACACGGCGAGACTGCTCAAAATACAGTTTTCATTGAAATAACTTAAAGAGGCTTTACATTGGCATCAATTCATTGCTAAGAGGCATTGATACAGCAAAAACTATTTCCAACTTTTCTATGTGAACCTTTTAAATACTTCTGTTTTTACTTGTCCTTTCAATACTGCAAAGCTCATGAAGGGATCATGTGAGGTGAACACAGATGGAGGTGGGAGGCTGTGCTGATGTCTTTGTTGCATAGTGACCTCTTCTGCTTTGTGCCTGCACTGCAGTCAGACCATGGGAACATGAATGATTCAGGAGGAGCCCAGGCAGCGCACAACATGCGAGCATGATGCACTTAGCTGTTCGCATCACAAGCCCAATTCATTGTCAACATCTCTGGAAATATGAACAACTCAGAAATTGACTGATGAATTCAAATCAGTTGGTTTAACATTTAAAAAGCTACATATGATCATGAATCTAAATCTTGTTTTTCCCCCTTAAACAATTTCACTGACTGATGGTTGTTGTTTTTTTACAAATACTATAGGAAGAAATATTTTTGGAGTTGTTTCTTAAATCTTAACTATTTAATCAGAAAGCATCCGATAAAATCATTTGAGAAAAAAAAATGACAAATGAAGTGAGCACAAAAGCATTTTTCACATTCTGACTGGGATTTGCTGTTCACAGCTCTCACCCTGCATGAAATAATGAGCACATTCTGACCCAAACTGGTCCGGAGTGAGAAAGGCCACTTTGTGAGTAACTCCATTGAGTGGGTGGGTCACACAAGCCAGTCTTCTGTATATATTGCCGTAAATATCTCGTTTCCTTCACCCGAGTCAACAGCAGGAATATCTTTGTTTCATGCACTGTTGCAGTCACCAGCTTTTACTTGCGGGGCTCAGACAAGGTAAACAAACTGTATAAGAACTCAGTAAAAGTGACCATTAAGCTGTGGTATAATTTCTGACCTCTGCTGAACTGTTAGATTTTAGCGTAGTGGTTGGTTCTTGTGTTGCATCTGAGATGCTGTTATAGCACAACAGGCATCCATAAATAACACATTAACTTATATTGACTGGGCTTTACGCTGCATTACCCTCTGATAACATGGAGTAGTATCTATTTTCGAGTTAAGCATTAGCGCATTGTCCTTCTGGAGATGGTATCACAGCTGGTCAGATGTGCAGATAGGAAGTTCTTGCTGAAGCTTGATCAAAGGTTCTTTGGCTGTCTGCACAGGCTGCCCTCCCGTCTGCTGAAGTAGACGCCAGGAAGGATTAGGTGAGCTGCAATCCCCTGATGGGAGATGAGAAGGCGAACGCTACCTCTCAAACAGTAAGTGTGCGGAGCGCCGCGTGAATAAGCCATGAAAGCTGCTTTGTCCTCCTCTGTTTCATTAGCTCACTTGGACTTTAGTCTGGCAGGATCACACCTTCAGGCAGAGATGGAGACTTGACTCTAGCAGGGCAACTAGAACCAGTCCAACACACTCTAACTGCAATTAACATTGGATGCTCAGAAGGTGCAGTTTCTACTCTCTCATTGCTGTTGCTTGTGTTTGAATTGGCTTGGTTGATTTTAGCCGAACTGAAGCTTTTAAAAACCTTCTAGTGTTCTCACTCATATACAAATATTTGCAAGATTTTTTCAGAACTACTCAAATATCAGTCACTGAAAAATCGTAATCACACACAGTTTTTCAAGTTGTATGCAAGATTCAACCGCAGAAAAGTGCTTTTTGTACAGCAATTTTTTTAAAAAAACTAAAAAGATAAATGTTTGCTTCCTGTTCAGCAACATCAGCTTTTAACATTTTCCTTCCAACTGTATTAGTCAGTGAAATGCTAAAAACTTTCCCAAGAGTTACATCTTCTCCAGAGGCAAAACATAGACAAACTGAGGTGCACTGTATGAGAAAAGGTGACAGAAAATTGACCAGTAGCCAGATTGTGAGTTGTCTTCACCAACACTGGCCGAGGCATGAAAAGACACAAAGGTCTCAGTTAATGTAAGACTTTGTTGCGCATTTCCCTCATGTGTTTTTTTTTTTAAAGAAAGACAACACTGAACCCATCCAAAAGAAGCCATCACTCCTGACATGACTCTGCACTGCTGAGGTGAGAATACAAAATTCTACATTCATCACACTCAGAGAAAAGTAATTGTGTAAGCAACCGAGGACCGAGTAAAGGGCAAGGCGCTCTTTTCCGTCATGGCAATGAAAACTTTAGACATCAGCACTTACCGTATCGGAGAGGTGATAAAGAGAGGGCATGTGTGAAAGAATAGTGTGATAAAGGGGAGTGAAGGATCCTATTTGTTGTATCCATGAAGCACTGAAACAGGTAGGGTGTTTCCTTCACTCAGCTTTTTGATAACTTCTTTATTTATTTATTTTTTGACCAAATAAGGACAGTTGTGTTTTTTAGCTAATTGTAATTATTTTCAGAGACCTAATGACCAACCAGTTTAATTTTGTTTTTCAAACTGATGTTATTCGGTGATTTGAGCAGCTTACGTGAAATATGAAATGGACTTGTTGCTTTGAAGCGGACACTTTCCACATGGACCAACCTGACAATTATTCACTGACACCTTTGCTGATGAGCTTTTTCCTCCCCGCTCTCCTCCCCTCCTGTTCCCTCACTGTTTTTTTTTCACTTCCCCTCTCTCTTTCTCAATGACATGAAACTGCACTCCCACCTGCTCCTTCCTATATAATTCCTACATTTCTTTCCAGTTTGAAACAAACCAGAAGCATGCCGTGCTGTGGGCTGAAGTCCTTCCTGGTGAGCCTGTCTCGCAGGAAGCCCCTGGAGCCTGAGGGGGAGCAGTCTACTTTTAACCGATGCCTGACCACTCTGGACCTGGTGGCCCTTGGGGTGGGCAGCACCCTGGGGGCTGGAGTCTACGTCCTCTCTGGAGAAGTGGCAAGAGATACAGCAGGACCCAGCATCATCATTTCCTTCTTCATCGCAGCAGTGGCCTCCATATTTGCCGGGCTGTGTTACGCTGAGTTTGGGTCCCGGGTCCCCAAAACTGGCTCAGCGTACCTGTACAGCTATGTGACTGTTGGAGAGCTGCTGGCTTTTATCACTGGCTGGAATCTGCTACTCTCCTACGTCATAGGCAAGTATAATAGACTCGCTTTGTTCCCCAAAACAACAAATTATTATGTCTGTTATTCCAGGATTTTCAAATATGAATGAAAGAGTCCATTTTCTCCGAATACATTGTTGAAACTGAATCAGTTCTCCTAAAAATTGGCAAATGTTGGAGGACGTTTCTAAAGTTATCTTTGTTTTAGTGTGATTTTAAACTGTGTCATTATAGTGAGAGACAAGGAGCAAGATTTCTGTCATGTGTGGTATGTTTCTCTACACTGAAACTCATAAATGATCAACCAGCACCATGAGACTAACAATGCTGTCTGAACTTTTGCCTGCTGTGGAAGCAGATTTGAAAGGTATTTTTTCAAAGTCAAAGGTCAAGTTAGAAAGTTTAATCGGATATTGTGTTTTTCTTTCAGTGTGCTGAATTCATTTTAATTACACCATAAAACATGATTGTGGTTGCAAATGACATGGTCATAAAGTGTGAGAGGCAGAGAGAAGGAAATGTCCCCAGCAATATTCCCATCAGTTTATGGCTGCAGTTAAAAACTGACTCAGTGATTATTTTATTGTACCTTTTTCTGGCTATCTGTTCAGGAACATCCAGTGTGGCACTGGCGTGGAGTGGGACATTCGATGATCTCATCGGGGGTGTCATATCCGATTTCTTTAGAGAAAACGCTGGAATGAACGTACCTGGCCTGGCGAGTTACCCAAATGTCTTTGCTGCTGGTCTTGTCCTGATACTGTCAGGTAACGTGGCTTTAACTGGTGTTTCTTCACAGAAAAACACTGAAAGCTATAAAAAACAAGCATGTTGTCGTTGAAGGTATCTTGGCGTTTGGAGTGAAAGAGTCAACGACCATCAATAAAATCTTCACAGCGGTCAACATCCTGGTGCTAGTCTTTGTGACCATCTCTGGCTTCATCAAGGGAGACATTACCAACTGGCAAATCAGCGAGGAGCTTCTAATAAACGCCACAGCAGTGGCCAAGTAATGTCAAAGATCAATCAACTACTGTGTGCAAAGAATCTTGTCCAACAATCTTGTTTTTCCCGTTAATGGGCTGTAAAAATGACAAGGTTGAACTTTCTCTCTTCTTGATGTAGCAACTTGACCTCCACTGTTAATGTAACCAGTCAGTACGGTGAGGGTGGATTTTTTCCCTATGGCTTTGGTGGGACGCTGGCAGGAGCCGCAACCTGCTTCTATGCCTTTGTTGGCTTTGACTGCATCGCTACAACAGGTGAGAGGCCAATTTTGACAATTAATCTAACAACTAATTTACCGTAGTTCCCGGCCTTATGGCCAGAGTTTGCATGTTCTCTTTCTGTATGAACGGGTTTGCTCCAGGGACTCTAGTTTTATCTTAACAAAACAAACAAAGAAAATAACAAAACAAAGAAACATACAGATAATTATATGGATGTTTCAAGAAAATAAAGTGAAAATTGCACATGTCCTACTTTTATTGCTCCTTCCTCCGTGTGTTTGTGGAAGTGCATTTTGTCAGGATTTGGTTTCACTATATCATTTTGGCTTATCAAAGCTGAAAGAGGGTGTGAACAGCCTTTCTGAGGGGCAATGTGGAGGGGCATAAAGGTTGGGGACCCACTGTGCTATCTCCAACCGTCATCACAAACTCCTCTTTTTTCCTTGTCCTAGGTGAAGAGGTCAAGAACCCCCAGAAGTCTATCCCTGTGGGCATCGTGGTCTCGCTGCTCATCTGTTTCCTGGCCTACTTTGCCGTGTCTGCCGCGCTCACCCTCATGATGCCTTACTACCTTCTCGATGAAGACAGCCCCCTCCCTGTGGCCTTTGACTATATTGGCTGGGGACCTGCCAGATACGCAGTGGCTGTTGGGTCTCTATGTGCCCTGTCCACCAGGTAGTACACTCTTGGAAGGAGTGGCAGTGAAAACGCAATATATCAGTAAAAATCCATTTGCCATCATGTGACTACATCTACAATCTCACTTATAAATCTGTGAACAAAGTACTCTGCACACCATCCATTTTACCCACGATGCAAAAACAGACTCACAGAGCGTAAAAGACAACCCAAGGCTGTAACAACATTAAAGCCGGAAGGCGAGCAGGCAGTAAATGTTGTGTAACCCACAAGATAAAGGTCCACTTCTGATGTCAATGAAAAAAAGCACTGTTTAACATGTTGCCAACCATGGCGCCATAATGCTCTTTTTTCAGGTGAGAAAGAGAGTACTGAGGTCATAAACCATCCAGAGAGCCTAGACTTAGTTTTGTTGAACGAATGGGTGTGAGATTTGACAAAATGAGCCACAGAGAAAAATGTGCTCGACCTCCTACATAATTCCTGCCTGACCTTCGCTGTGTTTGCCCCTTCAGCTTGCTGGGGTCTATGTTCCCCATGCCTCGGGTACTCTTTGCCATGGCGAGAGATGGGCTGCTTTTCCAACCCTTAACCAAAGTCACTGCCAGTGGAAGCCCTGCAGTAGCTACCATAGCATCTGGGTTTGTGGCAGGTACAGATGTTCCAGCTGCCAATATGACTCTGCATGCAGCAATACTGAAGATCTAAGAACTGCTTCCATTGTATCCACAGCTATCATGGCGCTTCTGTTCGATCTGGACGCCTTGGTGGAGATGATGTCCATTGGTACTCTGTTTGCTTACACACTAGTAGCCGTCTGCATCCTGATACTGAGGTATGCAGCTTTGTTTCAATGTTATGCACCTCCAAAATCATCACAGTCTGGCGTCATTACATTTTCTTCTTTCTCCTCTTATCGGTTCTGTCTAGATACCAGGAGGGGCCTTCTGATGACTCAGACCTAAAGATCAGAGAATCAAGCCAACAGACGAGCTTCTTTAAACCTCCAAAAACTCCCAACTCTGTCACCTCACGGAGAGTCACATTGCTGATAATATTTTCTGGTATGAAGGAAGAAAAAAAAACCTAAGCAGTCACTAATTTTTTTCCTTGTTTCAATCAACAGGTTTATTGTCTTTGTGATGTCACAAATCAATTTCTGTTCCTCTTCCACTGCAGTTGTATGTGTGGTCGCCCTGTGCATCACTCTGGCTCTAGCTATAGATGCTTTGGCGAATGTGGAGGCGTGGAGTGTGGCGATTGTCTGCATCCTCAGCGTCATCCTTCTGCTCACAGTTTTCTTTATCTGGAGACATCCGCAAAATCCCACCAAGGCCTCCTTTATGGTAAATGTGATCTGATCATACAAGAACTCCTTGAGGTAAACATTTTCTCACCACAAAAGTTAAATAGTCTCTCAACTCTACATTTCCTCTTTTTGTAGGTACCCTTACTTCCTGTCCTGCCTGTACTGAGTACTTTCATCAATGTGTATTTAATGGTGCAACTCACCGGTGCGACATGGCTACGATATGCTATCTGGATGGCAGTCGGTAAGGCAATGTCTTCTCTTGAAAAGGTTTCACAGGTTTTCATCAAGCTACCTGCTGCCTTGTAATGCTGTCCCTTCTTCACACCACAGGGCTACTCATCTACTTTTGCTACGGAATTCATTTCAGTGTCCAGAAGAAGCGTCTCAAAGGCCAACACGTGACAGTTGAAACAGTCAGCGGCAAGACAGGCAGCATCATAATAAGTGAAGAAAAGTTCTGAGCTCAGATGGACTGAGGATAAACGGACTGAGATGTTACTGCGAGTAACTGCTTGAAAAGTGAAACAACACTTTTGCATGCACCGCTGCAGATCTGCTTCTGCACCGCACAGTGTCAGAGAGGATCACCAAGGAAACCCACATCATGATGCTATGATGTCAAGTTAACTTTGTTTTTTTTTGTGAATATAATAGGTTTTCGACATGTTAACTTTGAAAAGTTCCAGCAGTGCTTCTTTGTTCATATCATCAGTAAACATGCAGTTGGACATGTTGCTATAATAATAACTCATCTCAATGTATTTTGGAATATTCTGTAAATAAATTACTTTTTTGATTGATCTTAATAATTTACACGTTTTTAGAAGAATTTCCCATATTTATATGATTGTAATAAAAACAATGAATCAGATTTTTTTTATTTTCGAATTACCAATTGATACCAAAAGACTGAAAAAGCTGTACAATGTAGATAGAGTACATGTATTATGAAATGTTCTTTTTATTGTTTAACTATTTAAACTGTGTTTCAATAATTCCTTATAATTCCTTTATTGTTCCTGCATGTAAATATGGGACCTGTGCATTTTTCACTATTGTTGTAAAAGTTTCTTTGGAATAAAATCAAAGATTTCCAAATGGGTAAAATTTTGAGACACTGTCTGGCGCTATACTTGATGTCTCATGATTCAGAGCTTGTGAAGAACAGAAGGGTTTTTCAAAGCAGCTTAATTGTGTCAGGTTCACATTCAGAAGTTAATCTGCTCAGTCAGAAATGGAGGTTTTTTGTTCCCACTGGATTCATCGTGCATTACAATAATTCTACAACGTACCTCTGAAAGGCATAAGGACACAACTTCACAATCCAGTGTTAATGCAGCAAAACTATCAAGTTTTTTATTCAGTGCAGCTTCACGTGCTGCTCAGTACATTGTCACTTTTGCTTGATATATTTGAATAGACTTTAGAAGTTTCACATGACAAATATATACACATTTCATGGCACTCACATTTTGCAGGGCAGGAGATGCTTTTAATACCCTACCGGTAATTGCCCCAGCTCCTCTCTGAGCAGGGTGTGTGAGGGTTGGACTCATGCTGCTCGCACACTTGCAGCCCGGCAGCTAAGCAAACAGGCTGTGTGATCCCAGGTGGAGGGGCCTCAGCCCCTGCACCCTCATTGGTGCAGACAGGCTTGAAAGCCTCCATTGAGCCAGCCAGGAGGAATTTGAGGTACTTATGCCACTCTGAGGAGGAGGAATTTGTGTGATTCTGGTAAACAGCTGACTGCTCGCTTTGCAGACTGAGCTGTGCTCCACTCGTCTCTTTTGCATTCCCTCATTTCGCTCTCCGCAGTTGATCTGCATGAACTAACTGAAAATCCACTGGTCGATCATGGCTCTGGGGAGCTTGTTTGGGCTGAGGTGGAGGCTGTTGCTGAGCACTCTTCTTGTTTTCGCCGTTATCTTTGAGTTAGGTAAGTGACTGCACTCTCTTGTTTGATTCATCTCTGAACTCGTGACGTCACACACTTTGAAGTTCTCAGTTCAAAACGCTACGAGTCCTACTCCACAAGATAATGTGAGATAAAGAGATATGTCTGCCACAGAGGCTGTCTTATCAATGGTTGACAACTCCCTATGCATTCATGTTGTCCAAAGATGCCCAGGAGCAGAGGGGCACACCAGGGACAACACCAAAGCACAACAAACCCAAACTCAGTAAGTCAACAAACAAAGGTCCCAGAGCTGCAACGACCAAACCAAAGACCAAAGCTGCGCCGGCGCAGACACAGGCTCTCCTCACACAGGTACAACTGCAAGTACACATCGGCATGTTGTTATGGAAACCTTTACAATCTTCTCTTTGATTCTGTAAAATAAAGGTGTTGAACAGAGGCAAGTTTAAGAAGGTGGGGGAGACCATCAGCGTACGGACTGGAGACACTCTGGAGCTCAGGTGCAGGGGCAAACCTGTGCAGTGGGGCGTTCCCACTTACTTGGAGGAGGATGATGAAGGAAGACTCAAGTAAGCTGGACCATCCATAATCGTCATTATGCACACACGATATTATTGTTAGTGTCAAAGAATGACAGAATTTTGATGTGTTTTTTTTGTTTTTGCGCTACAGGATCAGCCAACATGAGCGTTATGGCGCTCTGACATTAGTCAACACCACAGGTGCAGACACAGGTGAGTACACCTGTTTTCCGATGTACTGTGAAGACACAGACTGCAGGAAGGAGTACAACAAAGCCGTTAAAGTCTTCGTCTTCTTCCCTGGTATGTTAAACACACCTTATTGATGCTTACAAAGAGATCTCTGTAACTTCAAAAGCTTCGCAGATATACTTTATCATAATCTTATCGCCACCCTGCCATATATCCAACCAGACCCACAAGAACTATTTGTTCCGTCATCGGACTACTATGAGGTCATTCGGCTGAGAACCAACTGGCCGACAGTCCTCCCCTGCCAGGTGACGTCGCCTGAGGCAGAAGTGACTCTGCACCGGGAGTTCCCACCGGTGGAGGTGGCCGTGGACGGGACAGAGATCTCCTTCGACGTGAAGAAGGGCTTCACCATCCACAGGCCTCGGCCCTACCACGCCGGAGCGTTGTACTGTGTCGCAAGCCTAGGAAACCTGCGGCAGAGCTCCACCAAGTACATGCTCATCTATGTGAACTGTGAGTCCAGCTTCTCCCAACGTGCAACAAACACCAGGCAGAGAAAAAAACAGTTTCTACAGACGAACACAAATCTCCAAAATAAATGTATTCTAATGGATATTTACCTTTTAGGTATGCAGTTCAGGTATGAGACTGTTTGGCTACTAGGATTTTTGCGATTTCATGTAAAAAAAAGTACATTTTATAATAATATAAATAGGTGAAAAACCTCTCTTCAATGCCCAAATTGTGATCTGGGAATTTCAGATTCGTGCGACATTTTGCAGACCACTCCAACAACACATCTTACCCTACATCATGCCTTTTTCTTTTTCGTCAAGGAATAAAAGTTGTTTACTTACAATTACGTCTTTGCTGTCAGATCCCATGGCTCCTCCTGCGCCCGTGATACAGGCTTCATCAGCCTCAGTGACAATCGGGGACAACCTGCGTGTCAGCTGCACTGTGATGGGAGAACAGAACGTGGTCATCGATTTCACCTGGGACTACCCAGGACAGGAGGTCAGACTGTCACACAGAGATGGCTAATACACACACTTTCCTTGAATATTTTCATTTGCTTAAACCTAGTCTTGCTTTACATAGCAACAACAGGTTATTTTGGCACACTGAAAATCACATGGGTCATACAGTCTATGGTGATTTATGCTCCCGCCTCACAGCCACAAGGTCCTTGGTTTGACCTCATGTGGGACAAATAAATAGTATAGAAGGTGAATGAATGAATGAATAAATGAATGGGGGGAAAAAGACATAGAGTTGTCGGATTGTAATAATTCCTTATTATAGGCATACTTTTAATAGGTTCATTATTAGTTAGTAAGTGTTCATGTCATGAACAGTGTGAACCATTTTCTTAATGAAAACAGAGTGTGAACCTGTGATTAATTATTAATCACTTATGTAAGCAGGAGGGCTGAGAGCTTACCGTAAACAGGAAGTCGTCCCTGACATGTCCTGTACAGCGTGTGCTTCTTGCTGAACGAAGTCCCTGTGCTGGTCTCAGATCGGGAGGCCTCCCTACACACAGGAGAGCGTCAGTCCCGTCAGCGGAGGAGCGGCTCGACAGCAGTCCCAGTCCGTCCTCCTGGTGGACGAGGTGAGAGACGTGGACCAGGGGACCTACACCTGCACCGCCCAGAACCTCCAAGGAGCCAAATCAGTGTCCACCACTGTAAAAGTGGTCCCCAAAGCCAAACCAAAGAAGCCATGAGGGAGACGCACCGCTGGGAGACTTCAGAGGCGAAAACAGTGACAGCATTATAAGTATCAAATGGTATTTCAAAAGTCACTTATAAATACTAAATTTTAACCAAATATCCTATTGTTCGCTGCTATGAGTGATAGAAACAAACTGTGACTGCAATACTAACAAAAATCTGGTTAAGTTGAATGTATTGAAATTGTTTTCAGCTTGTATAATAAACCATTTTTGTGTAATTTTTTGTCGTCCATTTCCTTTCTTTTTCTTGCAATATTTCAATAAGCAAACTTGAGTGGAGACAAATCATGATTACGCCCCTGCTGTAGTTTCCCTTAAAATGTGCAAAAATAAGTTTTTTTCCTCAGTATTGTCAATAGTGTGTAGGTTTTTTGCACCTATACAATGTGAATACTCAAACAACAAAGGAAAAATTGCTGTTGAATGGGCCGTTTGTTTTTTCCTGGGGAATGGAAACACCTCCAAATTAAAGCGTAACTCAGACGCTAATATTGTGAACTTTACACAATACTGCTGCCGGTTTTTAAACCCTCCTTACTCTACAGTTCGACATTTTCTGAGCAAAACTCACGCTTAATGTGGAGTCCTAAAACAAATGTTCACTCTCTCTACGTTAACAGGCGAAGATACAGCTGGTCACCTCTTGTTCTCACTAATAACCTTGAACAGCAACTTTCCAACAGCTGCCACAGCGCCGACTAGCGGTGTAATGTAGCACAGGAACAGCACATGGCAACTTCTGTTTCCTTGGAGATGGCCCCGTGTAAAAAAGGAGGGTGTTCAAAACTAAAACACAACTTACATGAATGTGTTGAAAAAATAAACATTTAAAGGAGTGTTTTTATCGATATGAATACAGACACGTTAGCATTGTGGTGATTAACAATAATGAATGGTAACTTTGTGCTTCATGCTTTAAGTGCACCTCCCTGCCTGATCGGTAGATAGCGCTGTCTACTG
>JAUESF010000047.1:4151418-4195690 GCA_032274765.1 Malacoctenus tetranemus
CAATAATGAATGGTAACTTTGTGCTTCATGCTTTAAGTGCACCTCCCTGCCTGATCGGTAGATAGCGCTGTCTACTGGCGCAGTTCTAATAAGTGTGTGAGTCCACTTTTCTGAGGAACAGGCGCATGTTTGCCTCCCTCCCGTGTTTCAATTCACTGTGCAGTCCGCTGTTCAAACCCGTGAGAGGGAAACGGCTCTCTCTCTCTCTCTCTCTCTCTCGCTCTCTCTCTCTCTCGCTCTCTCTCCCTCTCTGTAGCTCTCTCTCTCCACACGCCGGCTGCTCGCAGTCTGCTGTCCCGCACCGAAGTCCTGGAAAATACCCCGCAGAAGCCTGCAAACCGCTACTCGTTTCTCCGAGGAACCAACGACTCCCCGAACTGCAGCAGGAGCGCCGGAGCCGGTCCAAAAGGATGTCGTGCATGCACAACATGGTGAGTGTTGTTTCTTTTCCTTGAGGCAGTCCGCGCCGCCTGCACACGCAGCCCTGCCGCTGGACGCTAGTGCTTGAAGTGACCAGGATGACAGCGTGGTCGAAACTTTCGCGCTGACGGCACCTGAGGAGTGGATGCTTGATGATCAGCTTGGCGGTGCAGATTAGAGTGTTTAAACTAATGACAGAGTGGCGCTCCAGACAGGACTACCATGTTTTAGTGGATAAATCAAGGTTAATCCACAGGGCTCTCGGTCGTCTTGGTCTTTTTTTGCAAGTCGCCCCCACCCCCCTGCATGTGTGTCCATATGTATGTGTGTGAGGGACAACACTACATTCTTGCCATTTATCTCTTGTCACCTTGCTTCTCTGGTGGTCTCCTTCACTTCCATTGCAGTGCATTGAAGTGTTTGGCCTATAAATGTTCAGGAGCTGAAGCTTGCTCTCCAGGGTCTCTTTTGATGCTCAGGAGTTTGGGGGTGAGGGGGGGGGTCGACAAAAGCTGTTCCCAAGTATCTAGTATTTGTGTGTGGGAGGAGGAAGAGGGGGGGTTTTGCTCAGTCTTGGGGACTGCCAGGCTGTCACCGTGGAGACCAGAGGCCACAGGTGACCTCTGACCTAAGGACTCATGGAGCGTTGCGGGAAGAGTCTTTTGAATGCAAGGGTTATGGGCGTGCGCTGACGTAAGTGAAGTGAGCATATCTGACAATAGGGAGACAATGGATATGTGGGCTGTTGCTGGAGACGGCGCGGTAGCCACGACTGTAATTTGGGCGTAGATTATAGGGGAGCTCGGCGAGGTGATAGCGAGGTGACGCTGTCGTCTCGGCTGGTGTCACTATGCGTTTGTCACTGCCTAACAATCACCGTGATGGTTTAACTATTGTTTAGAGTCGCCACACGAAAAGCGCATTTTTCTGCACCTCAGGCCAACCCACTTCATTTTCACGCCGAGTTTGACAGAGTCCAGCTTTTGCATGACAGGCTTGATGTGCAGTTCTGAGCACCTCCCGCTTGAACCCATGCAGAGTAAAATGGAAAGCAAATTTGTGCTGCCTAAAACACAAGATTTGAATGGCCAACGCAGCCCGTCCATGTGACTGGATCTCATCAGTGCCACTAGAGCTGTGAAGTGACCCTCAACTGAAGTTGGCCAGGTTTTTGTCACAGCTTTCGAATGGACAGTTCCTCTGAATGTGCAGAAAATGAGCAGAAACCTTTTGGTCATTTTGTGCGTCAACATTTCTCACAGGTTAAAATGTATTCGGTTTAATCACTGTCATACCTAAATTTACTGTGTGACTGTGAAAAGATGTTAGCCATTTATAGTGAATGAATTTGATGTAATAATGCATTAGCTGACTGAAACACAGCTATTTCCTCTCTGCTGTATCGTAGAAAAGGAATATCGTTGGAGAGTCGTAGTTTCTGCTCTCCTTCACGACCTTGATTTGAGTTCTCCTCACTTGGGATGTCCATCTGATGCCACCTTTTTAGCAGAAAACCATGTTTTTTGAGTTGTCCCAGCACTGCTGCTTCCCACAATATGAAAAACGGAGACATTTGATCCGAAGTTTCACGATGACTTTCTTCACCAATATTGTGAAACCATCTGCTCGCTCGCTGAGACTCATGACAGCAGCGCGTTAGCACAGTCCGACTCTCCACTGCTCCTGTCCTCAGCACAATCGCACAGACAGCTGATGTGATGTCTTCACTCAGCTGTTATAAGACTCCCAGGGGGTCGTCACTCCCCTGTCTGTGTGTTACTGTGTGTGTGTGCGTGCGTGCATTAGTCTCCTTGAAGCACTGGCAGCTGATGAAACAGTGATTCTGCTGACCGTCCGATGTCTGCTGACCATTTGCTTTGCCCGGCCTAAGATTAGCAGATCTGAGCTGCTCCTCTCAGCACTGCAGTGCTTGCTGAATGAAGCCCACGCCCCCGCGCTCCCACCGTGTGTTTGTTTTGATGCAAATACAGAAAGGTGCAGCCAGGCTGGTGTCCCTTCCCCATGTACAGCCGGAAGACATCCAACCTCCCACAATACATTAGTCTTTTCTCTTGTTTCTCGGCGTGCAACTACATAGTAGGTCAGTCATGCATACTGCACTCGAGCAGATGGTGGAGCGAACAGAGCACAGTTGCACTGGCAACTGTGTTTCTGACAGACACTTCCCCTCCGGCCAGCCCACCTAATCAAAGACTAATCAGCTCCAGTTTCACTCAGCAGTTTTTTCCCTCCCAAACTTTGTTACTTTCAGTCCTTTTCTTCCGCCTTTTCAACCTGTTTTCCTACTTTTTGCTCCTAATCTGGAGTTCATCCTGTTCCCCTATTCTCCCTGCTCAGTCTGAAGTCATCCCACAGACTCTTTATGGACTCGGCCATGCCTGATCGCTCTGAGGAGAAAGTGTCATGCTCCGACACTTCCACCGCTCGCCCTCGCTCATCCCCTGTGCCTGTGGCTCGCCTGATCCGCTCTTTGAGCCGTCTGTCGCTGCGATTACAGCCTGGCCGAGTTAAGGGAATCACTGTGGGACCCGGCCAGGCGTGCAGAGCTGTCGGCCCGCGTTCCACTTCGGTTGCACATAAGGCTGTTTAGCGTTCGCACCTCAAAAACGTAGATTCACATCGGTTTAGTTAAGGTGTTTGTTCTCAGAGGCAGTCCCCCGTGTAATTCAGCTTCAGATCACCAACTGTGTGGGCAGTCAGTTTGCACTTCCTGTGTGTGTGCAGGCTCTGAAAGCAGCTTGAAATCGTCAACCTGTATAAAACAGTGATTTCTCTTATTATTCAACATTTGTGTGGATCAAGTTAGGCCGACTTCCAAGCTCAGAAAAAGTTGTTTCCCAAGTGCCAAGGCAGAAAACACACTGAAGTTAATGATCTCCCCCAAGTGACAGGTGTTTCCGTGTAGCTTAAGATTGATCCCACCACCCCTGCCCCCCTCTCCCTTTCCACCCCCTTCTTCCTTTTCCACCCCCACCTCAATGCCTCGACTTACTGCATGAAACTATGAAGAAGTATTTTTTTTTCATCACCAGATCTCAAAGCTGCTCTCTTAGTACTTTGTTAATATTTAACTTTTTTTTGTCACAGTAATGAATTGATTGACCGTGTGTGAAACGGCTAAACTCTGTAATCGAAACTAAGCAAGAATGAGAAGGAATATTGTGATTAATAGTGTGCCTGTAAAAACATCAGGGAGGTCCAGTGATTGCGCTGCGTGTTTTTGATGTTGCGCCAGTCCAATTCGTGCCAATGTAAATAGTTGGATTACAAGTAGGTTTATGTAGCATGATGATGATTCATTTCAATCAGGTGTGTTGGACAATCGAGCCCCCTATAAAAGAACTTAATGTGCTAATGATGCAATAGAAATTGCCTTTGATCAAACAAGAAATCGTTTTAATCCCTCTCACACAATGTTTATGATCTAATTTAGATGAGGTGAAACAGGTGAAGGCTTAACCAATGACTGGCTGGTAGTTTTCTGACACTATTAACAAAACATGCCGGCACACCCGTATGTGTGTCTGAGGATCAGTTTGTTGTGCTTTCCTGAGTATTGTGCATCAAACTTTTTCCATTCGCGCTCATGAATCACTCACTCTGCAACAAAGTTTCGCCACCGTCTCCGCGAGAAACCCAAAACAACTCTGGAAAGTCCCCAGCCTACACGGCAGCTTCAGCAGCTCAAGCTAATGTGGATCGCTCAACATCACAGATTCATCATGTACAACACTGGAAGTGTGAGCATGCATGGGTGGATTTGGCATAATGAGGATCCAGCCATGTGGCCCACATGCTCATTTCTGTCAATCAAAGTCCCTCCCGCTGCCAAATGAGCCAGATCTGGTGGCTCCACTGTTTAATATTTGATGAGTCCTAAAGTCCACTGCGCCCAGTATTTCCTGGGTTATTACCAACCTCTACGGTTTGGTGGTCATGGCACCTTACTGCTCAATGATTGTGTCACCCTCATGGGGTAAGCAGGACGACCCCCCGCCCCCCCGACCTTCGGAGGGGAAAGGTCTGTGAGTGTTGGAGGCTGGGCAGACCTCATACTGTGGCCTTTGTCTCTAAATACCAACGACCCAGAAGCCTGACAAAAATAACAGCTTCCCTGGCGCTAACTCTGGCCTCGTCTCGTCCTGGGACTTTTGTCTTGTTAACGAACGCAGCCTTCCTCCCTCGTCACTCGACTGCAGCGTGTTCACCTCATAGCTCAGCTTTATCACTTCCTCGTGTTTTTATTGACCGGGCTTATCTCCCTGCGAGGAGCGCCCGCACTCACCTGTCTTCGGTAGATACCAGCAGTAGTGGTCCCCCTCAGTGTGTGTGTGTGTGTGTGTGCTGGGATGAATTGTGCGGTGTTCTCAGTCCTTGTCTCTTTTATTTAGTCTGAAGAGTTGTAGTGTTGCAGAACAAAAGGCCACGAGTCAAAGCCCTCCTCTGTGAGTGGGCACGGTCGTATTTATATCGGCGCGCACCAGTAGCAGCAGCAGCAGCAGCAGCAGCCGCGGCTCTCTTTTTCTTCAACTGCATTTTCAATTTGCTGTGTCTTTCCTGTGCTTTTACATCAAATCAATACTGTACTTTTAAAGGTTACAGTCAGTTAACGAGTTAATGTCCAGCTCAGATGCACAGGGAGCAAAGTGGAGCGGCCACCCTGTAATTGTCCTGTTTCCTCCCGGTCTCTCTTTCCAAAGTGATTAGTGCGTAATAAATAACTAGGAAGTGCTCCTCATCAGCGAAGCTTCTTTGAATGATTGGAAAACTTTTCCCTTGTTTACGGACACTTTAAACCCCCCAACACTTGGAGCTCGAGCTGATGTTATTGCCTCGGCAGCAGCTGGCGAGCGTCCCCCCTCGTAGCCGTTTCCTGTGAAGTTATTGTCCAGCGAGAGCTTAGACTGAGGAAATGAGTCTAGCGCGAGCTTCTGTCGTCTCGTCTGGTTGACCGGTCGGGCAGGTACAGTGTCTCCATGCAGGCCCCGACTCGTCCTCCTCCGCGGCGTCTGTATTGTGTCTCCATCTGCAGACATCTACATTCCTTCTCTGTTTATCCGGTCACCCCTCCTCCTGCTGCCATCTCTCCATCCAGTTACAGCTGAGAGGAGGAAAATGTGTCACACTAAACCGGAACTCACAATAGTTTACTAAATCATTTCACATTTTAGTCATCATGAAAGATCACAATTCATTGGAGACGGAATTAACTAAAGCAGCATCGTCTGAGGCCAGAGCAGAATCTTGCAGGAGCAAAATCAAAACATGCAACATTGTCTTGTGCTGACATTTTTCGTATCTCAAGAGCTTTCGTTTGAAAATGAAAGCCTTCTTTCAATGCTACATGTTTGCTTCTCTCCTAGTTTAGCTCTGGATAAGATTAGATGAAACTGTACTCATCTCAAAAGGATTTCTTAAACATTCCATCTTAGATTTGACCTTTTCCACGGACACTCAATCTCTATTTTTCATTTTAACTTCTCTTTTTTGAGGTGAAAATCCTCACTGATGAGATCTTGATGATCATGACAGAGACGTTAGCAATGTTCAGTCTCCACATGCACTTTGTTTACATTTCCCTCAGTCTTTCCTGCTTCCTTCTCAGTTTCTCCCTCAGCTATCCCAGAGACTTGCAGTAAACTATCTGTGGAATCTGAGACTGGCTATGCCTGTGAGGCCCAGACGTAATGACAGGGGTCCGGTGGCACCTGCTCATGTGTTAGATGGAGCTGCCTGGCTTTGATGGGGTTACCCCCGCCCGCCCCCACACTTTTTTCATTTTTCAGCGTGATTTTCTTCGAATTCCACTCGGCGGGCCAAAGGGCACCATAAAACATCACATTCTTGCGCTGGAATGCTTTTAATAACTCGCCAATCTCAACATAGTGCATCTCTGGCTGGCATAGTGCTTTATTAGCCGACATTATTGAGTGCCCACCCGCCGGTGCCAGCTTGAAGGGGTACAGATAACCTCCTCCGCTCCCTCAGCTCAGTGACCTACATCACATGGCGGAGACAGAGGAAAAGAATCGCTCTCTTCTCGTTGAGGCGCGGAGAACAATGTCCTCTCTCTTCCCCCTCCTCAGATGAGAGCCCGTCCAGTTTGAATTAGGTAACTCGATATGACGCAGAACCCGTCCAGTAACTCAGCCTTCGGATGGAGACTCACACACACACTCTATTGTCCAGACAGTCCACTCTGACACAGCCCCCACATGTCCTGGTTTTTCCACTCCTTCCTCATTTGCACACTTGTTGTTTTTTCCGAGCCTCATCGCTCTTGCTCCGCTCCTGCCGTCTGTCTGTCAACCCAGTCCTAATCTCCCCACGATTGTCTTATTATTTGTGTGCAAACAAGACACGCTGCACTGCCGGTGTTTGTCCGGTGCGCTGTTGTTTTTCAGCGCCGGGTCTGAATTGAAAGCCTGAAAGACGGTTCGCATGCGGGGTTTTGTTTCAGGAACTGGAGGAACGAGTCCGACCACGGCGGCCCGTGAGAGGGCTCGAACGTGCACAAAGCGATGCGCAGGAGGGCAGGGAAAGTGGAGGGTGTATAAATGGATGAGAGAATGCCATTCAGTCCTCGTCCTCCCCAACTCACAGGCGACTCCGAATTAGCATCGAAAGACAACTCGGCTGTTTCTCTCCGTCTTCAGCATAAATAAACGACTGGTCGGCCCTCCGAGATGCTGGGGGCCCGTGTTTGAACCCATCTGCACGAACAGCTTAGGATCGGCTTAGTCTTCGATTTAAATCGGAGCAGTGTCACTCCGTTGTGGTCTGGAGGTCAGCGGTCGCGGTGGAGGCAGGTTGGGTTTTTTTTTCCCCCACCTCCAAGCTGCCATCACAGGCTGAGAGACGGGAAATCACATGGTGTGACCAGCAGCCGTGTGAAAAAAAAGGAATAGAGCGGGCATGAGAACAGCAGCAGAGGAGTGAAGTTTCAGGTGGACACAAACAGGTAAACAAATGTTTCTATTCATTTATCTCATGTTTAGCTTTAACCTGAGAATACCAGTGTCTCAACACGACTACAACAGATCGAAGAACAGACTACGACGATTACAACTGATTTTTGTGGTTCGTATTTGCCAGAAAAAACACTTTCCTAAAACACTAAATCTCTCCAGTCTACTGTGTATTATTTTGAAGCAGATTGTTTATTACAGGATGCTTTGCTCAGCTTTTTTTTCAGAGGTTTAGTGTCTTCACATTGATCTTAATAAGCTTTGATTTAAGACTGCATTGTCAAAGAGAAGCCTAAGCTGCAGAGAGAGGAGGAAAAACAACCTGGTTGTTAATTACTTTGCCCGCGAGGAACGCTCGTTTGCAGAGGGGCTTAATTGTTCTCCGTTTACTTCCTCTTGAAGCGTTTCTCCTGTGTGAATGACGTCACGCTGAGCAGCAGCCAGAGCTTAGCCATTCACCTCTGGGGCAAAACAAATAATGCTAATAATGGTTAATTGGACGTACCAAAAAATAACGATTTCTGACATTTTCTGCTCTACTTATCAGACACATTTTGATTTCTTCAAGACACCCTCTTTCCCTGAGATTTGCTCCTTTATGTAATAAGTAAATGATCCATGCACTGATGGTCTATTTGCGTCCCTGGAATTCCCCCTGAGGACTATTCATGGCTTTCTTCTGTGCCTTCGATGAGCAAAAAGTTTCATTCAGCTTTTTTTCCACCCACTGCTACCACACTAAAGTCTCCCTGCACAGCCTCAGGCAAAGTGTCACCACCACATAATGTAAAGTCCTCTTATCTGGACAATTGGCTGTTGTGTCTCGCGACTTCCTTGTTGTAAGTTGTGCCCTGTTTTCGCTGAACGAGCGCTTCCCACAATGCCGGTTCTCAGGCCGGACAAACAAGCGCTCGCTTTATTTACAGTGAAACTCCACCAGAGGAGAAAGTGCTGATCCTCAGGTTGAGCAGCAGCGTGCGTCAGCATCGTAGCTCGCGATCCGACATCTCAGCCACTCAGGTCTCCATCTAGTGTGGTGCAGATACGATCAAACAGGGCAGGCAGGGATGCCATCAGCAAAGTGTTCTGTCTATGGGAACCGCTGTCGACCGCACTGCAAAGCATTAGCGTTTTATCACAGGAACACTGTTTCCGCGCTGGTCAGTCCATATCTGTTGTACGCCTCTCAGTCCAGATCAATTTTTAGCTGCAGACCACACATCTCCCCGATTGTGTTTGTGCTGAGTGTGTGGTCTGATGCCGTGGGCGTGTGCACATTCACCGCAGCTGTTAAGTGGAATTGGTTCAGGTGTGGGTCGACGTGGGAACCACTCGATTTCCATCGCTGTAATCACAGCGCGGTGACTCCTACATGAACCAAGCGGCGGAACAAAGAAGCCACAGATAGTCTCTGCTCACCCCCACCAGCCTGTCTTCGCTGGAAAGAATTTAATAAGAAGGTAGCCCTCTCCTGCTTTTGTCTTTATCAGCTCAATTTAGCACAGCATTACCCCTACACACACTGATTATGTGGCCCAATGATCAGTCATTAAAACGTTGAGGCTGGTCTGCTGTTAGCAGGCTGCTTCTCATGAAGGTGCTTTTGGACCGAAGGTGAAACGCCCTTTAGGGTCCAAGGAGGAGGAGGAGACCGTCCACATCAGCGGTGCGTGCTCCATATGAAGGCACATCAATAATTAGCCAGGGTCCGATGTGAGGAATGTGAGTTTGTTGCCTCACATTACCGGTATGTGGTAAAGACCGCTGTGCTGATAGCAGCACTTGGCAAACACTGTACAGAGTTTGTTTGCTAGCAGGGTGAAACTCTGAGAACTTGAACTGCATTCCAGATGAGGTGAAATAAATAACATGCTATCTTCTGTTTGCTTTCCCACAAATTCCAATGACATTATAAGAGAAAAGATTTCAGTATGACAATTTTAGGGCTTTCAGTAGAGTCTGTTTTGTGAGTTTCTGATGCACATCCCTCAAAAATTGTGTTTGGATTAATCACGTCATTGCAGTGCTGCTCACAAAACAAGCAAACATTTCTCTCTATCTGTTTTACAATGTGTCAATCACTGTACTTAATATATTACATGTATAACACCTGAACACGCTGCCAAAGTCGTCATCCAGGCAAGATCAGAAGGGTCAAAGCAGGTCGATGTACAAGACGGTGCCAGAATTACATCAAGTTCAGCCGGTAGACGTTACAGCAGCAGTGCAAAAATGCGTCATTTCAAGTGCAAGAGGTCGGATGTGCAGAGATAAGCCTTGAGACTGCTGCAAAGCATAACATCAAAGTATGTGATTTCTCTTGTTTGTTCCAGGGCGATTAAACAAAAACAGCAACTGGTTGTGCGTTACCTGTAGCAGCTTGTCTTACTGAATGATCCCCTGTTCAGTCTCCAAGTAGCCCAGTGAAGTCCTGGATGTTTGAAACATCATCATTGTTATTCGCCGTGATTGTGTGTTTTTGTTCAAGCTAAATTCACAGCTACATATTACAGGCCACTATACTGACAAACTAAGAAGTCCCATCTAGGAACATTTATTTGAGAGAAAGGCTGTAGGAAAATAATCAGAGTTAAAGCGTGCGTGGGTGTTTGTGTGAGCAGAGTGAAGAGCATGTTGGTGTCACTTAAAACAACACACAGGTCATGTACTTATCCTCATACAGCTCGTACTAGCCTCCCTTTATTAAAGACACACAAAAACACACACTCACTCACACTCACACACACATTCTCAGGTTGAACTTGTAACCTCACCTTGGAACGGCACAGACATCCATGCAAACAAAGTTAGTGATTATGCAATGAGTCTTGATCACTTCACAAATGAAGGTTGAGGTGAGCGGAGGGTCTGTAAATTCTCTCTTTTAGGTGCTGTAACATGAGCCAGATGCAGGTCAATAAGCTTTAACCAGTAATACCAGTCACTCCCAATAACCCCAGCGTGGTTCCTGTCGTCAGAGTGCGTAATTGAATTCTGTGGAGGAATACAATAGTGCAGAGTCAACACAGGCAGTAAACATTAAGTCTCCCTATCAATACGGGAACAGGTAGAGAGGGAGGAAACCACCTGAGCTGCTCCGGCTCAAGAGCTGGAGAGCTTGTGTGCTTTTACTGCGGCCCTCAGGACGCAGCTGATCTTTGTGTTTGTCTGAGATTGTGCAAGTTTTTTTTCTGTAGGTTTTAGGTCAAAAGCATCGGAGACTAAAGTCCAGTATGTGATATTGAGCTAAAGGACATTTCTGGATTGATAGTGTGAAAAAAACCCGAGTCGTATCACGGGCATCAACAAAAAATGTGCCATAAGAGTATTGAAAGCTTTGATTTTACATTTTCATTATTATGGAAATCCAGTTTGAGGTTGTGAAGTCACAGACATGAAGGTCAACACTGCTCGATATGGCAAGAATATCAACTCTACGTATGAGAAACTACATGCTCGTGTGGCCTGATGACAAAGTGGAACTTGTGCTTGGAATCGCATCGGCTTCAGAACTACAAAAACTGACAAACATGCAAATTCTTTCCTGGCTTGGCACATGTGCATTATCTGTCATATTTAGCTGTCTCACCATCCCCACGGGACACAGTGGGGGACCTCAGGACTTTCACACATCTACACAGAGACGCAGCGGGGGACATTTCAGGATTTATCCATTCTTGGAGCCACTTTCAAAAAGTACAAGGCCGGTTCTGAGTGGATATTACACGTATGCAGTGAGGCTTTTGCGTATACACTGAACGCTGTCTTCATGACTTGAAAACTGCCCCAGTGTTTCCTCCCTTGTAAAGACAAGCAGAGAAATGTCTCTGTGTCTGAAATGTCTGTCTGATCAGTTGCTCTCTGTGTCTGCGACGATGACTAAATATGACTTTTGACCTCTGTGAAAAGCAGAGTAATTATCATCAATAGACACAGTGTGAGACTGAACACTGGAACTTCAGCTCCAGCGCTGCCACATCTAACCGCCAAGTGAATTATGACCCGCGTTTCATTGGACGGCTGCTCGTCACCACAAGAGCCATGAAACGAGAGTTGGCCTTTTATGAGCCGTTCAGAGAGCAGCCGAAAAATGGCGGGCATCACCTTGAAGCATTCGGGCTTCAAGTGGCTTTGAGCGAATAATTCACATCTGTGTATGACTCCTGTCAGGTTTCCCTGAAATATGATGCTTAAAGACACACAAACTGTCAGAGACTCGGGAGGAGAGACATTTCATGACCTCCATCTGAACATTTGGACTCCTCTGATTGTCCTCGGGGGGGTTTATGGAGAGAACTCACGTCTGCCTGATTGTCTCTTATCTATAATGAATGAGCTGCTAACAATTAGAGACTGCTGCACAACTCCTCGGCTGTCGTGCCCCACAGCCAGATGCGCTCGCACACTCACTCATCACGCATGTAAAAGTCAATCACAGAGTGGAGCTCCCGTTTGCTTCGCATGTTGTGAGCTTCCTGCTCAGTCGCCCTCGGGCTCGACTCGCCCTGCTGCTGCTGACAGATGAAGACACATTCATGTCAGAGGAAAATCCCACGTGCACTTAAATAGAGTCTCATCTGTGCTCTCTGTGGTAGAAGCAGGTCTGGGTTCACTACACCGGAGAGATGCAATGAAAAAGGATAATGACACCCGTGTTTACAGTTACAATTCCACTGAAACTGATTGAAGACATTCTCCGTTGGAACATGTTTCCTTGTTTGGAAACAGAAACTCTGTTGATGAGAATCCTTGAGGAAATAAAACTCCAAAGTCATCAAACAAAAATGTGCAACTGCCACCATCATGCCATGTGTATGTACATGCGTGTGTGTCATCGTGATGGATTGGGATGCTGTCCAGAGTGGACTCTGCTTTTTCATTGGCTTCCACCAAAATTGGTATAAAACCATCAAAGGAACGTTTATTGGGACATTTGTGGCTCTGAGGTATCGCTGTGCCACCAGCGGGTGAGGCGTGCCTCAGTTTATTGTCTCAACAACGCGTCATTATCAAATTACTGATGACATTTCAAGCCTGTAGGATTACACCTTTGACAGAGCTGCGATTCCCCGGCCACTCACCCTCTTTGTTGTCGTATTCTTATGACATAAGTGCGTTGCTTCTGCTATTAAATTTGGCCGAAGCAGCTGTTGTACCCCCTCTGATACCACAACTAACCGCCACAGCACACAGTCATGGCCTCATATGCTGTTGAGAAGCGTCTCTAACGGCTGACAGCCGGACGTGCAGAGTCGGTGTTGAAAACGGTTTCTGCGGCTCTCGGTTGGATAGATTAAATAAGGCCAGCAGCTGATTTGGTAATCGCTCAGCAGCGCTTTACACAACTAACAGCTGGGGAGGGAAAAAAAACCCAAACTGGCGAGGACAGTTTTTGATGGAGCTTATATAATGTAACAAAGTGTTGGCTGTGTAGGAGTTCTAGATGTAACCTGCGAAGTTACCCCACAAACGTAAACAAACTTTGATGAGAGAGAGAGCGTGGAGGGAGGAGGGCAGAGGATGTGGAGCTGAGAGATGGTGTGTTTGAGCCTTCTTCGGGTGTGTGCTGAGTGACCAACGTGCGCACACGCACACATACACACTAACACACACACACAAGTGTGAGGGAGCATCCGTGGGAGTGAGCGTTTTGTGCATCAAATGCTGACGAGCCCGAGCTTGTGTTTTGTGAAGCATCTTTGGAATTTGTCTTGCCCGTCCTCTCCTCTGCTGGAACGTGTGGCTGTGAGGGTACGAAGCGCGCCCCTCCTCACGCTCAGCCTTTTCAATGAAAGCCTCTTCTTTTTTTCTTCTCCCTCCACGCATAAGAGAACTGATTACAATATTTCAGAGGAGATTGCCCTCGAAGCGTTCCTCTTGAAAAGCAGGATGCTTTGTTTTCTTTGTGGCCGCGGTGAAGTGGCTCTCCAGAGGACTCCTGCTCTGAGAGGACAGCCAGGTATCGCCGCAAGCAGAACGCCAACGAAAGAGTACGATGAACATTTTTAAGTACATTCAGAAAAGATGTAATTACAGTGTCCAGTTACACTGCCGATGTTCAGCTGTTCACATTCAAAGCAAAGCTGCAAAGGAGATTGTTCTTCATTTCAGAAGTTTCCTTCCACGTGTGGAAACTATTTCAAACGTCCCTTCGACAGCTTCATACTGCATGTTTACACAGTAACAATTTCAATGAACTATGTGTACTGCCGCTAAATATTTTGCCACAATACAAAGGTCTCATTCACACCACATCAGTCTCGTCCTCTTTAAATGAAACAGAAACAAGTTGTGGAAGCATAAAGCCGCCTCAGTAGAGAAAGATTTGTATCACTTTTAACACGGTGAGCATCGTCTCATTACCTTGAAACATTATCATCATAAAGTTTTCCTGCTTTATCGAGGAACTTTGTCCCTCCGTGAGTCAATAAAAAGTTAAGCTTTTTTAATTAAGAAGTCAAGTGTTAAATATAAAATTTTATCTATTCAGTTCAACCTTTTTTTTTTGCTTTGGGTCAGCAACATACATTTGTATTATTTCCCCTTTGCCTCTTGTAATGGCTTCAAGTACCACTCTCAAGTGGGAGCTTTCTGGAATCTGTCCAAATGATGGACAACTTTTGTAATTTTAGGTTCAAGGCACTGACTTTAATGTCTAATCAAAGTTAGCCGTCATTTTGAAAAAGCTCATCTCTCCTTCGAAAGAACCGTAAATCAGGAATGGGCTACTTCTCATTTAGACCGTGACTGTTGGAGGTTGGCCCCAAGCGCTGCTTTGATGTGCGCACGCACGTGTTGTTTGTGTGCGCGTGATTTAAAGAGGTGTGTTTCGTTTCAGGGCCCCTCGGCCTGAGTCGGAGCCCGGCTGTAAATCTCGCCCTGTCTCCCGCTTTACTCCGGCCAATAAACTTGGAGGCAATTATGGAAACAACTGGATGCAGGATTTCTCCAGTCCAGCAAGATTTGTGGTTGCGTCCTAAAAGGACCTTCTTTTTTTTAATGTCCAATCTCCCCAAAAGCAGCCCCCCCCCCCCTCCCCACCCTGAGCCCAGTTTCCCGTCAGGCATCGATTGGCCTCTGGTGTGAAGCGTCACGCCTAAAAATACTGCGCAGACCTTGACCGGTGGACATTAGGTTTGACACACTCATGGTTTATTCATGTGAAGCCAAACACGTATGAACATCCAACCTCGTTGTGACCTGCTCTGACTCATGTTGTTGGACTCAGAGGCCGGCTGGAAACTACCCCAGACACTGCCTATTTTTAAATAAAATGTTAGAATCATTTTTATCTCTATTCATTATTATCGATCACCAGGCCTGAGAAGAGTTTGTATCCTATTGGCTCATTAGGAGCCGGACGCTTCAGTGGAAAGTTGTACATTTGGAGGGGGGGGAGAAAAACCTCATGAATACAAACATGAGCAGGGGCTGCTTTGATCTTAGCCTGGCTGAGAGCCCCGCACAGAGTAGGCTGGAGCTGCTGTTCCACAGCCTATTTTAACCATTTGCATAATTGTTATAACTGTCGAGGCCAGCAGTGCAAAGTACTTGATAAATGTGGATTGTATCAGAAGGAAGGAGGGAAGCCAGAGAGCCTCTGCGAGTGCCTCCGCTGCAGCAGCAGGATTTTTAGTGTGACGGTGAGAGGCAGGACGTCCCGATCGTTAGCCTGCATGAGTGTTTGTGGGTTGTTTTTTTCCCTCTGCAGCCACACATCCGCCTGCCACAGTCTTCTTGACTCCCTCAAACAGTTTGCTAAAATTGTTGCGACAAAAGTTTCCAAACTTTCAAGGCAGCTGACGATAAAATTTCACTGTGTTTTCACCCTCTCTGTTAATAATCAAATGTCAGGGCTTCCTGTGTGGAACATGCATGTTCTCCCTGGTTATCATTAGGTAGTGAAGCGTACCTCCACTTCCCTGTGATGGACTGTCCACCAGTCCATTGTGTCCCCCCCCAACCCCCCCCCCCCCCCACACCATACACTGGGGTTGGCTCAGGCTCCCACTGACCATGGAAAGAAGATGGATGGATGAGTCACTGAGTGACGACTCGATGCTTTATTTTTCCCTTTTTGTTCGCTGTCGTGCGTCTAGCAGCAGAAAACAAACTGAGCAGCAATTCTCTGATGCTTTTAAGGATTCTGTCGAGACTCATGAGTCACCATACTGCAAACCATTATCAAATACTCCGACTGGGTAGTGTTTCGCACTTATACCTCGCAGCGAGGAGGATAAAGGGGGTTCAGAATATTGCAACATGGATGGATTCATTCGGTCTGAGTTCTGTTTCTTTCATTTGACCAATCTTTTGCAAGTATGTCCCTCATATATTGTCTGTTTATCAAGATTGTTGTAGGTAGAGGATATCTCCTCTCCAGTCTATCAGCTGTGAACAGACGTCAAGGTTCGTCCAACCAGGAGTGGTGATAAGACCTTATGATTGCCCCTCAAAGGCCAAACAAACAAACCACTAAGAGTCTACCTGTTCCTCCGCTGCCACATCAGCCGACTGAACACGGAGAGCGGCTCCGGCTCCCCCTGGGTCTTGTTTATAGTCGGAAAGGACTGCGGCGTGTTCGAGTGTTTTACGGCCTCGGGAACGTTTTATGACTGCTGTGGGTGTTTATGCACGAGAAGAGAGAGGGGTCACAGAGGTGAAATCAATAGTGATCCTTAATGAGGTTGTCTGAAAAGGAGGAAGGGAGGGGACATGTGAGTGATTCGGGAAAAAAAGCGTGATGGTAAGAGGGAGGGAGTGGCTGTAGAGAGGATGTGCTGTGTAAGGTGGAAGACACTCCCACTGGAGTCAGCGCCTGTGAGAGGTTTCCTGGGGTAACACAGTATCTGTTTGGTCTGCAGTGTAGAAAACAAATGTTCATTTTTGAAACACTTTTTCAGTTGTGGCGAAACGACACCTGATGTAGCACATATAATCAACTCTCAGGCCAGTGCTGGTCTTCTGCAGGCAGTTCTGTGCGGCCTCTGTGCTGACCGCACGGCAGTTTCGTGAGAAACCGGACGATTGCAAAGAAATAAGCCCGTCTGGGTTTGTTTGTCCTTGTTTTGTTAAAAACGAAAGAATGGTAACCCAGTGGGATCAGAGTTGCATAACAGGCTTATGATGTGACATATGCCGCCCTACCTCAGAGGAAAAAAAAACAGAAGACAACGTTATCCTCACGGAGTTCATGTTTCACTTGATCCCCCGGTTCTTTCATTTGCCTTTGGGGGAAGACAACACAAGCTGCTGGGAGGACACATTGGTTCCACCACGTCAAGTAGACCTTTTTTTTTTCGGTGTCAGTTTGTCACATTTGAGTGACAGTCGTCGTCGTGTCACGGTGGGCTTTGCGTGGTGGTCTCACCGTGTACGTGCTTGTCCGGCGGTTTCAGCGATGTTGTGGGAAGCGGCGTTGGTTTAGCTGCGCTGTGAGACAGCTGTCCGCACAGACAAACACAGCTGATAAAACGAGTGGAGTCCCATCGTCCGCCTCTGGGGATCAACATCCTGCTCACAGTGGAGACGGGACAGACTGGAGGCGGGGTCTATTTTAGGAACAGCGGCGTTGGTCTGTTCAGCACTTTAGTGCTCCACAGATGCATCATTCAAATGAAACATTGCAGCGTTTGATAGAAAACGATTGATGGAACGAGCAGCTGCTGATTATTACTTCGTGGTTACCACAAATGTTGGAGTAAATCATGATACAAAGTTTTTTTGTTGGAAAGCCAGAAAAGTATCACACAACTTTTTGTTGCGTCATGATGTCGATGATGCAGGTATTAGGATGTTATTTTCAGGTCATCCAGCTGAGCTGTAAATCAGGACACCTGCTTGTTATGTTAGTTGAGGAGTATTAATCCACTGTTGTGCTTGCAGGCTTGAGTGAACATGTCTCAGTTTGTCCGCTGTGTCTTTTGCATACATTCAGCTGAGATCATTTTCACTCTTTAATGAAAAATGGCTTAATAAATGTAGCTTTGCAACTTTTATGAGGAATTGCATGAAATTGACAATAGAAGGGAAAAAGATGCAAAAACTGTGAATATATTGGACATTTGTTTGTAGTTTAAGTACAAAATTTAATCAAATAAAATCTGCAAAAGAAACTAAATCGCATTATGATAGCGATAGCTTACAGATCCATAGATTAGCTTCATTTGGCTACTGAATTTAGTGTACTGACAGGTAAAAAGATGTTTTGCTAATAATAATTTTACCAATTTGTCATCATTTAGAAAATAAAAAGATGAAAATCGTTGTAGTGTCACAAATCTTGATTGGTCTAATTTAGTGAGCATTTGAAGGATCGTCTTTCTGCACCTCCCTCATTGCTTCTCCCTCGTCTCTCTCCTTGTCCTGCAGAGCACCTCGCCCCCCTCCACAACTTTATAATCCATGGCAACGTCAGTCCAGACTCTTCCTCTGACCCGCGGCCCCAACAAGAACTTCCGCAGCCCCTTCCCCGCCTCGCCGCTCTCCCCCCGTTGCAACATGGGAAGCGTGGGGAGTCTGGTGGAGAGCCCCGACGTTTCTCCCACTAAGAGCAACCGCGCAGTGCCCCAGGTGAGACCCAAACAGAGCAACGGCCTCCTGAAGAAGGGCTTCACCCAGAGAGAGCTGCTCAACTACCTCAACATCACCAGGTGGGCACTGCCGTAGAGAAGCAGATCACATTTCACGAGCAGACGGTGTTTTGAAGGTGACGTGGCCGCTGGGCTCTGTAAAACGTGACGGGGCCTGACCTCCGCTGACCTGCTGTGCTTCCAAACAGAAAAGAGCCGAAAGCCGGCGGCGACGGCAAGAAGGACATTATCTCTGGACTCAGTGGCCGCGACGACGACGGGGTTTTTGCCAAAGTCTACAATAAAGATGGCACTGAAGTAGATTTGACAAAGAACTCACTGCCAAGTGGCGGCAAGTATGAAAAGGTGATTATGGTTGTTGAGAAACTGCTGCAAAGAAGTAAACAAAGGTCTTCAGAGAGATTGATGTGAGAGATCCAGTCCGGGTGACTTTGGTGTGGTGGTGAGCACCCCACCTCACAGCCAGAGGCTCTGAATTGTTCCATGTGTGAGTGCTGGTGCGTCTCTGTGTGTTTGCCCTGCGACGGACTGGCGACCTGTCCAGGTTGTACCCTGACTTCACCCAGTGTGAGCTGGGATTACCTCCAGCTCCCTCTGAGACTATTAGTCGGAAACAAGAAATGAACCGGCGGCGCCAGTGAACACTTCGAGCTCGTGGTACCGAATACTTCCTCGACCGTCGGCCATTTTTTCTTTGGCTGTTGCAGCTGTTGAACACTGGACCATCTCACCAAACACCTTCAAACTCGCAGTTTTGAACCGCTCACCAACTTCAGGCTTAAAATCCCACAGCTTGTCGCTGACTGTTGCTGATCACTTCTGAGCTTGACACACACACATGCGTATGTCTCCATGTTCATCAGTGTTATTGTGTCTGAGGTTTTCTCTGTGTGATTGTTGCTGCTGGTATCTCGTGGCCAGTTCATGTTCGCAAAAGATAGTTCTCAAACATTGAAACTTGGTAATTTCTCATTTAAACTGGGGAACTATCTGAGTTTAACCAGTAAAAAACAAATAACTTTGAAAGGTTTTCAGCAGTTAGTGAAGTTAAAGCATTATTTAAAGAGTGAATCTGGGAGGACTGAGTCTCTTTTATCCATTCTTGCCAGGAAATCTTCCAATTGTGTTCGTTTTCTAAATGATGTATGACCGGTGAGAGGCCGCAGGCGCTGTGATTAATTGACCAGCGTTGCATTTATACATGTCTGGCAGCGTGAGGCAACACCTCCGTGGCCTGTTAGCAGCATAAATCAGCCCTAACTGTCTTCCAGCTCATCGGCACACATTGAGAATCTGACGCTCGGCGTGTTTAAAATTTATCGCAGCAATCCAATATCGCTCGTTTCTTCTGCTTCAGCTGATCAGTGCTGAGAACAAAGAGGGCGCCATAGTTTGGATTCAATAGAAGCATGGTGATTTATGTTGCGCGGCCCGTCCCTCTTTCCTGTGACGGAGGAATCTTCCTCCTGAACCGTCTCGGCGTCCTCTCGAAACAGCCCTGAGTTTCATCGCTGCGTCTTCCTCAGGCCCGTTTCAGGTCTTCTGCCTTCAAGCCCGTCACGCCCAAGAACTTCAGCTCCATGCAGAACCTCTGTCCGGCCTACAAGTCTGAAGACATGGACCTCGGCCTGTCCAACGGCTTGCACAGAGCGTACGCCCACGTCTCCAAAGCCGTCTCCACCTCGTCTTCCTCTTCCTCGCCCTCCCGTCACGGAGGCCCCTCATCAAGTGGCAACAAGGTGTCCTCACACACTCTCACGTCAAACCCTGAGCCATTTCGAAGAACTCATTGAGGTCAGAAAGGGTGCAAATATTAGTGAAAGGTCGACAGAGTTTGCTGTGATGACCAGAAATACAAAAAGGAGTGAAATCTTGTTGATTTTTCCATCTTTTTATCAAAATGTTGAAGATTAAAAACAGGAAGATTTAAAGATGAATCAAACTTTGTTCACTGGTTCACTCAACCTGAACATGGCGAGATGTTGCGGCCTCGGATCGGATCTCTCCGCTCATGGATTACAGAACAGCAAACTGTCTTTTGAATTTTTTGAATCTCATTTGAAACCACTAGTTACGACTAAAATTAAACATCTCTCAGATGGTCGGGTGCTACAGTGATGAGTAACTGTGTAATTATGATGTTGCAGGCATTCTCCTCGGCGCGTGGGACGAGCCAGGAGGATGATAACCTGTCAGACTCGGGCCATAACTCCATGAGCAGCCTGCCGCCGTACCGGCCTCCCTTCCGCCCACACCTGGCTCACATCAGGTCAGCTGCTGCATTAGTTCCTAACTATACTTTAAATTCGAGAGTAGGCAGGCAGGAGATGAGGTTTTGTGTTGCTTGAGTGGGTGGGTGGCGATAATAACAGTGATTTTATCCAGTATTCTTCTTCTCTCTCTTTTTTTACTCCAGTGCGTCTATGGGCCACATCAACACCATCGGCTCGCTGGACCGCTCGCCTCTGGCCCTGAAGGCTGTCGGGTCGGGGGGCGTTCCCATCGGGGAGATGGCGTGTCGAAGCATGGCCACTCTGAGCCGCCTGGCGCCCTACGGAGGCGAGGCTCCGCCCCCGTACGAATGGACGCTCTCGCTCTCCGTGGAGGAAGTGGTGAGTGGCGCGCGGATGGGGCCGAGGGAAGAGCCGGTCAGCGCGATTTACAGGTGAATAAATCATTCATGTGCTTGTCTGTGCCAGGTGCGGGACCTGGAGGAGCGCCTGGTGGAGAAGGAGCACGAGCTCAAACAGATGAGGAAGAATCTGGACGAGAGCGAGGGCGCCATCGCTCAGGTGAACCCCCGTCGCCCCGCTCTCCAGGCTCCATCCCGTACGTCCGTCTTCCCTCGCGTTTGATGTTTGACCGCCATCTGCTCGCCACATGCAGGTTTTCGAAGGGAAGCAGCGTCTGTGGGAGAAGGAGGTGGAGGAGCTGAAGCGACTGTACGCCGCAAAGCTCCGTCAGGTTTCCCAGCATGCCCAGCGTTCCCAGCGCAGCTTGCAGTTGCAGCTGTTCAGGGCCCAGCAGGAGAAGAGCCGACTGCAGGAGGAGCTGGATGGGCTGAAGAGGGAAAGGACCCAAGAGGGGGGTGCCATGCCAAAGCCCACCAGTCCCACCCTGGAGGAGACGCAGTGGGAGGTGAGGCCTTTAAGGCCCTCGAGCTGGTGAAGTTTGTGGCTGAACTCCTCCATCACACGTCTTTCTGTGCCCGTCGCTCTCAGGTTTGCCAGAAGTCTGGTGAGATCTCCTTGCTGAAGCAGCAGCTGAGAGACTCCCAGGCGGAGGTGGCGCAGAAGCTGAGTGAGATCTTCCAGCTGAAGACGCAGCTGAGGGAGACCCGGACGGAGCTGCGCAACAGGGAGGGTCAGATCGACGCCCTGAAGCTCGTCCTGCAGGGGACGCAGCGGCGCACGTGTCTCGCTCAGATGGCACACGAGGACCGGAAAGGAACCGAGGAGAGTTCGGCAACGGGTTCGTACCACATTTCCTGCTCTGAACGTGAAAAAAATCAACCCTTGTTGGAGTTTCCTGAGGTTTCACAAAAACAGACATTTGGCACCTTTTCAAAGCAAGAAAGAATTTACATTTTGATGTAAATATTTGACCCAAGTCAAATATAATCAAAGAAAGCTCAATGAGACAAGAAGAGCTTTTCAAAGTTGCATTTCATGCTTTAAAATGTGGCTGCATGTGTGGCAAATATGTCACAGATGTGTGTTTAATAATAATCCCGGGTTAGGTTTCCTCAATAGGTTTCTATACCGTCCAGAAGGCGCTCAACTGGGTTATTTGAGCGAGGATGTTTACATGTTTGGTCCCATAATCTGGTTATTTGAGGAACCAGGTCAGAGAAGTTTGTTCTCTGAGGATTTAATGGGAGCCAATGTCTTTCATTACATTTCCCCTTTGGCTCTGCTGGACTGTAGTTGAAGCCATGTGAACCTTCTTCCTCGCAGGAGGGTGCGGGGGCCCCACCGAGGAGCGTCTGCGTGCGGAGCTGCTGCTGGAGCGCCGCCAGAGCGAGGCCCAGGCCATGGCCTTCGAGGAGGAGAGGCACACATGGCAGACGGAGAAGGACAAGGTCATCCGCTACCAGAAGGAGCTGCAGGCCAGCTACTTAGACATGTACCACCGCAACGAGGCGCTGGAGAGGGAACTGCACCAGCTGAGGGCGGGCAGGGAGCGAGGAGGAGGAGGAGGAGGAGAAGGAGGAGCAGGAGGAGGAGGAGGAGGAAGCAGAAATGGGACACTGGAGCGAGAGGCGCCAGAGCTGAGCAGTGAGGGAGCAGGTGGAAAACAGGAAGAAGCGCACTCGCCGGGCTTACCGTGGATAGAGAGGATCGAGTCGTCTGAGATTTGAATGTGGCCGGCGTGTGTTCAATGCAAAGTGGAGGTGCAGCGTCTGTGGAAGAAGCGTCTGTGTCGGCTGGGGAAAGACAGAAAACACACTCGACAGAGGTGAAAGAGTTAAAATTGCAAATTACAGTGAGAGAAAATAAACAAACAGGTGCTACAAGATTTACTGCTGCGTGAACAATCGCATAAGATTCTCAAGACAAAGCAGGAGGACTTTTGAAGGCCCAGTTTAGTTGTTTTAAAAAAGAGTCAAAATTGTGAAGTTACACATGCTTCAAATCCACCTGAAAACATTTTTATACATAGTGTTTTATAATTGATTCAATAAGCCAGATGATCATTATAGGTGAGTATGATTTCTTTGTCTTTCCTTGGTGGACACTGACTCCTCCAGCTCGCTGTCCTCCACGTCTGCACCACAGTTGATTGTCCTGCGAGGACCGGACCCTGACCAAGCACACTCACACCCAGGTGGGCTTCACAGAAGTAAAGGAGTCGTTTTCAAACCTGTAAAAAACAATTCAGCCCAACACCTCCGCCGTCCTGCTCACAACTCCCACCCACATCAAAACCTGTAAATGAGCAAAATTGATCCGCTGGTTGTGACTATCTCGTGTTTAATTTGTAGTTACTTGCTGTAAAGTCTCGCCGGCAACCAAGCGGATTGGACTGGATTTAGGTGGTCCGCTCACATCGTGTGTGTGTGTGCCGACAGATCTGAGGGTTCAGGGTTTACCTCGGAGGAAAGCCTCGTCTCCGGGTTAAGTATGGAGGATTAAAGCTACTTTATCTGGTGCCAAGGTAACCAATGCTACTTCTTTTGCCAGCAAGGAAAACTGGAACAATAACTTCTGTTTATCATCCAGCTCAGAGTCAAGTGAGGTTGATATATTTTGTAGATAAGTCTGTAATTTTTATTTTTCATTTGATTGGCCTTTTGTTATTTTAAGCTAAGCATAAGGTTGTCTTAAATATGTTTATTTCCATTTATTATGTTGGCAAACAGAAATGATCCTCAGATGTGGGTGTCAGACTCGACCTTCTTGCTTTATTGGTGCCATTTCTTGCACGCACACACACACAAACACACACGGCTAATAACATCGAAATGCATGACGTTGGTTAGAAGTTGTTCTCTTGTATTATTATATGAGCGTTCAGAACCCAGCTCTGAGTTGACCTTTCAAACATACTGTGACTCTTGTCTATTTACTGGAATTAAACATGTACTGTACAATTTTGCATTGGGAACTTCTTTTTATTTAGGAAGTGCTAGAAAGGACAAAAATATGTTTCATCCTTTCAGTTTGAATCAAGCTGCTGGAAGCCTCCTGTTGAAATGTTGGAGGTGTAAGTGATTGTGCTCAGTGAAGGGCTCAGACGGCCGCCTGCTGTAAGGGATTTTAAACTGGCCGCGGAGCGCACCAATAAAACCCAAGGACAGGAGTCTTTATGACAGGGTGAACAGAGCGGCGCGGGCTTTTGGGACTAATGTGGCTTTTAGAGGGGTTTAGCCTTTGGATCCTTATCTCAGCCGCTCCCTGAGGGCCTCTGCCAGCACTCCCCTCACATACCAGCTCCTGCAGCACCAGCAGCCGAGGTGTGGAAGGTCAGCCAAGATGGAAACATTGGAGGATCGCTGTTTGCGCAGGAAAAACAAAACACCTCTATGGAAACCGTGAGATGAAAAACAAGAGAAAGAAAGAAAGTGTCAGCAGAAAGGACTTCATCTTTCTGCTGCTCGAATGTGTCATCTGCACCGACAGATGTAGAGAAATGTGTCCACTTGGACGCGTCTCTATATGCTGCCATGAAGGGCAGAAATGAGAGCACACATGCACGTCCGTAATGCTGATTTGTTTTTCTGGTAAACAGAGCGATAATCTGAACAGATACAAGCTGCTGCTGACTCACGAGGCCCTCTTACCTTGGCATTTAAAATATTATATAAACTGGGGCTTAATATAACTGCGGCGCAGCTCCACAGAGGTTGAGTGATTTGCTGAAGTGGGATGAGAGAAGATTCTTACCTCTCACATGTTCTCGCTCTGTGGGAGTGGAGCAGCGGCGTGCCATCAGTGCCGCTAACATGACAGGGAAACATTACAGAATCACATGTAGAAAAATAATAAATTATTCCTGGTGTGAAACTCCTCGCAGTTTCAACCTCCCATACTTCCAAGGTTGTTTTTAGATGGAGAAGCGATAATGAAGCACCAGCGCCACCAAGCTGTGGCGCAACAGAAGCTGAGCAGCAATAAAACACACCAGGAAAAGGAGCAGTCCACCAAACGTCAGTACAAGCCCCCAAAACCGGACTGGAGTATAAACTGTTTTTTTTTTTATTATTTTAATTTCAGATGCAAGTATATGAAACATGTTAGAGGATAAATATTTACAAGAAAAAAGTTGCATAACACACAAAAGCAGAAAAATGTCCAAACATTCAGCAAGAAATTAATGGGACTGAAGAAGTACGAAGCCTAAGCAGGTTTGTCTGAGGGAACGCTCAGAAGAAGAAGCAATGCGTGATTGTCAAACCGAAGAAAGGGAACCGAGTGGAGAGCTCCACGCAGAGCACAGAACTTAACTTAACCCAACCTGGATGAACGAGGCGACGTGAACCAAAACCCGAGTGTGATGTGGCGTCGTCAGTGAGAGCTATGCTGGTGCAGTGCTTGCTGAAAAAATTAGCCTCACTCAAACCGTGAGGTGACATCACCATTTTCAAGAGGAACACCAGGAACTTGCACGAAGAGTAACTGACCATCTAAACATACTGTATTGTACATCCAAATGCCTTGGCAAGCCTCGTCTCCAAGTGTTTGTTGACACATTAAAAACTGAATAATACATACAAACTCCAGAAACTCCCCTAAAACTATCAGCTCCAATAGTGAACTATGTGTTATCTTTGTTCGAGACTCCTTATATAAATGTACAATACTAAATGCAAAGTGTGTGAATGAACTGTTGCAATGAGCCCTGAGGAAATGTAGGGTTTTTTTATAATGTTACTGCTATTCTGAGTTAATCTTGAATAAAAGCCAACCCCATGCAGCGGGGAGAGGGTGGGAGGAGGAGGAGGAGGAGGAGGGGGGGGCAGGCGTGTTCTGAGTAGATAATAAACAACAGCCACGATGACCAGAGGACCCCCCCCCCCCGCCACTCCCACCTCCCGTCCACGACAAGTAAAGCTCAATCACAAGCCTACAGTCACAGCAAGTCAGACCATACTGCTACCGTCACACTGATTTACATCTCCAAATCACATGGCGTGCAAGCTCAGGATACACAAGGCGTGGCAGAGCGAAGCGATGGGCGTGGCGCGAGCCGTCGAGCCGGCAGTTCTGAGAGTTACGCAGTAGTGTCGCATGTTTCGCTATTTTACATGAGCCATTGTGGCGGTCGCGATGGAAAATAGGAACAAAACACATTTCACAGTAGTATATATATTTTTGTTTGCTTTTTTTTTCTTGTCGTGTTTAAATACATATATAGAACAAGACAGATGGCTTGTATGAGGAAAAAACTTGCTGGTGCCGTCAGTCACAAAAAAAGGGAAAAAAAAAAGCTGTTCCACCGTCGATGAATTCAAAGTCAGCTGACAGCGACTGTCAGGCTGCGTGAAGCCTTAAATACATAATGAAGGAGTTCCAGGCCACAATAAAGCCTTCACAGTTCCCTCCATCAGCAAATAATGAACCTCCGACAAAGTTCGTGACTCCGTGAGTTTCTCGTGAGTTATAGTTTATTCCATCCTGAAATCAGAAGCTGCTTATCCATACCATTTACCCACACTCATTCATAATCATTCAACTGCTCCCACCAAAAGTAAAATAATAAAGAAGCAGTCAGCCAACTCAAACAGTTGATAAAGCAGAGAAAACGAACACTAGAGAAAGTCTCACATACTTTAAAAAGGTCGGCCTATAACTCTGCAGGCGCTCGCAAATGAGGTTCAATGAATGATCCGTTTTAGGGAGGGGTGCTTCTGAGTGAGGAGGGGGTTTTTTCTCCTCACGCTGATGGAAACTGTTGGTGCGTTCTTCCCTGCTGGACTGACTCTCTGGATGAAGCAAAGTCGAGGGGTCCGAGGTTGGTGAGGAGATGGCAGAGGCTATCCAGAGGAGCACTGGGGTCAAAACCTTAATGCTTTACAATAACGGACCATGAGGGGCCAGGGACAGTGGAGAGAGAGCCAGAGCGAATGGTGCTGACACGCAAGGGGCTCCAGGTAACTTCATCCTTGAGGGGGGGGACACTGAGCGGTATCAAAAGTAGATCTGCTTGGCGTGTGAGGGATTCTGCTCCATGGGGCAGTACGGGCATTTCAACCTGAGGACGGAGAGAGCGACATGTTGGCTTGGACATTTGTAATGGCTGATGCTCATTCCCTAAAGTGGTGGTTCCCAATCGTTTCCCCGGGACTGCCTCCTCCTCCCGATTAGAGAGAAAAACTGTTGACCCCTTTCCAATCTTTGATTTGGGCAACATTTTAAACTGAAGCAAAACATTGGTGAACAAACCACCTGTAAATAAAAATGTCTTTCTATGATGTCTTTAAAATGTAGTACTTTGAAACAACTTCAGAGCAAACAAAACCTGGAGTTTGACTTCAGTTTGAGTTTGACTGTGGCGCCCCCTCCAGGTTGGAAACCACAGTAACTTTTTCTGTTTTTGTTTGTTTTGTTTCTTGTTCAAGTTAAAAACTTCAGTGTTATTCTTTAATATTCATCCTGTCAAAGACAGTGATGTATCCATGCCGTTGTCACACATGTACAACACAGAAAAAACCCGACACCTCCATGCGGCATCCATAAAACAGGCTGTTGTGTTGACTTACTTCCCAGCGTTGGTGAGTTTGTTGAGGGCATCTCTGGAGATGACATGGCCACAGATGAGTTTCATGGGAGGATTGCTCTCCGACGTCTGCTGCCGCAGGATTGGACAGGCAAACACCGAGTGGTACCAACACTTCTTTCCGAGGTCAATTTCAATCTGAAGTTACAAGTAAACAATCACTTAACTGGGAGCAAAAAACTGGTGGAGATAAAAGAGGAACGCTTCTGAAACTGTGGAGGGACTCACAGGCAGCTCGTCTTTGTGCGTCCAGACACCGCTGCATTGTCTCTGTTCGATCACCTGTTTGATGTTCATCAGCACAGGCAGAGCCATACATCCCGAAGCAAAACTGCAGAGTGCATGATGACAAAACAAACACTGGTTACGCCTCATTCTGAACCAGAACTAATCAAATATTAGCTAAAACAAACTGAAAGGTTACTGATTAGCTTATAAAAAGTCTCATTTTTGGTCAGAAAAAAGATGTAAGACTTTAGATCAGAGATGAGGTGTAGTGTACAGATAATGCGATTCTACCTAACACTAAGTGGAGACTCCACTGAGAGGCCCAGCAAAGCGCAGGCGTCCCTGGTAAAGATGTTGCAGATCTCTGCCCACTGATTCGTTTCCAGCAGACTGCGGTACGGAGAGTTTTCAATGCCGTGACGCAAGTACACCAGACTCCCCATCAGGATTTGGATGTCTGCAGGAAGTGAAGAAGACAAACAAGGAAAAAGGTCCTGAGATGAGTTGTGTATGTGATATGACAAAATGATGAGTGGCCACTTCCTACCTCTCTGGTGCTGAGAGGCAAATGGCTGGAAGTGTCTGGCGTACTGCAGAGCCTCCATCTGATTGCCAATTCCTCCACCGAGCAGGCTGATGAAGTACAAACGGTGCAGCTTGAACTCTAAACTGCTGTTTAGATCCAGAAGGCGCTGCCGATTTGTCACGGCCCACCTAATGAGACGAACGTAAACAAGCGCAGACAACACTTGGAAGTTAACACTCTCGTCATCGTGTTCTCTCAGAAGCATTTTTCCTTGACTCAGGTCCTAAAAAGCTGTTTATGTTGTGCACCTTAACACCTCTTCCAACTGAATTAAACAGATAACAAGGCAGTCTTGGCCAAAGAAAAAGCTACAATGAGACATCTGACAAGTCCACACAGAGAAAGAATAAATAAAACAACATACTCTAAAGCCGGCCTGAGGTCCTGCATCCGAAGAGCTTCAAGGATCCTGTTTAGCTCCAGGAAAGGCTGCTTCATACTCATGTCAATAACTACACCAGACTCCTACAAAAAACAGACAGTTAACCAACACTTTGCAGAGAATTTGAAGCCACATTTTAGCTCAAAAATATTGACACAAGATACATTTTTTAGGCTTCACCAGATACATTCAGGCCTGAGTTGGTTACCTGACAAAGATCCTCTGCTACACTGAGCATCCCTTGTCTGTACAGGTGTTCCACAATGGTCTCGCTCAGGTATTTCTGTCTCTCTGGAGTGTCCCACACTGTCTCTGCCACAACTGCACTGATCTCTGCGTCGAAATTCTACAGAGAAACACACAAGTGATTACAAATATGCGTGTCAGGAGTCGGACGATTAAAGGGCTGCTGCCTGGACTCACTCTGTCGATGGCTTTGCCAACTTTTGACACACTGCCGTGGATGTCCTTATGTCGTGAGGCTAACATCTGCACTGTTTCTTTGATATTCTTACAACACTGGGCCATCGTCTGAGATAGAACCGATAAGTCTGCATCTTGTACTCCTGTTAGAAGACAACAAAAACAGGGAACATCAATATTAACATACAACACAGCTTCAAATTTCCGTTGATGCATTACAGAGTTATATTTTTATGGCACTTTTCCATGAGCACCTTTTCAGCCTTACTCAGTTCCAAGCATGCCAAAGCAAGCTGGAAGCACAATGTTGAAAACTGCAGACCGAGTTTGGCAACATCAACAATGTGTCTTCTATTGTTGAAGTGTGTGTGGTGTAGAGGATAGGGTTGTACCAAGCTAATCATGACTAGCGCTAAACTCCCTCACTCTGTGGGAGCCCCCACAGCTGATTTTCTGAATGTTGGCAGCCTTCTTAAGTCATTCTGAGACGTTTTAAGCTGATGCATTCAGAAGATCGGCTGTTTTTGTGCTCCGGCAGAGGGGAAGGACCCTCTTGGCAGTCAGGCATGGCTCGTCATGTTGCCGTGACAACGCCCCACGGTGAGGTGGGATGCGACTGTGAGGTGGGATGCGACTGTGATGGAAACAGTCGGAAACAGTGCCAAGTCGTGTTGCGCCATGCTGAGTAAGGACTGACGGAAAAGCGCCTTTAGAGGTAAAGTTTCATCTTACCAAACGCAACTAGCTGTCCTCGAATCTCACAGACGCTGCGGAGGAGCTCATCTAACCTCTCCTCAGACTGGTGACCGTACATGACGAAGCGATGCAGCACCTTCTCCAGCTCCCGCTCCACACATGCACATTGTTCCATGGTTACAACTGGAACACGCACACTTTCACACGACGACACCTAAAATTAAAAAAAGAAAGCTGAACAGCATTGACACAGCCTGATAATACATGCAGACGTCTAGGTTTTGAAAATGATGCCTGGATTAGGGGGTGAATAACTCAAAACAAGCACTACACATTGTTTTGTCAGACCACAAGTGGTCGGCTGTCTGAAAGTGATTCAAATGACAATGAGAGCATGTAAGGGTAACCAAACATTCACCATCAAAAGGCTTTAATCAAGAACTATTTGAATTTACCAGCTTGAGAAGCAAAAACAAGAAAACTCGAAGGTCCTTTCCTGATTTTTTAAATATATTCAAGTAGATACAGTTGATCCACACTTTTTAGCCAATACTGATTGCACTTTTTGTGTACTTATTTACTTCAGACACTGTCTGTGACAAGTAATAACTATGCCGCTAACCAAGGCAAACCGAGACTATCTTTCAGATTTAGTTCTTTGTTGCTCTGTTGAGACACCACACAAATAAAGTCGATTCTGATCAACAATCAATCAGTTCTAGTGAGCATCCAGATCGAAAGAGGGGAAAGTCTGTTGTTTCAGGGAAAACAATCTGGTTTCTGGCGACATGCAGACAATCCCATGATTGTCCCACAGCTGCCTCTAGAACAGGTCGGACCAGGCACCGAGGAACAATCATGAGGGAGAAGCCTCCACACCGCAGCCAGTCATTATTTCAACAGGAGCACTCTCGTAATTGAAAGTTTGGCTTAGGGTCCCATTGCTGTCAACTCCGGGGCCTGGGTGATATTTAAAGCAAGCACACAGTGTACTCTGCGGCCTGGTGTTTACTAACCTCCGCCTCGAGCGTCTCAACCATAGTAAAGTAAAATTCAGAAAAGCACATTAAAAACGCAATAGTTGTTCAATTCTGTGTCGGCTGCTGCTCTGTCAGAGGGTGTCATTACTTTGTGAGAGCGAAAAAGTCCCAAGTCATTGATAGATGTAGCTTTGCGGTGACTCGCTGCTTGGAAGCCAAATACAGAAAATGTCCACCTACCGGGACAAGCTAACCAACACTACTGCTGTAAGAGATCTGTAAGAAAACACCGAAATGTCACAGCTCCGATTTGGGAATACTCACTAACAGCTGCATGCTCAAAATGTCTCAAACAGACGGAATAGCGTATTTTTATCGGAAGAGTCAAATCCAGAGAGCAAGCTAACAGCTAACGTAAACAAACGGTGTCCAAGTCGCTGGCTACAAAAGCTCGCCATTGCTAGCGGCTAGTTAGCTTGTTGATGTTAGCCAGCAGCTGACTGACAAGGCCCAACTATTTTCACAAAGCAATGACAACCGGCTTGTCCTTGCCATTTCAGCCTGATACCTTAATAACAAACACAGAGCGACGTTCAACTGAATTCGAGGCATATTTCGAAAATAAAAACACTCACCTATCCTGCTAATTAGTTAGCAAACATTAGCGTTAGCCTCTTGCCTGTTATGGCAACACTTGACCAGCAGTCGTGGTACGGAAGTTCCTGTGTCGCAGTCTGCATGAACCCAACGCTTCAAAATAAGAGCCTTATTTTCTGCGGCACTCAGTGGATTTTGAGAGCTGGATAAGAGAGTCAACAACAATAACAAAGGTTGTTGCTAAGCAGAATGGGACTGAATTTACCCAGGGCTTAAATGCTTCAAGAAAAGTTGTTAAAAGTGTTCTCAGTGAAATCAAGTTAGTTCATTGTGTTATTTCAGTATTTCGTCTTTCATCTGACACTTTATATTTCAGTAAGGGTGCAAAACAAGGGGAAATACACTGTGCACTTGCAGTAGATGACTGCAAAAAGGTTTTTAATATTTTGAAAGAAAAAGTAGAAGTGGTGTACGCTTTTGAAAGTAATTAAGCAAAAGCGTAGCCCTACTGCAGGTTTGTATGTGTCTTTTGTGTTTTGATTGTTATTCACCTGGACCAGTACAACATACAGTTGACAATTCAATGTTGCTTCAACCCCAGTTGCTTCGACAAGTGATGTGGAGCATGATTAAACAAAGCTAATATTAGAAATGTGCCTTGAACATATCTTGGCAAAGTTTATCACAGCCTAAAAGAGAAAGTGGGTCAGTTTGAGAAAGACCGATTTGAAATATGATATTAAGTTTATATTTTGACTGTTTGTCATTTATACTCACACCTAAATAACTCATCATGAGACTGAAGTCTTGTTTAGCACCGTCTGCTTCTGTAGCTGGGACGGATTTTGAGGTGTTTTCCTTTTTAGTATAGGAGCACCAACTGTAGCAGACTGTTGCATTTGCTCAGCTTTTAGACCCAGAACCCTCTTTAGTGAATCTCTTAGAAACACAGCTGATTGTTGGTGCTCTTTTTATTTGTGTGCTACGGTGTTGAGGGTGGGTCAGGCCTTTGGACTTGAGCAGGCCGGTGTGACTAATCTATCAGTGATGTAGTCGACTAAAGCTCCCCATTGCTGAGGCGCCCTTCATTCTTTCCCTCTGAGTCCTCCTCCAGTATGCTGCTCTGCCGTAACCACAGAGCCTCAAACTTATCAGTACTTGTGAACACTTTTTTCATGCTATCTCTCACACATGGCACACATACATGCTTAAACAAGAGTGCATGTTGCTCCATTGGGCCTTTTGAAAAATGAGTATTCTTGAAGATCGTGTTTAACGTGTTTCTTGTGTGACATGTTCGTGTAAATCATAAACAGTGCACAGCGGCTTGCTGTATGAACTCTAAACCAACTGTATGAGCCGTCCTTACAGTGATGCCAATAATATGTTTATGTTCACCGAGCCATTGCAGTTCTTACATGATACCTCCTAAAATATATTTAGAGTCCATAAACACTAGCCCATAAACATAAAAGGTTTCATTAGGAATCAGGGATATAAAACAGATATATAGCTGTAGAATGACGCAATGAAATGGGTCACAAATGGCGATTCAGATGCAATTCTGAAAAGCAACTTAGGTTGTTTTTTTTAATGATCCAATTTTAATGTGAATATTTGAATACATTTGAAAGCTTTTCACAGTGTTCCCAGTGATTGCCTGATATTTCTGATATATACCATATACTACAGGTTTGTCCTCAGAGAATTTCCACTGGTTTGCTCAGAATGACTTAATGACCGAGAATGAAAAGTAATCTCATGAGGTATTAGGTGAGGGACAGAGGGCTTATCCCCACTGACTGCCACCAAGCATGTCTAGACAGCCCTCAGTGCAGCTCTGAGGGCGAGGCTATTGTGGCAACAGTACTAAATAAAGTAAAATGACACAACATTTCTTTTTTTTAGGATTTGGGAAGCTTGCCTGAAAACCTGTCATATGAATAACTGACACGAATGAAACGAGAAAAAGTGCTTGGTCGAGGAGCACAAAACTGGCAGAGGTAAGAAACGTGACCCAAGCCATGTGTGAGAGGACCTTCCCATACAAGTGTTGCTGCCTACCTTGCAGTGCACGGGAATTCTTCATGTGAGCTACTGAAGTCGGGTGGTCTGTGTTGACCCCTCGACCTGTTCCCCCTCTGACCTTTGAACGCACGCATGCACGCAGACACATGGGTGGATACTGTAAACTATACACTCAGCACTGCAAACCTGTTTTCAAAGCACACCTAGCACTGTTATGACCAAGTGGGAAATGCATGCGCGGTACTTAGAGTTCCCCTTTTCTTTCTCCACCAACACACCTAGCCAAATGGCTATTGCTGTGGCTATCTGGCCCTGATAGTATGGGTCTATATATAGTGGAGCCCTGTGACTGAGCTGGCTGTAAGTGTCAGATTCCAGGCGCACTCGTCCGTCCTGGCCGGATCAGCACCTGCTGCTAACTATAAACCCATCCACCCCCCTTCTGCTCTGCGCCCCAGCCCAGCTCACACAAGAAAGCCAATGCTCAGCCAGACCCCAGACTGCACAAGAAAAAAGATCTAGGGTAGATGCAGAGAGTGCTTTCCCCTGATGCCAGCTCAGAGGGGAGGGGCAGAAATAGAGATGAGACTGTTGGAGGATGTAATGTGTCTCAGTGTATGCCTGTCTTTGCTTTTTCTATTCAAGTCTGATACATGGCAGTGCCTTTGACATGCTCAAGTGGTCCAGGCAGTGTGACACTGGCAGACTGTTGTGTGCGGAGCCGCTCAGACCTGGATTTGGCTTGAACACAGAGGTCTTGTTAACCCGGAATGCTGTGTGGATTTAGGAAACAGTTTGTTGGATGAGGTGCAACTGCAACTTCAGTGCAAAAGAACTCAATGCCCTTGAGAAAACTTTATCAGTGGCCAAAGGTACAGTATCACTCAGTATTATTACTTGCATGAAGACTAGGAGATCTTTATTCACTTAAAACTTTGTAAAGCCAGTTTAAAAAGTGTCAATTTAGGTATTTGATGATGAATTTACTTTTCTGTATTTTATCCAAAATGAGTTGTAGTTTCTGCAAAATGTCTGTGTAAAAATGTGTGCGCTTATTCCACGTGTGAGCTCTCAAGCACATGTAGAGGCAGACTAAGTTCCTAGTATGTAATTGCACACTGAGAGTCAGTGAGATGTGAATGTATATTACCTTGTGTTAATATGGAGTCGCTGCCTCTGCTTTTTAGGAAAGAGTGGCAGTGGTAGTAAAATAGTGTGAACTTCGGTGTGTTTCTCAGCAGATGAAATGTAAGATTTTCTGAAGGCAAATTGATGAAACAAACATTTAAACTTCAGATTTTGGCTTCATAATTCAAACACTTTTGCTGCTCAGTGATATTCTCTGATTTTTACTGCTCATACAAATGAATGAGCCGCACACCCTCCAGGTGACAATATCTTATTTCCAGTCCAGGAACCGAGCCCAGAGCAGACTGGACTGACCACAGTGAGATTTTGGAGCTTGTGGACTAGCAATGGACAGCTGGACTCTCCAGGGGGACAGCTACTCCTTCCTGCGCAGTGCACCACGCAACTTTTCACTGTGCCATCGAGACGGAACCCCCAATCACGTTGAAATCTTTGACATTATCAACGTCCCCACTCAGCGTAGTGCCATCTCCGAGACCACCTGCCTGTGTGACATTTTTGGAGACGACTGTGAGTCACAGTCCCTCTCGAGCAGCCCTGCTGTTGTGCCCTTTGTCCCGAGCCAGAGGGAGCTGGATGAGACAGCTGCCACATCACCCTCGGTGGATGATCAGAACGACTCCTCGGGCTCGTACCACACTGCACCGGGCTCCAGTGAGGGAGAAGAGGGTCCTGAGGATTCGAGAGAGGGGTTTTACAGCCCAACGTTGCAGAGTGAGTATACAGAGAGGAGGTCATCAGAGGGCAAGGTGTCAGCCTCAGGACTTCCTGAGGTTTCAGAGGAAATTTGCCCAAATTTGGATCCAAAAAGCCAAACAAACACACTGCAGCCAAATACAAGAAGCCCAACCTCCCAAGTCGTCGGCTCTGATCAGGCAACCCTTTCTTCTGGACACAGTAGCCCCTATACCTTCAGTCCTGAGGGAAGACTGTCATCTTTGTCTTCATCCTCCTTTGAAAAAAGACATTCACCTCTATCTCCTGATTCACAAGCTGATTCAGAAACTGAACCAAAAACAATCACACCTTCATTCATAGACAGACACAGCAGCTCCTCACATCAGTCTCTAACTCCAAGCCCTTCCTTTCAATCCAGAGAACGTATCAGCTCCTCTTCCGAATCAGGGAAAATCCCAAACTTGCCTGACTCAGGAGCATGCTCAACAAGTCAGAGCTGCAGCCCGCTGTCTGAGCTAACGTCTGAAGATTTTAAAGAATCAAACTCAGATCCGAGAACTATCCATTCATCTCCTTTGCCTTCACCGAGTGGGTCAGAGCTACTATCTCACTCAAGAGAAAATCTAGTCTCCCCTGAGCTGAGGAATACACCCTCCTTCTCTGATACTCAGGCCTCCTCTCCTTTCCCTGAGCTTAGAGGGAGGGTTTCCCTCCCTGATCTCTTGAGCAGAGGATCCTCGCCTGAAATCGAAGATTTTGATCATACTCCAGAGCTTGGTTCAGCACCTTGTACTCCATCAAGAATCTCCACGGCATCTCTTGAGGGCCAAAGTAAGAGGTCATCACTCGAACCAGGCAGCATCAGTTCTACCCCACGTCTCACTCCACCCTCACCTGTCATTTCAATAACAACATCACCTGAGCTTGTGGGCAGCACTTCTTCTCCGGAATTTAGATATACAGGTCACTCCAACCCCTCCTCACCTTCTCTGCTTACTGCGACCTCTCCGACAAGAGCTCAGACAAGAACTCCCTCGCGTGACCCCTCACCTAATCCAACATTTTCTGAAATCAAGACACAGGCATCTTCTCCTGTGATAAGTTATAGCTTGTCTCCATCTCCAGGAATAAGGGAGAACTGCTCGCCCACAGAGTACAGATATACGTCTCCATCACCTGAAATTAGGATAACAGCCTCCTCACCTGAAATTAAAAGAAAAAAAGACTCGCCAGTAGTGGAAGAGAAGGCCTCGTCGCCTCTTCTCCCAGAACCCCCCTCTGTTGCACCAAGGAGTCACACCTCCTCCCCTCATATCACAGGAATTTCTTACTCTGTGGTTCAGCCAGAAGACAGGTACTCTCCTCCTTTTCCTGAACTCTCTTGTCTCGGCACTTCTGAGCCGGACCAGCCACATATGTCCTCTGAAGCGAGGTGCCTTACTGCAAGCAGAAACAGCATAGGAAGCAGTGTACCCGAGTCCACTGGTACACCAGGGGGCTCCCCCCATACGGAAAGCTTGCCAAGGCCTGTCTCAGGTTCTGAATTAACTCAGCCCAGGTATCAAACACCTTCTCCCCAGCTAAATTATCAGACCCCCTCACCTGAACCAAGACACCTGACGCCTTCATTTGACACATATCAAAGTCCTTTACCTCAGAGCACAAGTAGAGATTCTTCCCCTGTTACACCTTTATCTAGTCAGAGCCATCAGCATTCACCAGCAATCCTCTCTACTGAGTCTGACCCTCTTTATACACGGCAGACTTCTTTCACAGGAAATACACCTGAGGTCCAAAGGGATTCCCCTCTGGTTGATATCACAGATGCACAGTCCCCAAAACATCTGCCTGAAGATAGTGTGTCACCCTCACCTGGTCTGCACAGAGGAGAAAATTTAGCTGCGACTGAAATCAAACAGGGCTCACCAGTGGTGGCGTTTCAGTCACCTGTGACTGTTTCACCTGTTCTAAGTGAGGAAAGAAGAAGCACTTCATCAAAACGAGGATCAGAAGGAGAGGAGACACTCAAAGAAATCAGTCTTCAGAACCAGTCAAGCCGAGCGTTTGTGTCTCAGGAAAAACAAAACATTAGCCCTCACTTTTTCCAAAGAGAAGACCCCCATAATAACCACATACTGTCTAAAAAGAGAGTTCCTGTGCACAGGGCTGCATCCAAATCGCCAGTGCAGAAGCAAGAAGTTCCCCAACCCCAATTGAATACACATGCCCAGACATCTGAAACTGTAAAACCAATTTGTACGCCACAGAACTCAAGAAGACAGCTGTTATCCAAGAGTAGGCGTGAAAACAGAGAGAGATCCACTGAGGACATGTCCCGGCGTTTGAACAGGAGGCGGACTCCCTCCCCACCACTCACCAGGTTCACACCTGTTCACATCATAGCGCCTGAGAAACCTTACAGACACTGGCAGAACAGAAGCCATAGCCCCTCTCAGGTCGTTACATCGTCACCAAGTGGTGATTTAAAGAAAGCAGTCACACACAGGGAAAGCCCCGACGTGGCCCCTGCTGACAATAATAGCCAGGCCCCCTGGGTTAGGGCAGGATGGCAATTGGAGAGGGAAATGCAGCCAGAGCAGGAGAGAGAGATAGGTAGGGAGAGGAAAAAGGAGAGGGAGGTGAAAAAAGAGAAAAAGAGGGAGGAGCGGGTTCCTGAAAAGGGGGAGGGATGGAAGGGGGACACCAGTTACAGAGGGGAACAGGTTGAGCTGTCATTCAGTGCCAGGAATAGAAAAGGACCTGTGAGTCGTGCTGCAGCTCCCACAAGCAGAGAGAGCCGGCAGGGACTGCCAACAGTGCATTCCTACTCAGAGGGCTTGCTCGCCACCAGGCAGCTACAGCAACAACAGAGTCTGCTCAGACTTGCTTCTCAACAAGACACCAGCGGTGGCGGTGCCAGCAGACGACAGCCTCCCGCACCTCACAGCAAGAACTGTGCTTCTGGACGTGTGGCTGCAAACAGGCCCTGTCGGAGTTCCAGCTCCAGTATGGGAAGTGAACTTGATGAGGCAGACAATGAAGTGAAGTGGTTTACAGACTTGGCCTTCCGCAGCCTGTCAAGTCCCGAAGTTGATTACCTTGACATGTACAACTCAAGTCATCGGTCCTCGACAAACATCTCTCAACCATCAACCCAGGAGAGCCCGGCTGGAGTCAATGTTGCCTGGCTGGCCTATGCTGACTTTAAAGGTTCTGCACCGAAGCTGAACCAAGACGAACTCGCTTTTCAGCAACCATCTGTCTACTACTCTGATGGCCTGGATCCAGCGAAGCGCTATGAGCTCGGCAGCTTTGAATGTGTGGATGTGGCTGTGGAAAGAGAGGACTCCAGGAAAGCCAGAAGAGGAGTGCCAAAGAGACAGATTCAGCTCAAAAGAAGGGACAATGGTGAAGGAAAGCAGGATGAGAGCAGCGAGAACAGCAGCCCTGGCCTGCCAGTGATGGCGGAGAGCCCTTCACAAGAGAGTCACGCGAGAGGGGCCTTTGTGAGACAACACAGCACACCAGCAGCAATGCAAGAATGCTACCCGAGTGAGTCCAGCCCTGATCCTCTTCAACAAACTGAGAGAAAATCGAAACTCCAGAAGTCTGCTTCCATGGATGAAACTTGCAGTAAAACCAAGATGGCTTCTTGTCTCATCAAGAGTGTGTTGTCCAAAAAGATGCAAAGTGTTGATCGACAACCTGATGAGCAAGCAGGGGAGGAGATCAGTCCCACTTTTGAGGAAAACAGCCATCTAACAGAGACTGCAGTCGCACCGCCTCAAGTATCCCCAAAACACTCATACAATCCGAGTTCCACTCATCAGTCAGATTACAGCCTTTCATCTGAGGGTCTTCCTGTGAGAGGGGAACCCAGTGCAAAGGAAGATGCAAAGCCACCGAAGGGGAAACCCAGTAACAGGCCAAGTTCGTCCAGCAGCAGCAGGAGTGTAAACTTTTCACTGACAGACAGCGAAGAAGCTGATTCTCAAGGCACAAATGCAACTTTGTTAAGAACTGAGATGCGATCAGAACTGAAAGTGCCATTTGATAGTAAACAGCCCGGGACTGGAGTACAACAACCAGATGACAGTAAAACATGCAGGAGGGAGGGTGGTGACTCAGCAAATGCCACTGTCGGGAACACGGGAGCTCCTTCTGCCACCGGAGCCAGGATCACGCAGGTCAGGGAGACAAACAGAGACCAGGAATGTGAAAACACAGAGGACCATAAACAACTGCAACCCAGTGACAAGGGCGCCTGCGTGTCAAAAACACAGGAGATTACAATCAGAGCTGTGGAAAAAAAGAAAGCCTCGCTTAATGTCTGCCTAACACCCGAGGCCGAAAACAAACCTGAAGCTTCCTTGCCTGATTTTTCTGTCAGAGGAGAGGAGGAGAGAATAGAGACTGGAGGAGATGAGAAATCCAAAGAGGATGAAAATGATAGTAATAATGTCAAAGCCCCCATTCACAAAGTTAGAGATGTGAGACGGCTTGTAAAGAATACCTACAACCTGTCCTTCAAGGCAGCGAGTGCTTGCACACCATCAGAGGAAAAGACGGATATTTCCAATGAGGAATGGAGAGACTTTGTCACCGGGACTGAGAGTGAGGTGAAACAGGAGTCGAAGAGTGTGGAAAGGAGGGAGGAAAAAGAAGAGGAGTTCTTGATGGAGGCAAAAGAAGAATCGAAAGTAGAGGCAAAAGACTTGAGGGGTCTCTCTTCAAATCTACCGGGCAAAGGTAAGTCGCTGTCCAGTCCACAGCCAATGCAAATCGAATGCAAAGCTGTCTGCTGGAAAGAAGACAAAAGTAAAATGTCAACCATGTCCAAAGACCAAGAGAAACCAGGCGATCGGCCTCAGGCTTCCGTAAACGCTCTCGCTGAAGACAGCAGGGAACCACAGCCTTTGAATTTGCAAAACTACACAACAGGAGACACAAGCAGTGTTAAACTATCAGGACACAACGTCAGCATCGCAGCACAAACACACGAGACCAAGACAGAAATTCACAAAGTGTCCAACAGCGAGGAAAAAACCGTAGTGGTCAAAACAGACAGGAAACCTCCGATGCTGGGAGGCCTCCCGAAGCTGCCCAGTAAAGAGAGAGAAGTGTCCACCGCCGTCGTTTTAATAAGAGAAGGATCAAACAAAAACAAAGCGTCTGCATCTCAGGACGACGTTCTCACACCGCTCCAAGCTCCACTTCCATCTCTTTCACCTGAACCAGTTTCCCCTGGTGGCCACTCAGTTTCCATGCTGTTAAAGGAGAAAGGCTACCAAGCTGACATCGGAGCGGTGGTGAGTGACAGCCAGAACACAGCCGGGACTAAAGCAGTAACCCGTAAACATGTGAACTCTCTTGAGATTCCCCTTCAGACCAACACAGCTTCAGATGGAGGCTATACAGACTCCTACAGAGACAGGACGTCTCCCATCACATCCACTGCTTCTGGACCTTCTGCTGCGACTGACAACGCAGACAGCCTCACAAAGACCGCAGTGGATGAAGTTGTTGATAAAACGCCTCCAGAGAAAGACACAGCGAAACAAAAAAGTTTTTCTCCGCTGAGAAACACGCAGGAGCGGACACCTCCCCCAACCAAGCCGAAGGACCTCGGAGACTTTGAGTCAGTGAAAAGACTCGACCCCACGTTCCCACCACGGTCCCCTGCAATACGAAGGTTCAAACCACAACCAATTGAAGTAAAGTCACTGTCAAAAGAACCACAGAAGAAAGAAACTCCCCCAACCCCACCAGGAAGCAGCCGACCTCAAACCATTGAAGTCAAATCCATAGCTAAGAATTCTCAGAAGCCCGTCGTGCCTCCAAAACCAAGCTGCAAATTTAAACCAGCAGATTTAGGAGCAACACCAAATGAAGCACAGAGACCATCAGCAACCACGTCAGCTGTGAAACTACAAGGCGAGGAGAGGTCCCAAACAATTGTGGTGAGCTCCCCAACCATCTATCGAAAAATCCCCAGTGATTCCACATCAACATCAAACTATTCAAGAAAGCTGGCTGTGTCTGCCGTGTCCAGCCTCAAGCCTCCATCTAATAAACCAGCGTCTGCTGTTCATCCTGAGCCATCGAACCAATCGAGTGCAACTGTGGATGCAGAAGCTTCGAATGGCGGAGGACAGCAGCAACAGCCAGCTGGGTCCACTGAGAACTGCGTGCAGACACCTGTCACCTTAGCAAGCGCTCCTGCATCCACCGCAGGCTCAGGTGTAAACTCAGCCCCTGCTCTGGTTTCTGATCCAAAACCAAACCAAATCTCTGGGCCTGATTTAACTGGAGGCAGCCAGCCAAGCCAACCAGCTGCTGCGGATCCAGACAACCAACTGCGGTATCCCAGGCCAGCTTATCCTCGCGAACAAGCTCTGCCAGCAACTTCAAACAGTGCAAAACAACCTGCTGCTGTTTCCACCACACAACTGCCTAGATACTCACACCAGCCGTTCCGCAGATCTCTCTCCAGCGAGCGCTCCCAAAGGACGGATGACTTGCGTTTTTATGCCTCAGATGACCCTCCGAGCTATGATGAGAGAGAGAGCTTCAGCCCACTCATGCTGCCAGATTTGACACCTCTGAGGTCAAATCGCTACCAGCCCTCCTCCCGCCCTCCGCCGTGCTCCTGCACAGCTGGCTGCCCCTCCCACCCTGGCCTTACCCCCCCTCACCACCACCGCAGCCCCCATACCCTCACACCACCGGCTCCTCCACACTCTCCAGGCCAGACGATATCTTATCCAATGGCTCAACCGCATCTGCGTCCCCACCAGTGCAGACCCGAGCCTCCACCAATGAGCTATCAGCCTGGTTCTCCAAAATCAAGCCCTCTTGGCCCAAACCAGCTGCCAGCCATGTACCAGCCTCTTCACCAGGCTGCTCCATGCCCTCCCCACCCCTCACTCATGCAGACCTGCCCCACCGATCGCCCAATGCAGCCGCCACAGCACATCGATCCTCGGCGACCACCCGTCCATAGATCCCCCCACCAGCAACCGCATGGCATGTCAGGGGCTCCTTATGGTGATTCTGGCCACAGTCATTCCCCCGGCCTGCCAGCGATGGATCCACAGTATTTGTGTGGCCCACAAAGCCTTGGGCCTTCATACGGCTCTGAATATGGTGGTGACAGCTCCAGTTTGTATTCAGAGAGTAGCTATGCACAGACACCTCGCAGGGTGCTGATGGATCCTGAAACAGGGAAGTATTTTTACATCGAGGTCCCCGTACAGCCCCTCAGGAAAATGCTGTTTGACCCGGAGACAGGCCAGTATGTGGAAGTACTCATCCCACAGCAAGCCGTTTCTCATTCAGGCCTGTACCCTCCTTCAGCTGCCCCCTATCCTCCTCTGCCCAACCCTAACATCTACGCCCCTGCTCCACAGTACATGCCATATGCAGCTCCTCCTCCCCCAGCCCACCCCCAGCCTCAGCCGCAGCCACCCCGATACCCCGAGGCCTCCGCAACAGCGACCATGCACCCAAGTGGGCCGGGAGTGAGCTACAGGAACCCCTCCAGTCAGGGCCCCAAGCCAGAGCCCCAGCCCCATCCACCACTGGACCACAGCTACCTGGAGAGTATGTATTACGTCCCGACTGGGATGAATGCGAGCCCAAATCCCACCCCACCAGACTATTACCACAAGCATCCCCCTAACCTACCCCCAGCAGGGGGGAAAAGGTCCTGAAATAGAGGGAAGAGGCCGCCTTCCTGGAGCCTGTTGGGTTTAAAATACACAGTGTATAAAAGGGCTGTCTAATGTTAGCCTGTAATGTTATTTGAGTTTTCATATTGCTACTGATGACAGCAATTCTTTGGTTGCTGTTCATTTGCTGCTGCCATTTCCTGTGCTTGACTGCTTTGAGTAAAGAAGAAATATAAATCTTGAAGTAATACTAAGGAATACAAGGGAAGAAGGTGTTCTTTGTAAAAAATTACTGAATCTAAAAGTATCTATTACATTTTTTAAGAACATCTATCTGACATGTCAGTATTGCTCAGGCTTTATAAATTCGTGGGTTTACTGACTTTACTGTTTTATTGATGTGTGTACTTTCTCAACAATTATATATATATATTTTAAAAGAAACTTGAAAATACTGTTTCAACACAACCTCATATTTATTTACTATTGTGCTTCTCTAACATTGGTATGAATGACTTTGTGCTCGTGATGTCTGATGATGTGTGATGTTTGCAGAACAGTACAACAATGCCAATAAAAATGTCTCATATGCAATTTGCATTTTTATGTTTCGTCTATTCATTCTAACATAGAGCAGTGGTCAGTATCTGGTGCAGTGGCTTCATGAACACAAGAACATGAAGTTCGTCAACTTTCTAGAAATTAAAGCTTAGACTCCATGATATTATGTCATGCAGTTTAAGAGAAATATACTCTATTCAGATATACAGCTTTGAATATTATTACATTACATAGTAAGTTTATTTTGATGGTAAAGGTGTTCAGAAATTCATGTGAAACTTACAAGCTGGCTTTAATGAATGCACATTCTACTTGTGCCTTTAGGTGGCACTAATGTCAACTGCAATCTATTGTTTTTTTTCCATCAACAATGAGCCTTCTGTGAAAGTCATCTTGCAACAAATGCCTGAATTTACTACTGAGCCAGTGGAAGCTTTTCAGTCAGTCTCTCTGTCTGTAGCGTCCTTCTGTTTCATGCCTCTTGGCTTCCTTTCCTGGGGGAAAGGGAGGGGGTTGGAATTGTTGCTCCAGATGTCTAATTAAAAGCATAACCACGTCTCTTTGACCATAAAATACATCAAACTTGCACTTCAGAACCAGAACTTAACTCATGCAAGGGCTTGGTGAGAATTTGTCAAAGAACACTGTGTCACTGTAACCACTAGAGGGGGCTCTAGACCACCAGTACTACACAGGAAGTTACATTCTTAAGGTAACTCAAAGCTGCCAACCACATGAGGGGGGCCCAGGCACAGTTACACGCTGTTCAATGATTTCCCTCATAAAACGTATCTCTGCTGTATCTGAGCTTATGTTGTTTGTTCAGTGACACTAAAGTGACATTCGCTTTCTTTGATGTGGACGGCTGTAAAAGCAGGCAGGAGTGTGACGAGTGGCTGGGAGGGATTTTATCATGTTTGTAGATGTTTAAACACTCCTTTGTTTTTAGAGGGTGTGCTTGCACATCTGGAGGGTGTATATCCCACTGACATCAACTGCTAAAATATGTTGTCTCTCTTTGTAGGTCATTTCTGGTGAGCTGATTCAACACTGTGCTTGAAATGTAAAACACTC
>JAUESF010000047.1:4246572-4261177 GCA_032274765.1 Malacoctenus tetranemus
TGTTTCTCATTTTTCCAGTAATTCCAATATTCTCTTATGGTTTTGCACACACTATAATATTAGGTGACACATCGTGACATTCATTTGTGTCATTTTAGCCGTTATAATATGTGAAACCACGAAAACTTAGCAATTTAAAGGCGCAGAAGCCCGCACGTCACTCTCGGTGCAGAATTTTTATGCGTAAACTCTCTTAATATGACTTTACGTGAACTAGTCAAACTAGCAACCAGTTAAGTTGGCCTACCATGTCATGTCTTGACGTTCGTTCTACAGCCTCGTGATATTGGTAAACCTAACATGACGTTGCGGTCTCATGTTTGACGAGCTTTCATAACGACCAATAGGAAACCGCAGTCTATCCTCATAAACCAATCAGATTGACAGGAATCTTCATGGAGGCGGTCTTTCTGAGAAACAGTGCGTATCGGGTTAGGTTGTTAGAAAGTTAATGGCTGGGGGAAAGAGATCCTCCTCAACCCTCGCTTCGGGAGAGTTTCTGGATTCCCTGAAGTAAAATCACGCAGATATCCCTACAGAGAGGGCCTGGACGGACGTTTAAGAGAACAACTAGCTCGCTAACACGCGCATCGTGAACACAAGAATGCAGGATGCAGTAGCCGGGACGGCAATGCTGACGGACGGCTTCGAGGACGAGATTGACTCGGTGACTCCTCGCTCCCCAGTGGCAGGGATGGGGGTAGGAGCGACACCAGGAGGAGTCGGACTAGGGGGCATTGGGATTGGTGTAGGTGGAAAGAAAGTACGTTTATACGGTGAACCAGGCGGGCCTGCAGCAGAGAGACTGGATTTCAAACTAGCGGCCGCGGCCGTCCTCTCCTCGGGTCCGGGATCCGGCAGCGACGAAGACGAGGTTTCAGAGGTAGCTAACGCTAAGCTAGTTAGCTAAGCTTAACCAGAGAGCTAGGCAACATTCCTCTCCTAGCGCATTAGCTCGCAGTTGGCAACCACCCCCTCCCAGGCCGCTGAAATTACGTAAAATTAACCCGCTCCTTAACGGAATAACAATCTCTTGCCACTTCAGGTGTTTGTAGACTCCTCGATGTCGGTTTTGTGTGGCGGGTCGAGGGCAGTTGTTCACGCTAACCGGCTAAAATGTTTTATTTATGCAGCGCAGGCTGTGGCCACGGCCTAGTTCGGGTGGAAGCGACGACGGCCTCGTTCGGTGCTGTCGTCTCTCGACACCCATCACAAGTTTGCAGCTCTTCCAACAGCTTTCCAGCCACGGCAAATGGAAGATGCCCGTAAACCCGTGGACGCATACGGACAGCTAAATATCTGCCATTTCGTAGTTGTGGTGCAATTACGTCACTTTTTGAAATCATGTAAATTAACTCGACTCGATCCTTGGCTAACTTTTACATACGTCAAGATTACATTTGTCACGGAACCGCTCACGTTTTCCTTCGCCAGTTAAGCTCGTTGTTTTTTTATATTTAGCGGCTGGCGGTCCAACGTTCACAAATGTAGTAAACTTCATTCGTATAGGCACAATTTGGCTTCATGTTTGGAGTAGTTCAACTTCCTATGTCACACATGGGTACAGGTGTGACGGCTAGTCGCCGTGCCTGCAAAACATGCTTGAGACATGTTTTACGTCGGCCCACGTCCAAAAATGACGGTTTCTACGCTGCACAGGCGTTTATATCGTGACATGTTTTCGAGGATATTTTCAGCCACATTGACACACTTGTTATGGCTGAATTTTTTAACCGCATGTCTCGTTTATTCGCGAGGAGTCTGTTCAAAGTTCTTATGATTGCTTTGCCACAATACTGTCACGCTATTGAGTCTGCGATATCGTGTGGCAGCAGAGTCGGGAACTAAATGTATCGGTCAATTTTCTTTGATAGGTTCATTTTTTCACAAAACTACCAAATGTCTCTGATAGAAATTTACACGTTAGTGGTGTAATGTTGGAGTGGCATCTGTCAGAAATGCTAATGTGTGTTCGATTGAACACACAGTTAAACATTGAATATCACCTGTTGAGCTCTGTTAAATCTGACCAGCATCTGACCAGTGGAGTAATAGTGTGAAACACACTGCAGCCATGGTAGAGCAGCCGGGATGTCAGCTGATACAACTGTCAATATACCCTGGCTGTTTATGTTTTAGCTTCAGCTATGTAGTAACGGCAGTGAGAGAACATTTCAAGTTTGTCGATTACTACCCATGCAACTTGATTGAATCAAGCTGGAAATGCATGGCCTCACTGCTCTGTTTGCTCACTCAGCCTGCCTACATCATGGGCCTGAAAGGGAGCATTTGTTGTGGTGTTTTACTCCAGAGGAGAACTCACTGCTCTGGGCAGTAGCTAAAATCTGAGCCCCAGGATTAAGCAGATGCCATTCTGGGCCTTTCCAGCTCTCTGGATACCAACAGTCTGGGAACTGTAGTTCATTAACAGTGAAGACTGGTATCCGTGGTTGATTATAAAGCCCCTCATGGGAACTACATCCCCCACAGGCTGTTGTGCTTTGCCTTCCTATCGTATAGCAGAATTTCACTACATTGCAGAATGCTGACTCTCTCCTAACATTTACAGGCTCAGTAACTTACCGCAGCTTATGTATGGACACAAAGAGTTATTGTTACTTTGTCAGGTTTTAATGTTTGTCATGCTATTGACTGACAATGGTCTATTCTTTACTGTAAATCTTTTTTTAGAATCTCATCGCCTAACACCTGAGGTAGTTGCAATATCGCAGACATTGTATATTTCTAGCATAGCTGATTTGTCCACTAGGCTTTACCACACAAGGTTATGATTATTTTCTGAAAAAGGTTTGACACAGACAATATTGTATTGGGTCAATATGCTCAACCATCTGTCCAGTGAATTTGTTAAATCCCCCCAAATTGTACAGAACCTTTAGAAGTAAGGTTTTTTAGGCAGATATTGTTATTGAGCCTCAGTGCAATTTCTTACACCAAGGACAGTTTTTCATGTAGTTGGGTGTTTCTTTTTTTAACCTTTTTATAAAACACTGAACTCAATTCAACCAAATTTACTTGAAGGATAGATATGAGTCAACAGTTGTCAACAGTTACTGTGAAATTACCGAAATGTGAAGCAGTGTAATGCGTTTCTCCCTCCAACATGGTTTTTGATTAACTAATTTAGTTTTTTAGTTAAGTTTTCAAGGAAGATTGATGTGTCGGAGTTGAACAGAACTCGTGACCAGATAAAAACTCAAAAAGCATGTAACAGTATCTTCCAAGTTTCAGTATTCAGTTTCATATCTCTGTAGCTGTAGGTTAAATAGCGATGGATATTGATCCATGCTGTGTTCAGGTTTACAATACTGATGTTGCAAAAGTTTGTTAAAAAATCTTTCCAGATGCTAAGATAATTTATTCATATTTGTCAACCAAATTATTTGTAGCACAAAACAAGGTAGTTCACAGACCTAAGCACAGGTTTTGTGGCCCTATATTCTAGCAGCTGACCCTCAACTGAATCTCTCTGTATGTACGGATTGTAATTTTTGGCCATGGCTATTTCTGTGCTTTGATTTGCTCTTCAATATTATTTTTCCCTCCAATTAGCCTGCGAAAAAAAACTCCCTGTATGTAAACATGACCCACATGCCTGGTGTTTTGTTTGATATGTGAGCAAGTACGGCTTGCATTGGAATGAAATCAGTAATCGATAGAATATAGTTTGACAAAATGTCACACTCTTGATTAGTTTGTATGACAAATATTAAGGCAGATACAATAGTTGATCATTTCTAACATTCATGGCTTTAGTTGAAAACCAGCCTGGAAGTTTCTCTCAGTGACCTAAGAACTCATTCATGACCCTTTTGCTCCTCCCAGGTGGAGTCGTTCATTTTGGACCAGGAGGACCTGGATAACCCCATTATGAAAACAGCGTCAGAGTTGCTTTTGTCCAGCGCCACGGATGGAGTAGATTTGAGGACGGTCGATCCAGAGACACAAGCTCGTCTTGAAGCACTACTTGAAGCTGCAGGTACGACCACTTAGATCTAACTGAACGCACTTACAGTTTTGACACATGTTAAGTTTGTACAGAAGAGGCCACAGTCATATACACACACACACAACTCCCTTCGTCGTGCTTTAACATATCATACTCCAAAGCAACTAAAAACTGCACCTCTCTGCCTCATTGTCCTCCGATCTCTACTTAGGTTTGAGACATATATTGTAACAGTCAAAAGCTTAAATATTAATGCGTGAAACGGACAGTTCTGTAAGTGTCACATCAGAAGATAGTTAGAAAGTGATTTAGACAAATTAGTTTCATTAGAACTTGTAATCTCAATGTAAGAAGGTCTGTGTAGATTAATCCATTAGGGCTGGGTGTCCTGGCCTCGTTTGGGCCTGTGAACATTACCATGCAGATTAACACAGGAACACGCTTGAGCCCCCGCAGCATGCACACAGCTTGTGTTGAACGGCTAATGGCTAATCTCATTCTATTCCGCTTTCACCCGGGCTAGTCCAAACAGAGGAGGTAGTAATTTACATCATCTGTTTGCTCTACTTCTTGTAGTGATACTAACGTATTACCATTTAGAATTTGCGAGGTCTCATGTATAGATTTTATAAATCATCAGCAGAAAGAAATGGATTGTGTGTCAGGCAGGGATCTGAACCTGCTGCTCTACAGCCTCTTTGTAATGGCTCTGAAGCTTTTGCAAAAATATATATTAAACAGTTTGAAACATTGTCTGTACACACGATACAGAATGAAACCAAAGTGAAATTAATTTCCTCGCCTCACATGACTATTGGATTTGAAAAACACATTATTTTAACAAAAAAAAAAGAAATTGTTAACTTGGAGATTTGCCTTTTATGTGACCTGCCTGGTATTTGTCATTGCAAATGATTAGGTGGCAATGTGTAATTTCTGATTCTCACCCTCAGTAAGCAACCACAGGCAGGCCAAAACAAAAATGGATTTTCCATATAAAAAGATTCATCTGATTTTAGTGCTATGACAACTTTATGTTCCTAAATGCAACTTCAGTTTTCATGTATATAGCAGCTTATTGTAAATTTGATGGCTAAATATGTCTGTTCTGTGGATGCAGACAGATTTGATTTGGTGGGATGAGGCAAAAATAGCTCTTTTGGTGGTAAAGTTTGTAGAGCCCTGGTGCAGGGGCTGTGGAGAGAGGATTTGGACAGCCTATCTTCATTCTCGGCATGAACAAAGTAGCCAAATACCAGGCCTGTCAGACCATCACCGGGGAAGAAGCCAAGTGTCTGCTGGTCATCGATTTCAAGTAGTGGCATACTGCAAAGTTCTTTAGTTATTTAGATGACTTTGAGATTTTTTTTTTTTACATTTTTTACATTTTTTATCATTACAAAAACTAAATAAAAAAAATCTAAAAAACAAAAGTAACAGGCTAGAAAAGAGACACATTTTCTGAAACTTATTTTGAAGTGAGGTCATACAGCTTCAAGTTAAAATCACTTGTTGAAGAAGGCTTCTTTTACAGTGGGCCATATCACCAGATGACTCAGGAAAATATTGTTTTGTTTGGGTGCTTTTTTTCCCCCCTTAACTGGTTAAGTCACATCTGTAAGATAAAAGTACCATTAGAAGAGCCACTGTTGTAAGCAAATTGAGCATGCCAGTGGGGGAAAAATGCTGGTTTTGCTGCAGTTGAACAATAGAAGAAAGTAGTGCTGTGTGAGGATTCGCATGGATTCATCATGTTCACACTGCACGGGTCATGTCCGGGTACCAAGTCTTCTTTTAACTACAAAAGACTGACAGTGCCTTTCATAAAATGATGTCCTGTTTTTGCACACCCTACTGATACATTAAAATGAATCTACTTTTGTCTTCCTTCTGTTACATTTATACTTTTGTATAATGTTTCCCAATCAAATCATTCACTAACACCAGAATGACAATCCTACTGGTGGAAACCAAACCAACAAATGTGACATATGATGTGCAATTCTCTCAGTTTAGGCGGAGAGATTAACTATGGAAATTAATAGATTCTTGATAATTGACTTCAATGTGATTATTAACAAAACAAGCTTGGTGAAGCAAGTTAAACAGCAGAAGCACAGATGAGGTTCTAGTTGGATGCTGTAACAAGTGTCCACTGGCCATGGATGCGTCGTATTGACTGGCTGCTATGTGATCTGGATACAATCAAACTGAGGCAGAGATGGAAAATGCTTTTCACTTGTTATTATTATTTGTGTTAAAGCTCAAAATTGGCTTTAATTGTTTCACCCAATGGTTTTTGTCTGGAATTTATTGTACATTTTCATAGCAAGTTCACTTGTGTGTTTTTGTGCTGTATATTTTATTTCATTGTACAGTTGGTCAGTGAGATCTGGTCAAAAGTGGTCACTTTAGAATTGTTCTAAGGCCAGGTGTGAACTGTTGTACTTAAAGCTGTCCACTTGTGATCGGATCACCCCAGACGCATGCTAATGCCAGCTGTGAATGGCCTCAAGATTAGTGTGAATGACAGTTGTGTTTTCCGGGTAGGCTTTTTGTTTATACACCTGTCCTGACACAGTTTGTTTTTGGACCTCAACATAGATCATGTTGTTTGTGTAAACGTGTCAGTTTAAGGCGGAGCTAAGCAGGGGCAGGTGCATACGAGTCGATGACCTGAAGAAGTCTTTAAGGTTTAGTCTTGAAGGGGATCCAAACACTGTTGTGGCCCATTAGGCCAACTTAGATCTCACCTTAGAGGTAAAGATGGTATGTTGTCTCATTGTACAGTAAAACATGAGTAAATATTTAAGCCTGCTATCTGTACAGTGTTGACAATGTTGAAGTGAAAAATCATTTCCTGGTACCCTAAAAGAGTTTTATCAACTGAAAACTGCCACATTCAAAAAGTTGCTTAGTTTTATTGTTATTTTGCACTTAGTTTCATTTCTGAGAGAACTGCCTTAAATTGTATTTACTTACACAAAAACAAAGTGTTTCAGAGGTTCAGCTTTTGAGTTGGAACAAAGCAATCACACGTGCGCAGTCTTGACCTCAATGGAAGCTCAATGTCCATTTAGTGCACTGAAGAAAACATTAAACCCTAAACAGGTGAAGGCCAGTAAGGCTTCAAGGTGTGATTTACTGCTTTGCTTGTGCTATTTTCTCAAAGTGAAAGAAAAACACAGTATTGAACTCTTTTTTCATTTGAAGAATTAATATGAAATCAATCCTCAATCTCTAAGTCTGTTTGATTCAATGACCTGCTTGCAGTTTGGGGGCAAATCAACAAAACAACCCGGTACACTGAAACATTAATGATCAACTTCCCCGCGCTCTTATTCACCGTCTTGCCATGGGTGCCGTTGTGAAATCTTGGTCTGAAGGCTGCACTAAGTTTAGCTTGAGACGCAGGCCCTGTGGTAAAAACTCAGGACGACCTCCAGGAGATCACTAGTGCCAGGCTAATGGATACGTTGAAGCAGAGGCTGAAAAGTTCAAAGATGAGCCTTCTCTTCCTCGCCTCTCTTGGCTCGCCGAGTTTCTTTTTACGCAGCACTCTAAAATGCACAGTCCCACATTCAAACATTATGACATGAATGGGTTTCTGGGGAGGAAATGGACCATGTTGTGTCATAGAAGAAATCTTTTAATGTAGGTCATTATCAAAGACTTCTTTCCTGATTGCTTGCCCTTCTTCTTCATGAAGTAAACACTGATACAAACACATTTTTTCCTATCTATCATTGTGTTTTGTCTTGGAGTTGTGCTTTTCTTTGTTGCTGACCACTGTCTCCAGTTTTTTTTCACTTTCACTGTGTTGTACCGATCACTCGCACAAGATTACGACATTTTTCTCCTAAGCATTATTAGCCCGAGCCTATGTTGACACTTTGTGTCCTTCACTGCATTGTTTCTGAATAGAAATCTTGCCACACATAGCCATTTCAGAATATTTTGTATTTTTTTCTGTTTGACAAAAACTTAAGAATTTAAAACTGCTGATAAAAGTAGTGAGAGATATATATAAATTGAGCAATATTAACAAATGCTTGTGTGTGTTTTCTGTGTGTATTTTTTTTCCTCTGTGTCTGCTGCTACTAACCCTGGATTGGATTGGCTGGACTGGACTTGCTTCTTCATCTGGTCTGGTGTGGTTGTGCTCCCCCTGTGGTTTGCATTGCCCTATGCACCTCTGCCCTTTTGATGTTCGGCAGGCATCGGTAAACTGTCCACTGCCGATGGTAAAGCTTTTGCAGACCCTGAGGTGCTACGCCGGCTGACGTCATCTGTGAGTTGTGCCCTGGACGAGGCTGCAGCTGCCCTGACCCGTATGAGAGCTGAAAACACACTCAACGCTGGCCAAGCCGACAAGTATGTATCTCACCCGTGCTGCACAATCATCTCTCCCTCTCCTCTCATATGTCAGCTACATACACAGGATGTTTACATGTGTAAATGTGTGCCTGCTCCTTATTGTGAGGCGTGTGTGTGTTAACCTGTCACAGTGGCAGTAATTGTAGCAGTCTGGTTATTTTCAGCCGTAGTTTAGCGGAGGCGTGTTCAGATGGGGATGTCAACGCGGTTCGCAAATTGCTCGATGAGGGACGGAGCGTCAATGAACACACAGAAGAAGGGGAGAGCCTGCTGTGCCTCGCCTGCTCGGCCGGCTATTATGAACTTGCACAGGTACGAACTGAGTCGTTGGATATGATGTAGTGGGACTGCTCCGCACGTTGAGAGTGCAGCCTGTCTACAAAACAGACAGGCTGAAGAGGAGACTGTCAGCATGTTGACTTTTGATGAGCTTCCAGGGATGTCTTAAGATTATAATTTTACCTTTCGTCCTCAGGTTTTGTTGGCCATGCATGCCAATGTTGAGGACAGAGGCATCAAGGGCGACATAACACCACTCATGGCTGCTGCCAGTGGAGGATATGTGGACATCGTCAAACTGCTTCTAGTCCATGGAGCAGACGTTAATGCACAATCGTCTACAGGTAAAACTACTCACTCTTCGTAGTTCCTTTCAGATTTGTTGGCTGTGTAGTGTTGAATAAGAATCTGCAGGCTAAGGATGGCCATCTTAATAGCTTTGTGTGTGGTGATGATGCAGCTACTATTGTTTCAATTATCGAAAGGCTTTTTTGCATTAAGAGTGATGCAACTAAAGCTCTGTTTTACAGCCAGAATAACCCTCCTGCTCTCTTCCAGGCAACACAGCTCTGACGTACGCATGTGCTGGTGGCTTCGTGGATGTGGTGAAGGTGCTGCTGAAAGAGGGTGCGAACATTGAGGACCACAATGAGAATGGACACACACCCCTCATGGAAGCAGCCAGTGCTGGCCACGTAGAGGTGGCGAGGGTCCTCTTGGAGTATGGCGCTGGCATCAACACACACTCCAATGAGTTCAAAGAGAGTGCCCTCACACTTGCCTGCTACAAAGGTCAGAACTCAAATGTTGTCTTCTTACATAATATACTTTTGCAGTGTCGTCTACCCTATTTTAGTGTTATGCACTTCAGCATCTTCTTTTCAGACCTGAAAAACAACTTGTGTGTGGTTGTCTGCTACAGGTCACCTGGACATGGTGCGTTTTCTGTTAGAGGCCGGAGCAGACCAGGAACATAAAACAGATGAGATGCACACGGCACTGATGGAAGCATGCATGGTGAGCATCTGACCCAAATCTTATAGTAAAGTTCACTCCGAACACCTGTTTAAGTCACTGAATAGTTGAAGTCCACATGAGCCTTTTTTTCCACATTGAGATGTACTTGCCCTACTTCAACTGTTCATATCTTTTGAGTCCCTAAACATTTTCCATGCAGATTACAAAGAGATTTTCCTATGATATCAATGTGTTTACCTTCAATCTCGTGCATTTTTTATATTAAGTCACCCACACTGACATTTAATGTGATTGGAAAGCGATGGAATACATTCATTCAGGTGCTTATCTCTACATTCTCTGTGTGTCTCGCTGTCCCAGGACGGCCATGTGGAGGTGGCACGGCTGCTGTTGGACAGCGGTGCACAGGTCAACATGCCAGCTGATTCCTTCGAGTCGCCTCTCACCCTTGCAGCTTGTGGCGGACACGTAGAGCTGGCAGCGTTGCTCATTGAGAGAGGAGCCAACCTGGAAGAGGTATGCGACAGAATGAATCCTCTTTAATACAAAGGGTGCTTTTGTCTCCTTGGGAAATAATCACAGCTGTTTAATTGACATTTTTTTTAAACTGAAGCCTAACTTGAACCCAATTTCAAGGGTGCCTGTTGGAGCAAACACTCGAGCCAATTTTTTTTTTAAGAACATTTGATGATAGTATAATGATGATCTGTTCATATTCAGCTTGAATTTATTTCTCATTAGGACACGAGGCAAGCTAATATTTACACTGCCGAGTACTCTTGCCATGAGTCATACTTGCCCTTATACTTTCATATCGGTTGACGTTTCTATTTGTGTCCAGGTTAATGATGAGGGCTACACCCCTCTGATGGAGGCAGCCAGAGAAGGCCACGAGGAAATGGTAGCACTGCTGCTTGCTCAAGGTGAAACGCTTTCCTTTCACACATTGCAAGTGGAAACATGTCCAATAATATTGCAGTAAATGGTTTACACTTGTTAGGCTTTCATAGTATTAATATGCCTTTCACAAGAAATATAAAACCAAATCTAAGTGCTTGCAATTATCAGCCTCATTTGAAGCCCAATTCTTACAGTTGTTTCTGTTGTTCAGGTGCTAACATCAATGCGCAGACTGAGGAGACCCAGGAGACCGCTTTAACTCTAGCGTGTTGCGGTGGGTTCTTGGAGGTGGCCGACTTCCTCATTAAGGCAGGGGCTGACATCGAGTTGGGCTGCTCTACTCCTCTGATGGAGGCCGCACAAGAAGGCCATCTGGAGTTGGTCAAGTACCTTCTTGCTGCAGGTGAGCAGTGACAAGAAAAAGCCTGAAATGGCGAAATGGACAGCATAATTGTACTGAAATTTCAAACCATTTCCACTGACAATTCTAATTTGTTGGCTTGTAGGAGCAAACGTTCACGCCACAACAGCGACGGGTGACACAGCATTGACGTACGCATGCGAGAACGGGCACACTGATGTGGCAGATGTGTTGCTGCAGGCTGGAGCCAACTTGGTACTTCTAATTCTCAAACCTCTTCAGTTAGCCTTTGCTTGATCACATACATGACATCACTCAGTTTAATGTTCTATCTAAGTCTTTCATATTGAAGCGTCATTTAATTGAACTGATCATTTGCCATTGTGCAATGTAGCATTATATTTTTGACACATTTTATAAGATGCATTTTTATCTTTCTCTCCCCAAGGAGCATGAGTCTGAAGGAGGGCGGACACCCTTAATGAAGGCAGCGAGGGCAGGACATCTCTGCACAGTGCAGTTTCTCATCAGCAAAGGTGTGTGATGGAATATTTGCTATTCATTTATTGTAAACAAACCTAATATTGAAATATTTAAAAAGTCTTTACAAAGTCTATGTTTTGAATTTGTTTGCTCATAAAGATTTTAAAAATGAAGTGCTGTGAATAAGCTGATGGAGAGAGAGAGAGGGACAAAAAGCTTTACATTGTTGGATTTATAAAGGTCCATGCAGTGAGTTGGTGTGTTTACCCTTTCCTTCTCCCATGTAGGTGCTAATGTGAACAGAGCTACTGCCAACAACGATCACACCGTGGTGTCTCTGGCCTGTGCTGGTGGACATCTGGCTGTTGTGGAGTTGCTGCTGGCACATGGGGCAGACCCTACACACAGACTCAAAGTAATGCACTCAAGTTCAGATCAACACTTGTTTGGTCAATGCCAAGACTACTTTCTTGTCTGCGTTTAACTGACAAGCATTTTGGAAACCATGTCATGTTTTGTCTTTGTAGGATGGTTCAACCATGTTGATAGAAGCTGCTAAGGGTGGCCACACCAACGTGGTGTCCTACCTATTGGATTATCCCAACAACATCCTGTCGGTCCCAGCCCCTGACCTTTCCCAGCTCACCCCCCCTTCACAAGATGCCTCTCAGGTACATACTTGGATTCACTCACTACGTAATCAAAGTTCCTCTGGGAACGCTGGTATTTCTTTTGTGTTTATAGGTATTTAAGCTTAACATGTCTTCTGCCATAGCAGGTTCCTCGTGTCCCATTCCAAGCTCTCGCCATGGTGGTGCCCCCTCAGGAGCCCGACCGTGCCCCATCAAACATCGCTACGCCCCCACCTGTATCCAGCAAAGGTACGCTGGGCTTTTTACAAACAAATACCCTTGAGCAATTGTCGTAATATTTCCCTTTTTAAATTAACTACTTCTTTTTAACCACTTTTGTTGACATTTAGGCACGTCCAAACAGAGACAAGCAGCCCTTCAGCCCGGTGTCTCCAGCTCAGTTGGCCGAGGGCCTGAAGCGGAGCCTTTGCCACCTTTCCACTTGTGCCAGCCTCTGGAGTGCATTGTGGAGGAGACGGAGGGAAAGCTGAATGAGCTGGGCCAGAGAATTAGCGCTATTGAGAAGGCCCAGCTACAGTCGCTAGAGCTCATTCAGGGGGAGCCGCTCACCAAAGACAAGATAGAGGAGCTGAAGAAGAGCCGAGAGGAGCAGGTATAATTCATCATCCTTCTAATTGATGAACTCACTTTTATTTCTCGATCAAGATGATGATTTTGTTGCAGCACATTTACATAGAGGAGTTTTTTTGGTTTTGTTATTGGTATAGTATAGTGTCAGAAATGGTTCAAACAGGGGTGTGGTTTTTTTCCATTCAGGTGCAGAAGAAGAAGAAAATCTTGAAGGAGCTGCAGAAGGTGGAGCGCCAGCTGCAGCTGAAAACACAGCAACAGTTCACCAAAGAGTACATGGAGGCAAAGGGCTTAAAGGAAGAGCAGGAGGCCGGTCAAAGTCAGGGTCCAGGTCCAGGGCCTGGATGTACACTGTCCGGTCCAGGGCCCCTCGCTGGCGCACCAGGTCCTCAAGTTCATACTGGGTCCGACACGGACGAAGAGGCCCACAAGGACGGGGAGCAAGAAGACCAGCAGGGAGTGGAAGGAGAGGAGGTGAAAAGCTCCGTATTTTAATTTGAAATAATGCTTTTTTAAAAAAGGTATTCTGTAATTACGGTGTTTTTAATAGAATTTGAAGGCTTCAGCTGCACTGTGTTCACTTTCAGGAGGAAGATGATGTTGACGACGACGAGGGGTCGGAGGAAGAGGCAGATGGAGAAGAGGATGATTATCCCAAACTTCCTCAGGTGGGCACAATCCTGTACCGGGATGGGCCACAGCCACCACAACAGCCTCCCCTGCCCCCTTCGCCGCAGTCTCAGCCCCAGCCTCCGCCTCCACCTCTCCAGGCTGCCTTCGTCCCCATCCAGCCCCTTCCAGATTACAACCCTGCAGACTATCCGGGGAGTACCAGCCCAGAGCTGCAGAGGGTACTGGTGGGCCAGCAAATGCTGGGACAGACGCAGCAGGGGCAAGGTCAGCAGTTGGCTGGGTTAGGCCCAGGAATGATACCTCAACAGGCTCCAGATGGGCTTATGGTGGCCACACCTGCACAGACGCTCACAGACACACTGGATGACATCATGGCAGGTAAAGACCTGTCCTCTCGCAAACAACTTGTCTTATTTCATTTCTAATGTCTGAAACTAGATTCTCCATTCTTATAAGCTTAAACTTTATCAATGTGCTTTGTTTCCATTGCAGCTGTGAGCAGCCGCGTGCCCATGCTGAACACTACAACTTCACCCACGCCCCTCTCTCAACCACCCACACAGACGCCTGCAAACATCGCATCTCCCCCTTCAGTCTTGCCCCTCTACCCCTCCGTTGACATTGATGCACATGTAAGACGCAGCTTGTAGGATCTAAATGAAGTAATGCATCAAGTAATTTGTCATACTAAAAGACTTTGTGCACCCAACAGACGGAGAGCAACCACGATACAGCGCTGACTCTGGCATGTGCAGGAGGACATGAGGAGCTTGTTTCTGTCCTGATTGCACGAGGAGCCAACATTGAGCATCGGGACAAAAAAGGTATCGATAATCTGTAATGAAGTAAACATGGAAAATAAATCTAAGGGTGCTGCTACAATCGGTTTGTTTTTGTATTGGTTGTTTGTATTTCGTGTGCCATCAACTAACATCCATCTCCTCTGTTCTCCTCAGGTTTTACTCCTCTGATCCTGGCAGCCACTGCTGGCCACGTAGGAGTGGTCGAGGTGCTCCTGGACAAAGGAGGTGACATCGAAGCTCAGTCGGAGAGAACCAAAGACACACCCCTTTCCCTGGCCTGCTCTGGGGGACGTCAGGAGGTAAACACATCCACCACGTTTTGTTACAGCCTTGCTGTATTGACTGCTCAAAGTGGCCTGACGTAAACCTTATTGTTGGAAAGGTTGTCGAGTTGTTGCTGCTACGGGGAGCCAACAAGGAACACCGCAATGTTTCAGACTACACGCCTCTTAGTTTGGCTGCGTCTGGGGGTTACGTCAACATCATTAAGATACTCCTCAACGCTGGAGCCGAGATCAACTCCAGGTATGTATCAGTAACCTTCACAAAAACACGAGGTGTCCTTCCATCTCCAGATGTGAGGCTTCAAATCCCACAA
>JAUESF010000047.1:4325820-4336317 GCA_032274765.1 Malacoctenus tetranemus
CACACACACACACACACACACACACACACACACACACACACACACACACACACACACACACACACACACACATTTAGCCTTTCATTATTATCTCAAGATGGCTAATTTAAAACAACTCAAGACAACAGTTCTAAATGAAGCGTGGAAAACAAATGAACGAAACCCCAACAACTGCTGATACACAAATTTGACAGATTCACTCCGGCACTTGTATTGCCTCTCTGTGTTGGCGCTCTGATGTGAAGTGACTCGCGGAAGCCCCCCGCGGCCCCTCTGGGCGGCCCAACGCACCTGGTAGCCGGCTAGCAGCTTGCTCCTCCAGTGCGCCTGCGGCATGTCGTGGATGGACAGGCGCAGGTTGTGGTAGCTGTCTTTGAAGAGCAGGACGTGAGGCTCGTCAATCAGGCGACCCCCGAGCTGCCGCTCCATCTGCATCACCTCCTGGTGGGAGAGGAAAGGGTGTCAGGGGAGGGTGCACTCACAGTGGTGGGTGGAAACATGCTGAACAATCCACAACAGGAAGTTTCCTGTTTGTACTCGGCGCGGCGCATCACTCACACCAGCATCTAGTGGGTCTATTCAAACAGGAATGAAAAGAAACACAGGAGCACAACCAGCAGTGAAGAGAGGCAAGAAATTTGGACTTCAACAGATGCGCGCTCTCAAAAGACCGGGGTGCAGCACGTCTTTGGGCAGGACGATATCGGCCCCGCATGCAGCCGCAGAGGACAGCGCCGACTTGCCTCCGCAGCCGCTTAAATGTCACCCACAAGGTTGCCTCGACGTGCGCACCCCCGGCTTCCTGAAACTGCATTAGCATGCAAATGCTGCAGCCACCCCGGCCTGCTAGCTACCTGGGCTGTGATGGAGGAAGTGAACGAGTCATTAGTCAACTGCTCATTGTTCGCGCATGGCGACTCTCCTTAATTTCATTTTTGTTTTTGTGCCAGGAGAGATTTGTAAATGCATGCTTAATATTTTAATCTCGGTGGGACTTGCTCAGTGGACCATTTGTTGCCATCCAAATGACCATCTGGAATGGGATGATAATATCCACCACATTTTCCTCTGATTTATCAATTGGTTTTGAGCCGGGTGCTTTGTGCTGAGCGAGTCCTTATAAAAAATTAAAAAAAATAAAATCCAGTACTTTGGATCCCGCTCACATGTGCTACCTCACACTGCAATCAAAGGAGCATATTACAACAGAGCAAACAGACCTCTGAAATCAGGAGTGTGAAAAGACCTCAGAAATAAGATATGTTCCCTTAATCTGTGCGCAGAGGGAAACAAGATGGCAGCAGAAGGAAAACAGTGAGCCAGAATGTCCCTCAGAGTCCCGGAGACGTTCCTCAAAGACAACAGCTACGAGAGGGAGACTTGTGTATAGATAGTGGCCATATGTTGAGTGTTGCATGCCAGCATGGTTGCCCATGGTATGATTTCAGCAAAGATATCTAATTAAGGTGGAGAATGGCGGTAATTTCTATCTGCACAACACTGATTCAATTTTCTGCCCTCTTTCCCAGGAACGGGGCTCGACTGATTCCAATTATAATGGAAAGGAAGCTGTTAATTATCCATGCGGAATCTCTACCTGTGTTATTTGATGTGCTTTCTCCTTCACTGAATGAGCAGTTTTTGGTTCAGCCTGGGAATTGACTTCTATGTTAGCTCAGTGCATAGCTAATTTCCATGTTTGCTTGGTGCTTATCCCCTTGTTAACATGAATATTAGGCCCCCCGTGATTATCATACTCCAATCCTGCATTTACATCGCTGTATTTATTTTCTCCCCTAAATGCCAGGATGCATTAAAAATGCACAGCGAGCTGACTGTGTGGCAAGCTGGCATATGCATCCCACTGTACTGACACCACAGCCCTGTGATGTTAGCCTGCCCACTTGCTCTGGGGGGGGGGGGGGGGTCAGACAACGGCTGTGGATCTAAGCGCGGAGGTCTAATGAGTTAATAACAGAGGCCAGTGCATTCCCCACACAAAAGCCCTCTGCTATTATGTCTCGCGCACACACAAAAGGCACATTATGTGGGCTTCCTGAGAGGTTCATTTAAACAGTTCTTAAGCGCAATTATTTGTTGGGCACAATTAGCATTGCAAATCAGCTGGTGGACTTTGATCAGGTCTTTGACCTATTGAGGCGGATCTATAGGCCTGCTAGCAAGAGGAAGAGTTCAGAATGCCAATTATCTTATTATCAAACATCTCGTGAACGGGCTGAATACTAACTCGCTCTGTCTAGCGGTTTGCCAGGTTCGAGGCTGACATGTCAGGATTAGACTCCAACAGGGTCTAGGACACGATCGTCCTGCTAAACCTGACGGGGACGCCGCGCCGGCCGGGTGAGAACAGGCCACGCCGGGCGGCTGCTTTAAAGTGGGCTCGCTCCAACAAGACGCTGTCTCGCTTATGCATTGTTTATGTGTGTCTGAGTGGCTGTGAGTGTGTGCACAAGAGTGTGTTTTTGTGCAGGATTCCAGCATATGCTCCGGACTGAGAGAATAATGGCCCTCTTTACGCCCCATTATCCTGTTAACAAATGACACTGCGCGTGTGCTAATAGATGAGAAGCTAAATTTGACCATATTATTTGCTCTTTCTGGGGAAACACAATGCAAGGTTTCGGATTAGTTTATCAAATCACATATTAATCATGATCTTCGGAGCTGGATTTTGTTGCCATTCAGTGGAAATAAGAGGGTCCGTTTCTCCTGAGATAGCCTGAACCTGTGCAGCTATGGACACATTAGGATGCATGAGATGAGCAAGAAGTTCAAGTACCGCAGGAGAAAAACCCCTTTTGTTCTGACGGAATTCAAGATCGCCCGTGGTGTGTGTGAAGACTGTGAATTTAGAGTCAGGCAGAGCCAAGACCACCCCCTGACATTCAATGAGGCTGGCTAAAGAGAGTGAGATAGAGCAGGGAGGAGTGAAAAGAGCAGGAGGAAGAGAGAGGAGAGACAGAGGCAGCTTAACATTTGTGTCTCCAGGTCACTAGAGTGGCCAGCTTTAGCAAGAGAGATAACAGGATTACTGCAATCATGGCCACAGTTTTCTATGACTTCAACCCTCTTTCTCCACCCTCGCCCCCCCCCCCGCCCTCCCCCCTCCCACCGCCTATGTGTCCCTCCCACCCCGGCTCTTCGCAGATCCCCTCATCGTCTCGGCACGGACCCGAGTTGGGACTGTGATGGACTGGGGCCGGGCTCCACCGGGAAACAAGAGACACTCATACAGCTAATCTCTTCGGGCTGGCGCTGACAGAAAGAGGTTAGTGGCTGCACCAAACTTTCTCGAGGAACAAAAAAAAAACACAGCAGCCAGCCGGCCGTCGGATGCAGGAAAAGAAACAAACTGAGGAAATCAAAGTATTAACAGAGGAACTGGAAGAAGCCGCAGACTTTTCTCACAGCGAGGTCAAGCTCTGACTCATGCTATTTCTCTTGTACTGGCTTTGTGTGTAATAAACTGATTAACTTAACTAGCCCTGATGGGGATTAGGCGCAGCGTTTGATCGGTTAATTAGTCAAGCTACATGTTATCTGAAATATGGAGCAGTACACAGGCGTTAATATCCCCATAAACTCGTCCTCACCCTTTCCCCTGCATGCCCGGCCGTGTCCTCGTGCTTAAAAATGGACGTCCACGCTGACGATCCATTTTCAGAGCTGCTCTTTTCAGGCAAATGCATTTGTTTATAGAGAGTAGCCTGGCTATGTGGGCTCCATAAATCTGTGTAGTTGTCAGCAGGATGTGACAGGCTTTTCCTCTCTGACTGAGAGTCTATCAGTCTGAGCTCCAGTGGCCGTGCCCGCTACAGTCAACTCTGATTAATAACTACAAATAGAAGGGACTTGTCTGCTCAGTTATAAATGGGAAGTGTGTTTGCTAGGGAAAAGATGCACATTCTGCCTGATAAATCACAGAGTGGGACGGGCAAAAACAGCACACAGGAACACACAAATAATATGGAAACAATTTCTCAGCTGGGCTCAGTGATAAAGCTGACTGTCTTCTTTAACTTAATGCCAGCAATTACTAGGCTTTGCACTCATGCGTGTGTGTGTGTATGTGTGTGTGTGTGTGTGTGTGTGTGTGTGTGTGTGTGCGTGTGTTGTTTTACTAGAATGCCCTGCCAGATTGTCTTGTGATGGAGGGATCAGAAAAAGCAGTTTGTGTTACCCTCTGTACTCGCTGCTTGTCTCTTCTTTGTACATGAAAGGAGAAAGTTTTGGTTCCAGTGCAGCCGGCTGCTCCGGAGCGAGCGACAGAACGTCATAGCGGGCGCACATAAACAGTTTATGGGCCCTTTAAAACGCAAATAAGAATCATAGCTCGAGGTCAAACACCGCACAAAGGAATCCAGGAGCCGCCATTTAACCAGCGAGACATCAATTAAACATCCATTTAAACCTGGGACATACTTTTTCTTTTTACAATTAAAAGCTTGAATGTGCTGGCCTCATTACACAAAACTGACAAGGGAGTAAATCTGCAGTCTCAAGCAAAAGCACCGCTGGTACAGAGGGAGTTAATTTTAGCCACCACTTCAGTCCCCAGACCAGGGATTGGGGATTTTATGGCTACTAAACGTCACTTTAAACTCACTCCAACAATGATTATTTTAAACACTCCAAAAAGTCTACATCAATACGCTTTGCTGCTTTGTGAGGCGGCACTTTGGAGCATTTGCCAACAGGCCAGCTAGCACTTCGGTGCGCTAAAGTGCTAGCAGGCTAAGATCTGATAATCAGGGCTGAACTGCAGGTACCTGAGGACGGTGGGAGTGTCAGTTTTGCGGGGAAACAAATTAAAAGTGTGACCTGATTATGAAGCCAGAAGAAGACGGGAGAGCATCAGTTCATTTCTTCCTCTGGGGACCATGAAAATAGCCTGGCAATCTATGCGATAGTTAAGGAGGTAATTTAGCAGACGGGTCACAGGTACATGCTTTCTTCTGCCAAGAGAAAGTTTGGATCGTCACGGAAAAGTGAAACAAAAACCAGCGAAACATTTAGACCCAAACTGACACAAGCACCAGCTTTGTGACGCACTTGTGAAATCCACTGGTGAATATCCAAATTGAGTCACTCTTTCTTTCTGTTTTTGTCACATCTACTTAAGCTGAATTCATTCCTAATGTTTTGAGGGCACACAATGATGCAATGATGCAAAAAGTCGATAATTCCTCCTAAATGCAAACTAATTAAAACTGTCTAACGAAGCCGCTTTGAGAAGATAATCAAAAAGAGACGATGTTTGTAAGTAAAATGGAGTAAAAGTTCCCGTTTTTTCCAGTAACACAGGAAAAACTGTCCAAGCGCAATAAACGGCTATTTCTACTTTACTACTTTGCTTAAAACTCTTGCGATTGTTTCAGAATGGATCAGCTGAGCCAACATGAGAAGCCATCGCGGCAGCTAAGCCACTCCCAGGGCAAAGACAAAACCCCATCTTTATATTTATGACTCACTGTGTTGTATTAGTGTTTATTATGGCCCCTCAAAAGTCTCCCGCTCAATAAGCGAAAGCAGACTTGTGCTTCAACCCCTGTAAAAAAAATAAATCTGACAGAAAGTGGGCGGTTTATAAATCATTCTGCATAAACAACGCCACTGGCCTAAAAAAAAACACAGACATGTGGGTGTTGAAGGAAAAAACATTTAGTTATCAATAAACACAGAGATATTTTCCCATTGTTCCACTGTTCTAATGTGGATTATACTCTGCAAAACAAAGTACTTTTTCTCATCGTCCCACAAGATGACAGATCCTGAATATCACAGCCATGTATGAAAAAAAAAAAAACCTGAACTAATCTTGAAAAAAAAAAAAAAGGACACCTTTGTCGGCATCCTTCCAGGTAATGAAACGCTGTTGTTTGGTGCATCTCTGCTCTGAGTCGGGCGCCTGGTTCACTGCAGGTGTTTCAATCAGTTGTGGGATGGCAGAACATCAGTGATGCTCTCCCACAGGTCTAGCTGGGAACAACCGAGTGCACAGCGAGGGCGCTACCAAACGCCGATTATGTCTCCTCTGCTGCTGCGCCAGCCTTGGCTGGGTCTATCAAGAGTGGGACACACATTAAATATTAACTTAATTGGTCCCGGCAGAGCTCTGCTAACATACGGCAAGCATCAGACGAAAATGTCACTGTTTCCCCAGAGCCCCCGCACACTTAGGATCAAAGACAATAACATTGGTTCTAATCTGCTGTAATTGGGAGATAAGAGATTCCATGGTACAGCATGCATAAGTGTGGCGCGCATGCACGTGAGCGCACGGGCGAGGGTGTGTGCGTGTCTGTCACTCTCCCTGACAGAGGCTTGTCAGAGCCGACTGACAGGCAGCGATGGGAGTGGGGAGAATTAGAGCTCAGCATCTTGTTTAGGCTGCTGCGGCTCTCCTCGTTGCTATAGTTTTCTTTATAACTCCGCTAAAAAGTAGAAGCTGCTTAACGCAGGAAACGTTTGATTCTCCGGTGAAAAAACAAGGTCGAGTGCTGGTAGGCAGCAAAACTCACACGTGCTCAAGTAATACTGTACGCTAATGAAGACAAAAAAAAAGCCGCCTTGCCACTCTACTGTACCACCTACTGCTACTCCACCACTGTTACTTACTACAATTAACTCTAATGGCAGCCGTAGTGAAAAGCCTAATCATAAATGGTGCATTTTAAAGATAGTGATTAGTGATTAGGCTGAACCTCTCCAGGGAAGTTTAATCTCCACTCAAAGTAGTTAATGTACTTGCTAAATGAACTGCTCCCTCCATAATAGCACCAAGAGCAGTGTGGAGTCGAGATTACTAAACAGTGTGGGCCACGTTCTAAATCACTCACTAAAAACTACAAAACCCCCGAGACGCCGTGGCTTACCACAGGACCAGGTTGTGTGAGAGACGGGGAGCTAATGCACTCAAGGGCGTCGAGGGAGCCGCAGAGTATGGCAGCACAAGTGCTGGAGTCAACAAGCTCAGATGTCCTTTTCCTGGCTAAGAGAGCGAGAGAATAGCGAGCGCAAGAGCTAGCCAGAGGGAGAGGCGGGGAGAGAGAAAGCGATTTTTTTTTTTGTGCACCGGCAGCCTTCCTGTATCCAACGCAGGACGCACAAGGTCACTTCTAAAGTCACACTGCAGCAAAACACCACTAGGTCAACTGATGATCTGAATATACAGAGAAGCCTATCATTAGAGCGAGCCTGAAGGCGTGTGAACGCCGTGGATGTGCCGCTGAAGGAAACTCCCCAGCCTTTACCTCCTGCACGCCAAATTTTTACATTTATCTCGGCATTAGAATACACTTGAATGTCAGCCAGCAATTTCCCTTAGCTCGCTTTCACGCACGAGCTGTCAGAACGTGGGGAGGAAAGCAGCAGGGGCAGAATCGGGCCGCGAAAAAGGGACAGATGTGGGCTGCGAGACGGTGTTTGCACAGCGTACAGCCGGAGCCGGAGCGCAGCGCTCGTCTCGTCGTCGGCTCCCTGCAATAAGAGAGTGCTAATTTCAGCGCACACCCCAAGTGACTCCTGTTGTTTATGTCCCGCCGTCATCCATACATTGTGCTGGTGGCGGACCTCTACACGGGGGAGGTCAGCTATTACAACCGGCAGAAAGTGGACTCGAGCGCAAAGTGGCATTTGTGGCAGTGGGTGGTGTCAGAAGAGGATGAACAGCTTGGAGAGCAAAAAAAAAAAAAAGCGAGAGAGGGAGTGAGAGAGAGAGAGAGGAGGAGAGAGAAAAGGGAGGTGGGGTGAGAAACAGAGAGAAAGGGAGAGGGGAGGGAGCACGGGGGTTGCTGGGAAAAGATTGGGACAGGCTCTCCTTTTAATTTACTAATTAACCATGCAAATGAAATCTTAACAGGCTACTCAGAGGCAGTCCTCGGGGGAGGGAGGAAGGCATTAGTGCTTGATTATACTCTGTCCATGAGGAGGGGGAAAAAAAGAGAAGCAAAATATGCTGTTGAACAAAGTGAGGGGAAACTTCCCGGGCCCACGGCAGCCAAGCAGAACGGCCGACAGCGTGTGAGCAGTGAGACATCACTGGAGGTGTGCACGGCGGCAGCGCCCACTGACCGTACACCAGGACTTACCCGGAAACATAGCATGCATTGTCTCAATAGAGCCATCATTTCCCCAAATTACAGCCCCTGGAACTGCACATGGTGTAATCAGCTCTGCAATATTGTTCAATTCACCATGGCTATACCTAACTCATACATGTCTGGGCTGATTTCTACTCACCTTCCAATGTGACAGACAATGCTATTACACATAATAGCCCACCTATCACTCAGCTGATGGGAAACCACCCAGTTGGTGCAATTTCCAGCCTGCAAGGAAACTGCCGGGCACGAGAAAAAAAACAACAGAATGACAGGCGGCGCTGCATTTGTCACAGTTTACCTTGAAGACGTCCTGCGTGTCGTCCATGCAGTACACCCTGATGTTGTACTCCAGCGTGGAGCAGTAGGCGTCCGAGAAGAGCACCAGCCGGACGCGTTTGGCGGCGCCCATGTGCAGCGACTCGCCCACCAGCGCGAACGTGCCCAGGTGCTCCGAGAACAACCGGCACGTCTCGGCCTCAACCTGGCAGTAATAAGGCTCCGACACAAGCTCCTCCCCCATCAGCAGGACATCCTGGAGAAGGCGAGGGGAGCGGAGGGGGTCAGAAAAATGAAACAGAAGGAGTGGACGGAAGGTCAAGCACCCAATTTATGTCGGAGGTAAGGGTAATGTGTTTGCCTGGGCACCTGATGTGTGTCTGTGTGGGTGTGTGTGTGTTTGTAGAGGCTTGTTAGGAGGCGCGGCGCAGCAGTGAAGCCCCCAAACTCCAGTCTTCCCGCTGTGTGACAAACCAACGCCTCAGCTAAAGATCTTTAAGGTAGCGTTTCATGTGAATCGAGGAAACGGTTTAAAGACGGTGCTTTGTTCCTGCTTCAAATTCCCTTTTCCTTGATGGCGCAGTCGCACAGTTTACCACACACTGACACAAAGACACGCGTTTCCTCGTATGAAGACACACAACCTATAGAACGGCATCAATTTACTTAATAATGCATGAACGAGGTGCTCAATTGACATGAAAGGAGACGCGAATAGATTCCTGGCAGGAAAAGATGATTCTGGGAGGAAGAAAACGACAGTGGGGGGGGGAGCGACGATTGGATTATTGGGGGGGTTTCCAGAATTTCCTCCTTTCGTTTGAGGTTTGTTAAGAAAGGTGAAAACAAGTTGCCGAGTTATCTGCGAGGCAACAACGCGTCCGGATCTTGAAACATGTTGCAGGGCGAACGCGAGGATTAATTGGTACCTAATTTGGCACAGAGGGAAAAATAACCCAAGTAAAACAGTGTCTGAGACACATCACCTCACATTATCTTGCTTTGTTCGAGAGCCGGAGCGCCGTCGAACAACTGCATCGCTAACAAGGACGACAGACTCGCAAAAATATGCCGTTCTGTCACGGCGCGGGACAGTTTTTATGAGATAATTCTTCTCCTCTCTGGGCTAATTTGATGGGGACAAATTGGACCCAAGGTGACAACATTTTCTCTAAAATCCCATCATGCCAGTCGACTGACTCTTCCCATTAGCCGATCAAGCTGAAGAGAGCATTCTGCCTGCCAAATGCCCAGCGAGCCCCTCCAGGATCGATTCAAGCAGACACCATCTACATCAATAGAATTAGTATTGACACAATTCATTCGCAATGCAACCACAATGGAGTCTCACTTTTTCATCATGTTAATATTTCTTCAAAGTGGAACAGAGAGCGAGGTGGCTCAATTACGCCACAGAGCGCTCGCTCTGCGAGCAATTCTGCTCTCCTTCTCCTTCCTCCTGTCTGTGATCTATTTTCACTATCTCTTTACGTTTTCCCCCAGATCTTTCCCCTAGATCTGCGCTACCTGCTCGTCTGCGTTGCCCTGCTCTCTTTATCTCATTTTCTTCCTTCTTTCAGTTTCCGTCACACCTGGTGGTTGTTTCCACTTCGCTCCTCTTGTCCACTTTCTTTTTTCTTTTTTTTCTTTTGCCCCTTTTGTGGCCACTCAGTCGGGCCAATGGGCTATATTTGGTCCGGCCGATGATTAAAAGCGCTGGTCTAACCTCAGCCTCAGACAGGCCAATCCATCCCACAGACACCCCACCGCTGCCACACAGGGGGGGGGGTTCGGGCTGAATAATTTATGCACAATATCGAACATGAAAGAAGACCTACTCGCACTCCCAAGCCCACCAGCACCCTTTCCAATCTCTCTGGATGAGTCGAGATGGGTATACTGCCTTGAACCGCGTTTGTTTGTGTGAGCACATGTGTGTGCGTATAGATGTGTGTGCGTGTGTGTGTGTGTGTGTGTGTGTGTGGACACCGAAGCTTCGCACCGGGTCTGTCCTACTAGAGTCTGGCAGTTCTGGTTACTTTCAAATTTCATGGCTGGAAATACGGGGAGGGAACTCTGTAATTGGAAGCCGCGG
>JAUESF010000047.1:4338612-4356517 GCA_032274765.1 Malacoctenus tetranemus
GAGAGAGAGAGAGAGAGAGAGAGAGAGAGAGAGAGAGAGAGAGAGAGAGAGAGAGAGAGAGAGAGAGAGAGAGGAAGTGTGGTGGCAAAGAAAACGGCACAAAAAAAAAGACCTTTTTTCTTCCACAAGCTACTGCCACACTGGCACAGGCTAATGTGGACAGCCTACAATGAGCCAAGTGAAAACACAGTCTCCCAGTGTAATTATATAAGCTCTGTACTCGGCTAATGTGAAGAGGGGAAGCAAAATAGGGGACTAATGATGGTGGACTTTTTATATCTGGGATCGGCCTAATCTTCACCGTGACTATCTTTATTCCTCTCTCGATGCTCTTAGCACACAACTGACACTTGTGGACATCGGCTTGAGATTCAACCAGCCCTGTCATTAGCGAGGGGCCTAATTGGAATAATTGGTTCTAGGTTTTATTCCAGAGATCTTTCGGGGCACGATGCATTTGGCACACCCTCGTTTTATCTCATCTCATCAGCCTGCAGAACATTCATTTTAACTATTTACACGGCGCTGTGTAGATGTGGATTATTGATAAATTATCTTGCATAATTGTGCGTTTTACATACTGCAGGGGCAAATGTCCTACTTTGCGTGCGATTCATTATATCAATTAGTCATATTTTAAATAAACAAGTAAACCTTTCAGTCTCAATCTACCGTAATCACCTCACAAAAGCCCTGCTTGTATTTCTGGGGTCTCACCGGTCGCCCACTCGGGTGTTGTGAACCAATTTGCGTCCCCGACAGGAATTCTGCCGGCGCACTTAGTATGGAGCCCCTGAAACACCTGTGTGCGATCGTGGCTCAGACCGATTAAAAGACCCCACATGTGTGAGGGTTCGAGGCTGAACGGTGTGGGACAGTGAGACGTTTATGAGATTCAGCTGTTCCTGGTAAATTCTCCTTGTTAATGTCCAGTCAGAGGCACTGAAGGAGGCGTAATAAACACAAAGCACTTGTTCCAGCAGTATTTCTCGTTACAGCTGCAGATGTTGAGTTGTTTGGATACTTGACTCGTCTGAAGGATAAAGACGGTTAAAGTGTCTCCACCAACACTCGTTTTTTTTGGGAGCGTTGTGTGAAAGCTGAGAGCTGTGAACATGAAAACATATGGACCGGCAGGTAAAACATCCAGCGGTCGGAGACCGTCATCTTCCATCATCTCCGCTACATGGCGACTGACAGCGAGCCGCGCTCCACTTTGCCGGGCCCCCGCGCGTGCAATAAATTCGCCTCGTCTGGTGTCACGGAGGACTGATCGCAGTAATGCGCCGGGTGCTCCTTTCGTTTTAGACTACAACTGGAGCCGGTGTCATTAATGCTGATGAACAGGTGGAACGAGGCCCGGGCTTTCATCAGCTCAAATGAGCTGAAACAAGCGGGCTGATGCGCCACAGTTTGTTTGAGAGATACCAAAGAGCAGAGATGCAAGGAGCGCCCTCGGGGTCAGTGCCAAATCTGAAGCAAACTACCAGACGACTTGGGAAAGGAGTTTCTACTTGGACTGAGGTGATGCTCGTTGGAGGAGGGTGGGGGTGGGGTGGGTGGGTGGGTGGAGGATTTTCTGATTGTCAGCGTGCGATTTTACAAAAGATTTCGTCTCTCTGCTGATCCGAAACACGGAAGCAAATCAATTTCTTTAGGTTTTAAGAAATAAATGGCATCAGATGTTCTCAAAAGGTTGGATATTGAAATTCGAGTTTAATTCCTAAAAAATATAATCAGTCATAAATTAAATTTATAATTCAGCGTGTGATATGCCAATTTCTATGTTGGAAGGTTTCCTTAAGCTCGTCACCACCTGCCGTCACTCTGAAGCTGCAGAAAAACCTCTCAAAGACGAGCGCAGCCAAAAAAAACTGAAAAAAAAAACCCAGTCAAAAACAATCCGCTCAGTTCATCCACTTCACAGTCATCGTGCAAAGACAAAACAACCGATTTGCCATAAATTTCGGTGATGGACTTGAAAAGATCTGAAATGTTACAAGGTTGCTGTTTTTATGAATCAGATCCTGATATTACACCGCCGTTATGCCACTCCGCGCTGCTTCTTTTCCCACCAAAAGATAGTGCTCGGCTGATTTATTTCAACGAGGTGCATTACTGAAAACACTATGAGAGCAGCTGAAGTAGCAGCACCTGTGCATCACCCCGGTATTGTTTTGATTTTTCGGGATCAATCCGAGAATAAAATGAAGCTCATTATGATTCGACTCCAGCAAACACACAGTGGCTGTAATATTACAGCATGAAAACACGCTTTTGTTGTTTGTCCTGTTTCTATTGTGTAATTTCTTCTAAACATTTAAGGCGCGAATTTAGCTGCAAGGCTCCTGCGTCACAAAGGGAAAATACAATGATGTCAATAAAACTCTCCAATTATTATACATTGAATGTTGTTTTCATTTCTAGCTCTTGGTTTCTGTTGAAATATTCGGTGAAATGAGAGGAAAAAAAGTGGAATCAATGCGAAACAGCAACAATGAACAGTCGTTTTGTTCTCTCCAGATCAGTTGATCCGAGCAGCAGGAGTGTGTGTGACAGAGAGGAACCGTGCACCTTTAATGAGAACCCCACCTGTGTTGGGGATTGTCAGCCTCCCACCGAGGAAGTTAAAGGTCCCGTAGGAGGCGTTGGCGACGTCGCGGGGCAGCGTTTTAAAGTAGCTCTGAGTGGTCAGCCGGCTCACGAACTCAGCGGGGTCGGCGCTCAGCTTGCCGTTGTGCAGCGTGTGCGAGCCGTTGGGGAGCGGGTCCAGCAGGGGCCCGTTGGTCATCGAGAACTTCCCGGTGGCGTCGTGACGGGACCGCAGGGTGCCCTGGTAACTGGTGGTGGTGGTGGTGAGATCGGGCTGGATGGTGAGCAAGTGGGAGTTCTCTGTGGAAATCATGGGGAAAAAAAGAGAAGAGAAAAAAAGCGAAAACAAAAAAAAAGAAAAAAAATGTGTGAATCTCTGTGAGTGGCGTTTGGACGGCTGGGTGGGTGGGATCTGCTACATCACAGAGACAGGCCTCACACTCCGCAAAAGCTGTTCGCAACACGCACAGAAAATTGAAACAAACAAATAAAAAGACACATGGTGCAGAAAACAGAGCATTCACACGTGCACACTCTTGACAAACACAAATTCCACCAAAAGCCAGTCAATTCCCATCATTCCCCCCTCCCTCCCCTCCCTCCCCCTCCTCGCTCTCTATCGCTGTCTGTCTCTTTAGCAACCGCACAATCAATTCCAACCAGAACTCAGATACAGCTTAGCATCCAGAATGTAAAAAGGGCTTTTTCTTTTTTTTTTTCCCTCCACGGTGAATCACAGGCGGTGCAACCCAGTTCCCCGTCTCCATCCAACTCAGACAGTTGTGTTTCTATTACTCGATGTTAAACCTCAGAGGCTCCACACAGGCAGTAAACAGAGTGGGTACATTTCCTGACAATGAGGTGGTGGCAAAACATAATGTGTCGGGTGGGTGAATAAACAGTTCGCACACGCACGCCATAATAAATCTTGCTTAGACCACAAACCACGGCAAACACGCTCATACTGCCTCCTCAACCACAAACAAACAGGAGGGGTGCTACGTTGTCGATGGGTGCTGCACAGTCACGGTGAGGAGACGAACAGACCGACGGAGGCACAGACGAGGGGTAAAACAAAGAACAGTGTCCTACTGCTGTGGGGGGGAGGCCTGCGTGGCCGCGGTGCCCACACACCTGGCTTGCTGGGCTTGATGCCCATGGGCTGGAAGCCAGTGGTGAGGATGGAGGAGTCGGCCACGTCAGCGTCCAGGCCCTCCTTCTTGCGTCGGTAGACCAGGACGACCACGATGAGCAGCAGCGTGAGACACAGGGCCACGGCCACCATGCCCACGTACAGCGCCACGTCTTCGGCCCCACTCACAGCTGCAGGAGGAAGACACGACAGAGACTGTTATCGAGGAGCACATAAAACCTTCAGGTCATGAGTGTTAGCAGCATTGTCAACGTAAGAACAAATCTCACTGGCAAAAAAGACACTCAATTGGAAGTCATTCTTTTCTTTTTTTCAAGGATTTATTCGTCTTGAGTCTGCTTGGTGGTGCAGTGGTAAGTGGGCTTGTCTCACAGTGAGAGCAGTCCCCAGTTTGCACCTGTGTGATTCTTTCTGTGCAGGTTTTTTACATGTTCTCTCTCACACGGTTTCCTCTGACAGTTCAAAAGCACGCATACGAGGTCAACTGGTGAATCTCAGTTCTCCACAGGTTTGAATGTTGTGTGTGTGTGTGTGTGTGTGTTCACAGTTGTGTGTGTGTGTGTGTGTGTATGTGTGTCGGTGTGTTTGCCCTGTGATGGACCAGTGACCGCTCCAGGCTGTGTCCTGCCTTCATCTAAGGTCAGCTGGGATCAGCTCCAGCACCCCAATGAGCCTCAGATGTAAAAGAGAGACAGAAGATGATCGAACGCATGAATAAATGATCCTCTTTTAACTGCTCACATTGAGGCTGAAAGAACTGAAAAAACTCTCACTTCATGTTTTTCCAAAACTTGCATGTTCATTGGCTGTGTGTGTTTTCCTTACATGCCACTTACAAGTCTGGCATATCCATTACACACATCAAGTGTTCTGCCGTTTCCTTCTGATCTTATCTTTCCAGGGTCTCTGAGACATATAACACCTTCTTCTTCTGAAGGCATCAGAGAGAAATCAGATCTTCACTTGTTGACGTTTCACACTTCAATGGAGGAAAAACAGCAGGTCCTAAATGTCAAAGTTTCAAATCGGCCAAGTTTTCACAAGTGAGCAGTTAATCACATATATCTAATCTGAATGTCCTTTTCATGAATCCGAGCAGTGAAAATGTGCCCAAAAGACAGTTGGGTGTAGCTACTTTGGTGAATTATAGATAAAAAAAAACTTGTTTTACAGACTAAAACAAGTCAAACACTCCTTCTTCTTCATTTAAAGCTTCTTGACTTTGTCCCTGAAGGTGTAATACAGTTAAGTTTAAGCCTACTATGACCAAACATTAGTTGTGCACACAGCTCTTAAGTAAGTCTAAAAACAACTCGTGGACTTCTGAAAATGTGTAGGAGTAGAAGAAGGAGAAGCTATAGCGATACCTTACTCAATTCCTGCACTGGATAAATATATCTCAGGCCAGTATGTTCCTCCCTCTCCTGTGTTTTTTTCCTCCACTCCTCCTCTAAGCACACAACACCCCCATGAGGAACAAGAAAAATGAAGGATTTGCTTAAGAAATTCTAGCACCTCTTTTCGAATGTCTTTCTCTTAAAGCATCGGAGCGTCTTTCTCCCAAAAGTACAGTATGAAGATGACAGCTAAGCCCAGACAAACATCAATGTGTGCGTGCACTTGTGTGCATGCTTTGTGCACGTGCGCGTGAGTGTGAGTGTGTGTGTGTTTTTCAGGAGAATGGGATTTGCCACGGCTGTCTCCCAGGGCTGGGGGAATTTGGTGGCGGAGGTGGAGGATGCTCCTGGGGCCTTTATGGAGGGCCATTGTGCCGCGGAGCCACGGGGGCGTAGCGCTGTCAACTGAACACAGTCAAGGAGGGGACGCGCTGAACAGAACAGCTTTGAGGGATGGAGAACAACAGCAAAGGTTAGCGCTGCAGGCTGGCATGTGGTGCGCTGACAATGGAAGGAGGAGGACAGAAGTAGGAAGGAGAGGAGCAAATGTACATGAAAGGAACTCAGAATTAAAGAAGTCCACGAGACAGAAAAAAAAAAAAACGACCAACAGGGAGACAACATGTGCCTGCCACTGACAGCATGTGGGATTTGCATTTCAGCTGTGAGCAGCTATAACACGTCCAAAAGGTTTGTGTTGAAATCCACCTGATTAACATTAAACTTGTCATATTTTGATAAATATTTCTAGACTCTGGTGGTGTTTTTCCATGACTGCGTAATCCCGCTGCCTGACAGGAACCGCAGTCATCCTTGGAAACACCGAATTGACAAGTTTTAATTGGTGTTAGTAAATCTGTGACATGAAAATGGCACAATTAAATTAGACGAGAGCTAACTGTGAAAAATCCAACAACAGAAAGAAAGAATATTCCTCCTCTCGTGGCGTGGCTCTCGTCTTGATTTGCTGCCTTTCATCTGGTTTTCCCGGCTTTCTCCCTTTACGCCTCGAAAAATCCACTTCTCTGGACAAAGCTGCCAGACAGACCCGAGTCTTCAAGAGAAATGCCAGAATCTATTTCATGGATGATTATCTCAGTACAATCTGATACTTTAAGTAGTGGGATTATATGTAGCTAACCTCCGCGCCGGCTCATGTTGACGCCCGCGATCTCTTGACATGTAATCAATTGTGAATGACTGGCTGGAGGTAAACACGAGATCGTATGTTTCGTGCACCTTTGCATAAAATGCACACGGGGCATGAAGAGTGTTATGGGACACACACACACACACATACAAAACACCCCCTGACCTCACCCCCACCCATCGTGTCCATTTACCCGCTCCAGCTTCTCTCACGCTCCTCAGACTCTCCCCTGGCTGTCTCCGCTCAGAGCAGCATGGAGGTGCTTAACTACAGGCAGCCCGGCTAACACCTTCCACCTTCCACAAAGAGCTCCAGAAAACGGAGCCGAGACCGCGGCTAAAACCTCTCATTAAAGTTCCCCAAATCCAATTGTCTTGGCGAGGCAAAGGCCAGATGACGCCGTGATATTTGAACTTCTGCAGTCGACTGAGAGATGTGCAGGCTGACTAAAAGACAAAACAACACCTGTCAAATAAGGAGACCGCTTCCTGCTGATTAGATCAACATCGCCTTTGATTGGCCAGAGGCTGCTGACTTTGTAAGGCCGTGCCAAAGACACTCAGCTAACCTCAGATGCAAAGATCCAGTATCTCTGCTCCTCCTTTTCCCCCCTGTACACACTATTCTTGCTCCCAGACAATAAAGCCAGTCCATCAGACGCTCTCTCTCTCTCTCTCTCTCACTCCATCGTCCTCTTCCTCTATTTGGACTGTAATCTCTGGTGGCTTATCGGAGCATCGCTGAGTGAAGTTTTATCTGACCCACCAGGTGTCACAGCCAAACGATACGGATGCTCGTTACAGACCCGACCAGCAAACCCCTCTGAGCTCCTCCTGGACCCCACCCCCCCACTCATTGATTTTCATGATGCCAGCCAATAAGTGAAAGGACATCCATCACACTTTAATTGACACAGCTAATCAGGTTTTATAATTGGATGGGCTTTACTTTAGTCCCTCTCCAACGTGCCCTCTCTCTTCCTCTATTTCTGCACACACTCCACACCAATTTACCTCTCATCCCCTCCTCTGGCCGCCACTCCGTCACTCATTTCCACTTGACTTAATTGCAGGCAAAGAACTTTTGATTCTCTTTGTCTGTGACCTCTCGTCATGATTGACATCCGCCTGCGGATAATCTGCGGCCGTGATGAGCTTTTTCTCTGGCGCAGAGTTGACCCTGAGCTGATCTCAGCGTGCGCCGTCTCTCCGAGTGCGTCAGTGCAACACCTCAGACTTGCTTCGGGGCAGCCTGATTAGGGATCAGTTTCTGGCTGGAGATGGGAGGGGTATAATTCATCTCTTTGGAGGCAATGTATCTGGCTCCGGCTGAAGTTTGGACCCGCGCTCTATTGACAGTCAGCACAATGTCCGCACCTGATAGTCCTAAACTCTCCCAACCTGCTCCGTCCTCTCTCCTGCATTGATAAATAAGAGCTTTGGAGCCTCCTGCGCCTCCTCACAAGGCATTTATCAGAAGAACTGAGAATATATTTCATCCCATGGCCAATCCTAGTCACTCGGCCGAAGATGAATAACACTGGAGTTCCTAAGGTCAGGGAAATATGGCTACTAAAACTCTCAAAGTGAACGTGACCATTACTATCTCCACAATACAGTCGTCCCATCCCTCAGCGGGGCCCTGGTGAAATATGGCCCAAAATAAATGCGCGGCCATTTTTCACGCGGCGCCGTGACCCTGCTCTGACAAACAAACGCGTGACGACAAACATCAGCCGCGCTCGCCACCAGAATTGGCCTCTAAATTCAAAAGGGGACGAGAGACAAATTAATAGCTTGATCTGATCATTTGTGACACCCATCCAAAAATGGGATGCAGCTGCAAATTAAGTTCATTACCTTCATCACACACATTAAGCCAAATAATTGTTTTTATGTTGTCCTAATTTCCTGCGCCTGAGAATATGAGGGCGAATTTCCCCCCATCCTCTCGCTGCCCCCTAACACCTGTCTGCCATTTTGGCTCTGGCACGCAGCCAGGATGGTGGATATTTTCCACGCAAAGATTTTTCCAAAGCTAAATCTTGGGCTTCACTCTGCTCTATGAAAATGATCCCACCTGGGTCAGTTGTGTCTCTCTTTGAGCTGCAACACAGCGCTCTCTGCTTCTTTTTCAGCCATGCAATACCCCAAACAATAACCTTGTCGAGCGCATGTCATCTCCGGCTTAATGAGGGAGATTAGAGATGTTGGGGAGGTCCTCTGACAGGGGACAGCTTTCGCTGCGGAGTGACTTTGGCTCGCTCTGCAGTTGTTTTGTTCGATTACACTGGAAGAGAGGGTGCCTTTTGTTTCAGGGGGGGAAGTTTTCCATCTCAGCTAATAGCCTGCAGACATGGTTGAAGTATGGGAGTTGCTGACAAGCCAAAAGCATCTTGCTATTTTGCTTATTATAATACTTCACACAGCAATTGTCTACGGAAACGCATCTGCTGGGAACAGATTGGGACAGGCATTCTTCAGAGGCCAGCGCTCTTTGCTGCACTGTCAGTGTAAATACTGAGTGACTGTGTGTGTGTGCGCGCATGTGTGCGGGCGTGTGTATGTGCATTTGTGTGTGTGTGTGTGTGTGAGGAACAATGACTGGCATCTTTGTGTATATATCTTGCTTCTCTGGGGAGGAGCTGCTGACCTTTGATGATGGGCTGACAGAGCTCGCTGGCTCACTGCGCCAGCCAAGCCCAGCCACTGGCTCAACCGCACACACACACACAAGCGCGCGCACACACACAGGCGCGCCATTCACATCCTCGCTGAAACACATATACAGCAGTCACATATAGCGCGTCTCAGAAGATGCTATGCAGGGCTCGCCCCCCACTCACCCCTCTGCATGCACTGGTCCATTTGATCACATCAGTCAGTGCACGATGCATAATTCAGTTTATTAATTCAGCAGCGCATGTCAACTGAATCCCTGTTAATAGTCGCTGTTTGTCGTGAACATCGGCCAAAGACGACACGATTTCTAACATTGTTCTGCTGAGGTGACACCCCGGCACGCTTTTGTCTCCGGATGGGAAGCAGCAATATCGCGCTGTCTTTGATATCTGTGGGGAGTGATAGAGCGCTCCCTTCATGTCCATCTGGTCGGGCAGCGGACCCCGTGGTGCCACTTTCCACTCAGCTGCCGCCTCGTGCTGAACGAGCCTTGTGGTTTCTGATCTCGGCGGTGAGCATGCGCGCCCCCGTTAATGACACGCGGGAGAGTGGCACCGCGGTGCGAACCCAAATGCATTAAAAAAGTCATAAACGTCGGTAATTCAGCGACCAAAAGGCACTTTCTCTGTGCTCAACATCAAAAAACGGTCGGCACGCTGAGAATAATCCCAGTGGACACAAACACCCCTGCCATGTGTGTTTTCACAGCCGATTTGACCCGTGTCACTGTATCTGTCAGCTTGCGTTTTAATCAAAAGAGGGATGCTTTAATTCGCAGCTCTATTAATAGGTCAGGGAGCGACACAGTGCCATCCCACGTGACACGGTGGTGTATTATCTTAGCAGCAAGTGTCGTACCACTGGTAATTAGAAATGATAATCTGAAAAGGTCACGCAGGTGGGAACGAGCCAGTCGTAGGCTGCAGACAGAGCTCGCATCTGCGCGTGGGGCGTCTGAGGAAACGGACATCTTCCCCTGATGATCCCTCCGCACCATGAACTCTATTCCAGTTAAAGCCAGAAAGAGGCAAAAGTTGTCTATTTGATGTGATTAAAAGGAAAGTGGTCATACTCTGCACAAAAAGTAGAATTTTCTTTATTTCAAGTTGAAAATATCGTATCACACTTATAATTAGCGACAATCACCAAAAAAGTATTTTCCTGCATTTTTTCAAGGTTTATTTGTCTCATTGTATGAGAACATTTTCAATTGTTTCATTGGCTTTTTTTCTTTTTTCACTTCAAAACAAAAATCTTGAACAAGCAGCTTTTGTATTTGATTTAAACCAAAAAAATCTGCCAATAAAACAATGATTCACACATGAACTGAGACAATTACGCATTGAAATAAGCAGGAAAAAATGCTTAAATTTTGTGTGATTTCGTCTTATTTCAAGTGTGAAAGGATATTTCTGTCTTGAAATCAGTGAAATGTACTTGGTGACAGTCTGTTATTTGCTGTGTATTAACTGAGCGAGACGTTTTAAAAATGAAAAAACATGACGGTAACGAGCCGTTCCCTCCCATCCTTTCATAGCAGCGTCTCTTTAGGGGCTAATTGATACTAATGCCTTACACCTGTTCTTTGTGTGTTTTTGTTGATCAGCTCATTTTTGTGTTTGATGAAGGTTGTGAGACTGCAGTGTTTATTTTGTGATTTCGTTTGTGTGTTTCTCAATAGATTTTCCACTTTGGCCTTGAGAATCGCGCTTCCTCGCAGTGTGTTTTCTCTGGCTGAACTTCACAAATGTTGCTTTGAATGCATTTATTCATTTTAAAGTGCTCATTTGCCTCTCGTCATCAGCTCTGTTTCAATAATCTGATCCAACACCAAACAACCGTCTTTCAATCGTGCTGCCAAAAAAAACCGTCTAAAAGACATGTGAAACAGCGCTCCTTTCTTCTCCTTTTGTTCTACAGCGCTAGAGAGCGAGAGTGTGGTTCGCAGGATGTGGGCGGTGGTGAACTCACTCTGTGGGCACTGCTCGCTGGTACAGTTGAGAGACTGGAGGTCGAGCCCCTGGCAGTCTTTGCCCCCAGTGCCAGGTGAGGGCTGCGTGCACTCCCGGCTCCTCCACATCGAACAGTCCGCGCCGCACGCCGACCACTTGCTCCACTCGCTCCAGCCTCCGTCTACTGGAAACACACGTGACAAAGAAGCACAGACATGGGTGAGCGCAGCCACACACTCAGCACCACAAAAGAAAAGAAAAAAAAAATCAAACTTATTCACTTCAAACACTTATATTTTAGATCTGAGGGAAAAAAAAACTATTGATCGGCGAACATGCTGAACAGTTTCAATAAACCAGGCCAGAAATCCACTTTACAAACAGCGGGATCTGCTCAAACTCAACATGGCAAACTTCGGTTGCAATGGCGGCATAAAAGCAGTGGTGTATTTGCGTGTGAGATGAGAACAAGTGGTGGAATACTCTGTTGCCATCCTGTGCAAATCTACTCGCTCTAAAACGGGAACCTGGGAAGGGAAACCTTATAAAGACATGCAAATCCACTCGCACACACTCAAATCCAACAGCTGCAAGAGGGAAACCAAAGCGTGTAAAACTGCTGAGGAGACGCGCGCTGTCTCTATTCTGCGTTCTTTGTTTATTTCCAACATGGAAATCAGATGCAACTGAGTTAAACCTCAGTGGTGCACGTGGGTGGCGGAGAAGGGTGCTGCAGCCCGGTGGACCCAGATGTCAACAAACTACATCTGTACAGGGGGAAGAAATTTCACTCAAGGGAATTTGCTCCACTTTATTAGTATCAAACATACACACACACAGTGTTACAATCGTTTTTCCTGGAAATCTGTAAAAAGAGACGGCAGGCCTTGGCTTGTAGATGCTACTGTAGCTTTTGTACTGCTGCCTGCAGTGTTAGCGAAAGCAAGGCGGAATACAGGTGGCATTACTCAGAGCAGAAAAGAATGGACATTACACCTGCAGCGGGACTTCAAACATCCCACCATCAGCCAAAGCACAATGAAACAAAGGGAAATGGGCCCGTAATAGGCACGCCTGGCTGCAAGAAATATTTGCCACACACAAAAAAGGAGAAGGCCATTTTTGCAAAGGTGGGGGTAATTTGGTGAGGGGTGGTGGCTCTGAGTGATACTGAGAGTGACACAGCGCCAGGCCTGGGGAAGGTTACCATGGGGCTAATGGGAAAAAGAGCAGTAATGAGCTCTCTGGGGGGTGGGAGTGGGAGGGAGGAAACCACCACCACCGTCTCGCTCCTTCTCTTTCCCAAATGTAAGGTTGAAGGGGACCAGGCGAGACTCACCTCGGCACACGTACACACAGGATACATGCACACGCCTCCCTGACAGCAGCAACCCTTCCCCTGACTGAACCCGAGGGCGAGGGAACCTTTGTGCTCATTAATCCTCGCAATAAAGAGTGCAGGACCTGCGAGCCCCAGAGAGCAGCTCTGACCCACTGCAGGTCGTGAGGTGAGATGTTTCGGGAAGGTGAGGCGACCTATTATTGCATAAACTGGACCAAGTAATGAATATCTTCTTTTTTGTTTTCAAGCAAACCCCCCGCCCCCCCACCCCACAAACAGGAGACACAGCTAAAAGCCAAAACGAGTGTACGGGCGCTGCGGTGTGAGTGGAACTGGCCCTGCGCGAGTCTGCCTGCGTGTGTCCTGAACCGGCTGCTGGAGAATATGAGGGTATTATGCGTGTGGCGGGATGCTGACACAGCTTGGGCCTTTTTGCAGTTGAATCCATTTGGCAGAGAGAGCAGAACCAATCAGATAATTGTCCTTGTTTGGCATTGAGTGGACCCATCCGTGGGCCAGTGGGCTGATTATCCGAGCCGGGAACGGGAATGATTGAATAGCGAATTACATCCTAATGAATATATTATGTTGCCCCTCAGTTTATCCACACCACTGTGAAATAAAGAGACGAGATCAACATCTGCCCTGATGAGGTGATGAAATTCTACTTCTCTTTTCCACCACAAAGCAAGACTAATAGCCATGCAAATGACATTTTCAAACAGGGAGATTGGTGTGGAAACAAAGTGATGCTTGTGGGAATGTGGATGAGACACAAACACCGAGACCCGAGGAGGAGGGATAACAAAATCAAAGGGCTGAGATGCACAAACAGTCCTTGATGGCCGGTCTCTGAGCACTGACTCCAAGCACATGTTTCATATATCTCAGAGGGAGAGGCAGCTTTGCACAGGAGCGGGGACCAAAGAGATGTATGGACAGCATACAAAGATTTCTCTTCTGGCTCCTCCGTCGACAGCCGAAGTGACAATAAATGTAGTGGAGCAGGACATTTTTTCGGTTTACCTTTTCTCAAATTGAAAACTGACATTAGACCCCAAACCACACCTTTTTACTGTGTGTGAATCCACATAAGAAAATTGGACTCCGCAGCCGTAGTTTTCCTCATAAAATCCCCAGAAGGAGATTGTTAGCGCCACTGCAAAAGGCACCACAGCTGATTTTCAATCATGCAGCACCACAGGTTTCAGGTCAGGCAGGTCTCCGCGGAGGGGACAGTAATACAATAACCCAGTGGCAAGCCCCCATTTGGACACGTTGCCAAGGGGAGAAGCAAAAGGAATCCAACTATTCTTTACAGGTCGGTGGGAGGGCCCGTTTGAGGCTTTTCTGCTCAAAATGACAATGGCGGCTGATGGACACAGTCCGAGATCATCGAACACCCACAGTTTCCATGTCCTTGAGGGGAACACGGGGAGGTGGACAAGCGCCACTGAGACCAGCGGGCTGCCCCAACGCTCCCACTGTCCTCTTAATACACATGTGTGCACAGAGCGGCTGATGAAAAAAAAAAAAAAGGAGGAAATCCAAAGAATCCTGGAGTGTTAATAGCTTCGCCACAGACGTGGGTGACGCCGACAGCGATTAGTCACCAAACCTCGATCTGTAATTCTGACAAATCTGATAAAAATAAAACAGGAATCACAGTTTGTTCTCTGTGATTGTGCTGTAGGCATCAATCAATAAGGAAACCAAGCAGGGTTCACTCCCTGATGTTGACTGAAGCGCTAAACAAACGAAAATGAGGCAGAATGAGATATGAAGAGGATGGGCCAAAACAAACGACACCAAATGAATAAAATTGATGCTGAGCTGTCACCAGATGGCCACTGCCTTTTCACACTATAACGAATGTTTTACTCTGTCACATTAGTTGCCCGGAGCCTTTCTTCCTCCCATGGATAAAATATGGAGTCTCCGGAACAATCTGAGATAACATCTCGAAGTAGGCCTTAGTTCCCGAGCTGAATTAGAGCATTCGCCCGCAGTGCCGACAGTAGACATATGGGTGCTAACTAGCATGTGTACAACGCGTTCATGCGCAAACACACAACCACGAGTGCACAGATACACCAGCCCCGAGTCTGTTTATTTTCCATCGAGCAGAATTCTCAAGCCTCCTCTAGCAAGCCTGAGGGATCAGTCCTATATTTAAATAATTCACACGATTCAGAAATTTCTTCAGGTTGTTTGGTGTTCTCTCGTATCCAGCAACAGCCCGGCTCATTTGTGTGTGGTGGGTGTCATCGTGCCGCGCACCCAACCTGGGGATTAACTGTTTGCTGCTGGCCCAGGTGGTGTTTGTAATTGTTGGGGGTTGTTGGCACGAACTGACATTTGGACTTGCTGGCTCAGACCACAAGTGACTGCTGGGTCAGAGTCAATGAACAGGTGAGGGATGGACTGCAGAAACCACGCGCGGTGCGTCGGCAGGAGAAGGCGGGGGGGTGGAAAACAACAGAAAAGACGGAGAAGGCAGCGGGAGGAGAGAGAAATGGAGATAAGCCCTTGCATAGTTTGGCTACTCGCTGTCTCAAGTGTTGATCTGCTCTGCTCTGAGCCTCAGGCTTTAGCCTCAGCCGCCTCCTCCTCCTCCTCTTCCTCCTCCTCCTCCCCCACAACTCCCTATGTGTCTCTCTCAGCATGGAGCCCATCTGATCTGCCACACAGGCCTCCGCCAACTCTCATTAAACACTTTGGAGACTTAGACAAAAATACAGATGAGTCTCTCTCTCGCTTCACACTTTCCCCGATGAGAGGTGGGAGCTCACATTTAGATACAAGAGTCATCGCAAACAGACGCGCAGCGAGCCGTGTTGCAGGCGATGTCAGTTTGTGGAAGACTATATCATGTACGTGTATGCTAATGCACCCGTGTCTGCCGCGCTGAAGGAATGGTGCCACTTTTTCAATGTGGAACACAAAATGGCCAACGGCAGCTAAACAAACAACACATTAAAACTTAGCTAGGCAGCGCCGAGATAAATTATAGCTTTTACGTGTTGTTAGAAGCCAATATTGGCCATTTTTTCCCCAAGTGAATATTCATTCAGCCGATAGTATCTATTTTATTCCTTGAGGACGAATGCGGCAAATCTATGAGGCCATCAGCATGTTTAGACAAAACAGGCTGAAACTTTAAATTACACAGTGTAAGCAGCTAAAAACAAAATCATTTTTTTTCCCCGAGCCCATTTCAAAGAGTGCTGGAGTGCTGGAAGTTAAATGCACGAGAGAGCTAATAATCAACAAAGAATCCCAGTCTAGATAATTAATGAACTCTTGAAACACGACCAGCATTAAATCCTGCAATTTTTAAACCACGGCTCAAACACAAAGGCAGCACACAGAGGGAGGAAAAAAAAGGGCCTCTCAAGGCCAGGTTAAAAAAAAAAAGAACGCTCCGACTGAATCCAAATGTCAGCCGTGTCTAAATAAATAACATGATGTCTATCTGCAACATTACAGCTCCCCGTGTAATTCATTCTTCTCGAGCCTTTTCTCTCTCGAAATGGACAGAAATCCCCATCGCGACCTGTGAAGGCTATCAGCACGCTTGTAATTAAAGTTGTTATTATGACTGCGGAGATGCTCTGCGCGAGGCTCATCTGTTGCCCCTCACTGTGACTCCTATATGAGAGTGTCTACTCATGTATTCAGGATGGTGATTCATACATGTATTAATCATGTGTTTGATGAATCAAAGTGAGGACTCATATGCATATGAGGTGGGGGGTGGGGGTGGGGGTGGGGCTTGCCATTGGTGGGGCCGTGCGTGTGCTGAGTGACAAAATGATGAAAGCTGTCGGTTCATCTTAGGGGAGACTTCAAATGGGAGTCTGTAAGTACACAAGAACCTCGGTGCCACTTGTGATAGGAAGTAACAGCTCATCATCCCCAGGCTCTGTTGTGCTGGACTTTGGCCTTTGGGGTGCGGGGGTGGGGGGTGGGGGTGGGGGCTGTCCAGGTGGAGGCAGCTGGGACTGTCACTGCCACGGGTGTTAGCAGTCCTGTACGTGTCGCAGGTGAGAAAAGGAAGCAGAGTCCCTCCTCTGTTCACAAACAACAGAGCAGACAGAGGATAAAAAGAGTTCCTCTCTCCCTCTGTACATATATATAAAATGAATCCACGACTTCTGCAGTCTCAACACACTTCTATATGATCCATGCCATTCACTCGTTCTCTCACAGGGCGAACAGGCACCATTGGGAGCAACGGGGAGTTCAAGGAAACTGTGTCACATGAACTGGGCGAGGTCATCCCCACCTCTAAGTCTCCGTCTACACCGCAGACCTTGAAGCCAGGTTCTTGTGCAATGACGGCCACAATAAAGCGATGTGAACCTTCAGAAGGAGAGGATCAGGAATAAACATAGCACAGCTTGTGATGGTCGCCTATTGTGGAGCAGCGGCTGTACAGGGTGGCGTGTGGACGCAGAGTCACAGAGGGAGTCGTGTGATTGACCGGATATCTGATGTGCAACCGCGTGTAAAAGTGTCTTGATATGGACATAAAAACAAGTCATACTTGTGAAGTTCAAGTAATCGAATATGGTTCAGATTCGGGTCACTTTAGCCTGCAGTGTGAATGTAGCCCGAGTGTCGGCACAGTCACGTCTGTCTCCTAGGTTTTAGTCGACAATATTCACAGGACATTAATTTTGGTCACGGCACCCTAAAAGGTTAAAATGACACTCTACATCTTTGTGGAGCAAGAGGAGAAAATAAAGTGGGAGGGGCCCCGGGCTAACAATAGCAGCTTGGACTGACATTAATCTCTTTAAGCTTATGGAGGTCAGTATCCTGCTTTGCTGTGGAGGAATGTCAAGCATCCCTGGGCACCCCGCTAATTCCATTACTAGTTGCTCCGGCTCGAATAATTCCAAATCCATCGAGATCCTGACTGAGCGTCATGCATTTGTATTTCCTTTGTCTTCCTACTCCTGTTGTATTCCGGCGGGCCATGTTACTTACACTCGTGCTTGACATCTCCTGATGTCTTTACATGGGAGCTGTGTAACACAACACCCTGCTTCACGGAGGAAGATAACCTCTGTTTTAGGCAGGGAGAGGCTGTCACTGCCCGGGGTGTTGTATTTCCCCTCTCTGCTATTTACCGAGCGTGGGAGATTTCTCCTGCGGTCAGCATGGCTGCACCGTCCCAACTAGAGGTCCGCACACTGATCTGCTGGCAGCCGAACAGCCGGCTCTTGGAGGCTTTCTCTAGTTCTATCTCACTTTTCCCCCCCTCTCCCCTCCTATCTCTCCCCCCTTACCCGGAGCTTTGTTCCTGCCTCCCTTTACACTGTATCTGATTCCATCTGTCTCTATCCCCGCTTTCACCTTACACCTCCTCCTTCCTCTCCTGCTCTCTGCCTCTGTCAGGGGGCTAATGTGGGACTGCAAATGAAGCAGCTTGACTTCCATCTCAGGCTACCGGGGATCAATATGTGTTGCTCACTATCAGCCAGGACACTCTGCCTCTCCAGCGCACTCACAGGGGAGGACGGGCAGGCAAATGGAACGCCCTCAACTTTCCACACGTGCGCGCACACACACACACACACACACACACACACACACACACACACACACACACACACACACACACACACAC
>JAUESF010000047.1:4362253-4381958 GCA_032274765.1 Malacoctenus tetranemus
TTTTTTTTTTGGTGTACTCTCAGACTGACTCGCTTGTTTTCTCGCTCTCACTTGACCTTATGCTGTCTCGAGAGAAGCCACGGTATGGCAGCATTGTTGTCGGTATTACTGCCAGTTGCGATACCGCATATAATTGGGCTTTCTTCCTCTCGCGCGGCGTCCCTGTTTTCTCCCGCGGTGACTTCTGCTCCGATGTTCTTTTCTGCTGAACTGCGGTTGGCACCTTCCTTCCCCATTTCTCCGCGCACTGTCCCCACGCCGTCGGGCCGTGATTGGCTGGTCTGCCGCTCCCGGTCTCCGAGCTGTCTGAGTGGCTGGCCTGGCCTCCTCTTGTGTTGTTATTAGAGCAGTTAGTGCCTATCTGGGACCGGGAGGATGCGGCGCGCGAGGTGAAACCGCCGGCCTTAGACTGGCCCTCTAAGCACGGACCCGCACGCCGCAGAGAGACGATCAGGGTGAGAATAGGACTTGAACAAAAAAAGGAGTGGGGGGTGGGGGGGGTGGGAGGGGGATACAGTGCAGCGAGAGACAACGGGGAGATATAGAATAAGATAAGGAGAGAGTGAGGCAAATAGACCCATTAATTATGAATGGGCCTTTAGAGATGCCAAATGGGGAGTGAAGCCTCCGAGCCGATCCTGAGTGATGTGACGAGACGATGTGATATACGGCTTCTCAGAGATGTAAGAGAGATAATAAATCAATAACAGGGAATAATTAGAGGTGTAATTTATCCGCACGGGCTTGTCTTCTCCCAGGTGGCTCGGAGAGGGATGCCAGGGAGCTGATCCTGAGCCACTTTTTGCTCTTTTGTCCTCCTGGTGAGGAAAGGGTAAATGGATGCTAGATGTGATCCTATAAATATCTTCTGTATCCGTGTCTCACCTCGGCTTGTGGCACTCCCTCGGGGGGATGGCAGCGCAGCAACACCTCCTGGTCCAATGCCACCTCTTTCCCCTGCGGCTCCTCCTCAAAGTTCTTTCTCAGGTCTTTTCAGAAGGTAGAAAATGGAGAGAAACAGAACCAATTAGGGCACTTTTTTAAAAAGCTTGTGAGCTAGTTGAGGAAGGGAAAAACAAAACAAATAGGATAACTTCTATCTTCAAAACTTGGTGATCTTGCCCAATTTTTCACTCTTGAAATGTCCACCCATGGCCTCACTGAGCATGTCGCACTCTAGTTGGCCCCTAAGCCACAGTGGGATCGGTGGCACCAACCATGTTGCTTATTACAGGCTGCCTGGCTGGTTCAGAGATGCTTGTCTGCTGCCAGAGGGGCCCGGCATCAAGCAAAAGCAATTGCATTACCCCTCACTCCCACCCACTCTCCCCTCTCTCTCCGGCATCCGCCAGCCTCCAGCCTCCATCTGTATGACGGCTTGGAGCAGCCACACGAAAACAAAGCCCTGAGGCGCCTGGACAAGAGCTCCTGCAAGCCTGGCTGACTGCACGGGGCCTCGCATTACGTCTCGTTGAATACTCTCACTCTTGCACTGAGCCCTGCCATATATTTGTCTGGAAGCCCCGGCTGTGAGCCGCGCAGGTAAAAACTGGCGACGCTCACTTCGAGCAGCGTAAATAAACGCAGGTCCATTTGTGTCGGAGGAGGGAGACGGGCGTTTGACGGCCGGCAGGTCGCCGCAAATTTGACGTGTTCACCCCGGGTTTCGCCTGGGAGCAAAGCGATGTGTTATTGTGTAGCCGAGGGGGCCGAGGGGGCGAGGCTGCGAGCCCCCCGGTGAATTCCTTTAAACAGATGTTGTGCCTGTCTTGACCAATCATACCGAGAAAAACGTTAAGGCGAGCCGAGAGACTTTCGCGACATTCAATTTAATTAGAGCCGATACAATGGGACTGGAGGAGACTTGAGATGTAACAGTCTTGGAAGGCTCAAACGTATGCGGGGTGTACACTTGCGTGCACGTAAAGACCGTGGACGCGTGGTCGTGCACCGTTATCCCGGCGTGTCTGTGTCCTTATCTCACATCTCTCTGACTTTGCTGAGCTCTCAAACAAAGATGGATAATGAGTGTGTGTTTTCAAAACGTCTGGTGGTTTGGAGACGGAGCCGCACTCGGCTCTGCCTTGAATAATACATATTTATGTGGGAATTAATAGGCAGAATGTTTTAAAATACTCAAACGTAAAAATGGCTCCTTCTAATAAAGCTTTTGAGGCTGTGGCGAGCGACGCGTCTGTGTTCCCCCAGACAGATTTATGATTGCTTCACAGCAATAAATTCCAAATCTGTTTTCATTCCTGTTACTTTCATAGGGATCATCACTGATACACTGTATCTGCTGGAGAATATGCTCGCGAATACTCCAACTTCGCGCTCCCCCTTTTTTCTCGTTTAAAGACTGCCTTCAAGCAGACGCATTACTCTCTCGCGCTCCTTGGAGGCGACTCGGATTCCCGTCTCACGAGAGGAATCACAGGCAGATGATTTAACTAAATCACAACTGCAGAAACACACAGCGGACCAACAGATCACCAAAGTGTTCAGGCTCATTGTTGAATTGAACTGAGTCCCGTCTCAGCCACTTTAAAAAATACAACGCCACTCGTGCACTTTGATTACATCTGACACCTTTCGTAACGACACGAGGAGCATTTGGACTCACAGGCGATCCTGATGTATGCTTTTTGGCTCTTCTGGGTGCCCGTGGTGCTCCAGGCGACGCACTGACACCAATACTCGTCCAGACCGAAGATCTTCTCCACCTGCTGTCTGGTGATGTCAATCGTCACCTGCATGATTGGCAGCGCTGCAGAGCGAAACACAGGAGCAGCAGTCACATATGGTGAACCTGGAAGGCGAGCAGGCGATGTGTCGTTGGCATCCTCAACCCCCCCCCACCCGCCCCTGGCGCCAGTCGACGGCAGCAAAGAGTTAAACACCCGTAAATATTTCCTCGATGAAAGAGAAAACAAACGAGCTCAACTCAAACCTTCTGTGTATTTTGTACCTTGAACTAAACCGGCGAAGTAATTTAAAAAAAGAAAAAAAAAAAGGACGCCAGGCAGAATAAACAAGCAGAGAGCCATAATCATATATAAACAGAGTGCTTGTTAACTGAGGAAAATGAGAGGAGAGCCTCACAGCTATCCTCGGTGTAATTTGGAAGGTGTAGAAACAGCAACAGTTGGGAAGGAACAAGGAAGCACCAAACAAACACGCTACAAACAAAAATACTCGCTATAACCTGCTTCTCCTATTATTGAATCCAGGAGGGCGAGAAGTTCACAATCTATGGAGCATTTCCACAACAGTGTCAATATAAGTGTTGCTGCTGTAGCTTTATTGCTTCTCCGGGAGAAAGAAAAGGAGGAGCGTCCTCTCCACTAACTAGTAATTGGGATGAAATCCGCTCTGCTCAAGCATCTAAACAATACGCCATTGTCAGATTTCTTCATATATATATATATATATATATATATCTGAGAAGCAATCTTTCATTTTATTTTTTCTCTGACCTTATATTTGGGACTTGTAATCCGGACGTATTTCTTTTTCAAATCGAACTGCAACTTTGATCCCCACCTCGTGTCCCACTTTGTCTTCGCTCACATTAAAGCGCAGCACCTTTTCCCTCAAGCTCGCCGCCCCCGCCCCCGCCCCTCGGTCTTATCCTTCCTCTTTGTTGTCTTTAGGAGGAGACGTGTTGTATAAAGACAGGAGTGTTTCAGCTCCAGCCACAGAGGATGCGCGGCGGAGACTGACAGGAGGAACGCGTACAGTGCCAGGAAAGTCAAACCTTGAGGAAAAGCCACTCTTCAACATTTACATAAAAGCACTTTGTGACACTCCTGCGCTCCCCTCGACACACTTGATCTGTCATTTCCAGCTTCAGACTGAAGCCCGACTAAATGGCACATATCACCCCATCAAACCTATACACCAATTACGTGAAGCACTTGGGCTCACAAACAGCGCTCATCGCACCAAAAATGTTTTATTTTTTTTTTCGGTAAACAATTCCAGGCACATGGCTCAGTGGAGGCCTGTGTGAGTGCAGACCGGCCCTGTGGTGATGGGAGCTGTCGGGGAGGAAAGTGGAGTGGCTCCATCGCCAGCAGCGACACGCCGCGATAAGCAGCGCTGGGGGTCACCGGCAGACCCCCATGTATTAGGGTCTAAATGTGGCAGTTTTTTTTTTTTTTTGCTGTATGTGATCGCAGTAGATGTGTGTGTGTACATGTGCAGCGAATCCAGCCCCGGAGCAATACTGTGAGCATCAACAACACCCCGTGTGGTGTGCACCATTTCCCCGGCGTGCGCGCCTTCTCGTGTGATTCACTCACAAGCTGATTTGAAAAGTAGAAAATTCGATATGTGCGCGTTTATATTGGCTTCAATTATTCTGCCAAAGCTGTCAGAGTTTGATTAATTTGGAATAAGAGGCTTGATTGAGGGAACCCTATTACAGTTCTCCAAAAACTCAACTCTTCCATTAGGTGTGTTTGTGTGTGTATGTGCGCTCTGAGAGTGTTTGGCACAGGCTGAGAGAGCACCTAAAAGCTAAAACAAATGGCTAAAGTAACAAAATGGGCACTGCAGAGAATGAACAAATGGAGCAGAAGGAAGCCGACGTCTCTCTTCAGACCAGCAGCGTGGCAGCGTCTGGCTTTGCACTGGGAACTTCAAGGAACACACATGTACTAAAGACAGGAAGAGCATCCGAACCATTCCCTATATGTCATCCAAGGACAGAACGTGTTTCTATCCTTGCATATTCCATCTAAAACAAACAAAGCAGCCGAGGCGCTGATAGCAAACACGCCAGCAGGTCAGTCCATCACAGTCCTTATTGGTTATTTTCCTCAGCGCAAGTGGTGATGCTTAAATTATTTATCGCACATTATGGGAGGGTTTGCGAATCCATGTGTTTGTGTTTTTATTTACTCCATGTGTGCACATGTTGGTATTGATGAAATCAATGAAACACGCATTACATATGGATACGCGAGTGCGGCCGGGGCGGCCGCGGCTGCAGAGGGGGAAGCCGGGGAGGGAACAAAAAATCTATGTGAAGTATGACCTGAAACCTGAAAGTTAAATGGAACTAAATAGTGAGAAATCCTGACAGCCTTGGACACGTAGAACAAAAGATGCCCGTGACGGCGCCGATTCAACACCGAGTGCACCGCGGCGCGCTACGAGTCAGTGAGAAGAGATGTGTTTGAATACATGCATTAGGAATATGCCATTAAGCGGCGTTCAGCTCTTGCCACAGCCCCTCATTTACAGTAGGAATTCACTTGATTATTGCAAACCTTCTACCTCCTTTGAGCTGGAGGGTGAAAGGAATGAAGATCAGCATGGAGATGCAAAGCATGAACAATAGCAACCTGAGGTTAGAAATCCTAAGAAGAGCAATTTGAAGCTCTGCTTGCCAGGGTAATTGCATTCTGCTTCCTTATCTCTTCTTGTCTCCATAATTACCTGCTTTCTGTGTCTGACACCTTCCAGTAACACTGCTGTGAGTCATTCTGTCCAATTTCACTCCAATTAATAAGTAGGACAAAATAATCTCATCACTTTGGGAACAAAATACCACTATATTTTTTTAGAGCAGATAATAACGATTGGATGGACTGCTGTTTACTCTTGTTTTGCAGCGTCTGCTCCGTCAGGGCGGCTGGCAGAGAGTCAAAACTTGGCCGACGTCACAGTCGGGCACGGCTGATACGAGAACTCCGATATAGATTCAGAGAAGGCTCTATTTCTGACAACGTGGCTCTGACACACTTATGACTCAATTATATTAGATCGATTTATAATTGTATGCCCCGCTGCCTCCGAGGTGTTAGGAACTAAAAAGAGTAAGGAAATTTACACCTCCTTTCCTGCAAGATAGTTAGCGTGCACTTAAGATTCCTGTTAAATAATAATTAAAACATGACACGATTCCCTCAGCCTTTAGTTTGATCTGAGGCCCATTTATAAATGAGCTCATCTCCTAAACCTCAGTGAAATTACTGTGAAAAATTTAAATGGTGATTATGTGATTGACACAGTGTGAATTCTGGGCTTTAAGCTGGAACCCTGGTGGGTTTATTTTTTACCAGAGTGCAATGGTGCACCTTCCTCTGCTGTGTTAAACCAGCTATTTTCTGGAAGCGGGGGGGAGGCGAGTAAAAGCGCATATTGGAGCCAAACGTGCACACCAGCGTCACCGCCACCAGCGAGCGCAGTCGGCTCTTTCCGTCGTTAATAACACTTTACATAGAAATTACATTCCTGAAAAGGGTTAATAAATACTGAGGTTCATCGTGGCAAAGTCATCCGTCACAGTTGTGGGGGGTGTCATTCTGGTCGTCAGGCTCTCGCGGTTTTATTAACCCTTTGAGACCCGAGGCGACGCTCAAATACACCACATTTTAATTTGTTTGTTTGCCATGCTTCTCTCTGCAGAGCCGCGTGCGACACAACGTCGGGTTTTCCCAACACTTACAGCGGCAGCTCAAGGAATCACAAAGCAAAGGAAAGTCCGTTTTGTTCTACAATAGAATTTAAAGTGTGAATATTTCATAGGTTTAATATCTGCTACACAGGAGGTGAACTATTTGAAACTGCTTATTCGTTCCAATATAAAAAAAGGACTTTACTGACTTCAAATTGCCTGGAAGAAAAGATGTGGACCCCCCTCTTCAATTTCTACAGTGAAGCCAAACACAGAACCATGCAAATTCCTTCAAAATAAAAGCAATAGACAGATTCACATACGTATTCTTGAGAAAAATACAGTCAAATCATTTTGTTATTTTTACCCTCAACAAAAAATTGTATGCATGAGGGACTGGGGTGCCCTTTTTAGTGAAGCTTGCACACATAGCAAAAATCCACATTTTCCAGCAATAGGTCAGCGCAACATTGCCAATGACTCAAAACCCAGGGGCTACAAAACACACCCCAATCACACTGCTGCTGCTTCACAAGGTGCAGAGTGATAACTACAGGCTGGATGGGACACAAGCAAAAAAAAAATTCGTGTACATGCACGCCAGCACGCACGCAGATCCACTGATCTAAAACTCAGCAATTAGCCCGAAATCACTGAGTGTAAATCAAGGAGAGCGCATACACACACGGTATTGAAAATGGAGCTTTGGTGAAAGCATCCAAGCTGTGGGATCAGGCTCAGAGACACCAAAGAAAACAAGCATCGCACTCCTTCAAGAGCTCCTGAGTTAAAGAAAAAAAAAGAAACGGAGGGAATAAAAAAGACGGCAGAAGATGCAGAGTGGCTGAGTTCATGAATAAACTGACCTTACTACTGAATGACGGGGCCTGTTGCAAAGTCTTCAGGCAACGGAGTACAATACAAGCTATTACCAGATCCACTGACGCAGACGCACACGGGCACAAAGGACACGTCCACATTTACTGTACTGTGTGTTATTCTCATCTGCAGCGAAGACACGATTATTTACACATGCGCTCCATTCAAATGAGCGAGAGGAAGAGTAGCACTCAACAAAAGGAAAGAGGTCGCACTGCGAGAACTCAAGAGAGCCCGCTCTGAATGAGTGTGTGCGTGTGTGTGTGTGAGTGTACGTGCGTGCATGCAGAGGGAGCGGGGCAGGACGAATGTCTCCCTCCGCCGACGGGGGCTCAACACACACAGGGTAAACATCATTGGAGTCAATCCCAAGTGAGTCGATATTGGGCCTGTCTGAGTGCAGGACTTTATTTTTCTCTCCCTCACTCTTGTTTTCACAGGCTCTGACCTCAATTCCATAGGGGTCATTTGCTTATCAAAGGCAAAGACTGGAACTTACAGGTCCTGAGTGTGTGTTCATTGTGACCAAGGAAATTCAATTAGGCGGCATCCCCACAGTGCGTGCTCGGCTGGGATTCATCAGTGGATAGAGGGGGGATTAGGGTTGGGTGGCTCTACATCAGGGGGACGCACCGTTTCAAGGCAGCTCAGTTCACAATGGCTGAGGGGAGACAGCGCAGATGAACACTTTTAAGAGCGCACTGTCTGCACACCCTGGCAACCAGTCAAAAGCATACTCTAAGTGTTTCATTTCCTCCCGTGGCTCTTAGTACCAGATGGCATCAGTGTCATCATCAACACCACAAGTGTCCAACGCTTCCTTTCAAGCATCCAACAATGTGCTCCTCCGCAGCCCAATTTAGCTTCACGACATGGAACAAACAGTTCAAACGGCGGAGCCGAGTTGTCACAAACTACTTCGGAGCTGAAGCAAACTGTCAAAGCCGCTTCTGAGGCAAACAAAGGGAGACTGGGGACGATTCCTTGTCCCACTCAGTTTCTCCGACGAGCAACAAGTGAGAACTCGCATAATTCACTGTAACATTCTCGGTGTTGCTTTTATTCCAAATCTCAAAAGTGGCAACGGCTTCAGATATCATCAGCCTTAAAACAGGAAAAAAGCTGGTTGTGATTTAAGGTTGGTTTGGTTCCGTTGCTCCTGTAATGACTTTGTTAATGTGATATCTTTATTTGTCGAGATAATCCTGAAAGAAAATCGACTGAACATTCAGAGATCACATCTTGGAGGAGTTTTGAGGACAAGCGTAAGTGCTTGAATTTCAAAACAGTGTAAGGTAGGTCAGCTGTGCAGGATCTCACCTACATACCGGCCCTGTGTAGTATTTCCATGTGTAAATAATCCAGAGTTTAACCCCCCCAGTCACAGAGTCAAGGACACAAGTGCCTCATCATCAAGTCTTCAGACTTCTATTACCATGTAAAGCAGTGCAGTGATGGGTGGCCCGCGCCGGCTGACGCGCGGCGCTGCGAGTGGCAGGTGGAAAGGTAAGTGTCTGTCTCCTAACAGGGATAACGTGGCCTTCTGAGTGAGGCATGGCTCTATTAAACAGCAAGTGAGACGGTGAGACGGGGAGGGAGGTGGGGGCCTGCGAGGAGGAGCGCCGAGTTCACGGGGAAGACACCAGGACCTTCCGTTCAGGGATGTCGGCGGGGGCCGTCAGTGACACGAGTCAGTGGGACAGTGTTCTGGGTCAAGGCTCTGCCTCCGGTTATGACTGGCTTTTCAAGAGCCCCCCTTTTGATTGAGCTGTCCATTTTCCACAATGAATGCACGCTGCAAGGCCCCCGCTGATGCGCTGAATGTCGTTACAGATTATTCATGGCTGACAAACAGGCGAGCAGGTAGCGCTCCAATCAATCCGGCGAGGTTCAGCCCAATGCCACTCCAAGGAGACTCAGGTGGGGCTCCGGAGTGGGGAGCGTGAATGGACAGAAGAAACACTAATGAAAGACATCAGCCAACAGGCCCGCTTTGAATTTCTCCCTCTGTTAGGAGGCGATAAGTTTTGGCTTGGCGCCTTCCAACTAACCTCAAGTTTTCATAAAGGAACAACCTCAATTTCTCCTCCTGACTCCAGTTACTTCTCACATCTGACAAACACCTTTTACAGATAAGAACACACTAATAGAAACACATAAATACGAGACTTTCAGAGAGCAAGTTGCCAAACCAGGTTGGGGTGATTGATTTGTATTCAAAACAAGATGGCCAGTTATTTTCCCCAGCAGCTTAAACTGGGAAGGATAATGCAGTTTGCTTTAATTGATAATTATTATCATTATTAGCAGCATATGTGGCAGCAGGTGCTGGCTTATGGTGCTGGGGCTGTGAAACTTATCGCAGGCACTAAATGCAGAGTATTACTGCAGTGTGTTTCTAATGGGGCTGTTGAAGCAAAGCACTGATGAAGCGGAAAAGTCCCGGTCCCTGCTCTCCTACATTATGTCTTTTTTGTTCTGTATCATGCTGATATTGGGAGCACCCATGGGTGTATTAGGCCAGAGACTTTCCAGTGACCAGCTTTTATGCTCTAAAAGCCACACCGCCGAGATGAAAAGAGCAAGGCAAACACGACGAGGGAGTGCGAGAGCCGCAGTTCTCACAAGCGCTGAGGCGAACGGCGAAGCATCGCCGCGGCACTTCAGAGCCTCAAATGTGCCGACACTGTGCATCCTCATTAACATGTGGAGGCTAATACATACGCTGGGTGAGAAAGCAAGTCTTGGACGATAAAATGACTCAGGGAGCCAACGAGTGTGACAGACAGCCCCCCCCCTCCCCCCACCCCCATCAGTGGTAACGGCGACACCAGAGTGTCACTGCAGGCTGCGGTTCTCCTGTCAACTCCGGTCCAACCTGCAAATCAACTCTCTGGAGCCCAAACAACAACAACAACAAAAAAACTCGAGCTGCCAAGGAACAGAGCCCTGCAGGTGTGTGGTAATATATAAGGTTAGTCACTTCGCTCATTCACTGGAGTCTAATTAGAAAGAAAAAAAGAAGAAAGAAAAAGAAATCATCCATTGATTAGCTCCTACTTGTAAAACGAAAAGACACTGAGGAATTAAGTTTCGATAGACAGGATGCAAAATAACTTTGTTTGATTAGTTTTACGAGCAGCAGCAACTTCATTGAATGAACCCTTCTCCTGAAATTCAAAAATACCAAATGTTTCAGTTCTGCATTCGCATAATAAATGTTTTTGGTGTTAAAGTTAATAAATATGTTCCAGTGGAGTTCAATGAAATGAAGTTTCTGTGCATCATCACTCAAAAGTAGGAAGATTATTCAAATATTAAAAAAACAGTCAATTTACTGACTTCTAGGTTCTTCTAGGTATTTGTTGTTTAAATATTAAAGCACGCTCATTGTAGATCTGTCACTCACTGGTACGCAGCATTTCTCAATAACATGACAAAGATCTACTGAATTGTGAATAGAAAAATCAAACTGATACAAACATTTCAACACTATCCAATAAGAGAATTGTAAATGCAGTCTAAGGTCACAGACAGATAAGGTTTCAATAATAACATTTGAATTGCATCTCTATATTCATTCCAGAGAATGAATGACGAGACAATGAAGTTGCCCTAGTTTTTGATTACCAAAGGATATTACGGACTTTTTAATAAAAAAAACTATCCGAGTTTTTGAAGGTCAAAGAAGCAACAAAAATCATAGAAATAGAATAGAACGAGTACTCGACCGCGCAGCAGTTGAGCACAGAACGATGACGCGACGAGACTCGACCCCACCCAGCGCCACCAGACGTGACACAAACCCAAACAGAATCGATCAGCATTTTCACACCGATGTGCACGTGACACATCAAAAAGACGGTTAGCGAGTTGCACTCTGTGCACCGTTCACATGAAAATGTCCGCAGACGTGCGACAACCACAAATCCTCGACTCTCCGTGCACGGATTCCGAGGCTTACTGGTGAAAACTGCAAACAGGAGACTGGGCCAAAACACAGAGGTTTTATTTCCATGCTAACTTTCTTACAAGAAGCCAACTCACGCTTCATTAAAGGGACAAAAACAGACTGATCATGTTTGGACAAGTCAGACACAACTCAGGATCGGCTCTCCTCTGTCGAGTCGTAGGAATGAATAATGATTCACGGATTTCGCTTCCTCCCAAGAGATTCAGCTCTGCCACCCAGCGAACAATCCCACCATCGGTAAAACAACAAGCCGTGAGCGCACACAAACTCTCACAACAATGCACGGCGCGGGGTAAACGGCACTCGCCCGTCTTTTTTTTCCGCTGCACAGGTGTTCACAGGTTTGGTACGTGATAATGAATCGACTTACGGAGCTTCAGAATAGCTTTTCCATGTCATCGAGCAGAGACGCCACACGGCAGACATTGAAATCCGGGTTTCCTTGAATATTTTATATTTATATCCACCTGCTTGGCGCCACGGAGAAGTCACGGCTGATTACATCAAACGGACATTAATGCAAAGCAATGGATCTTTCTATTTACACCGTCCCCTCTGTAATTAGTTTGCCTAACCTTTTCCTTAATAGTGCGCGCGCGTACACACACACGCCCACGCCCACACAGACAGACGGAGGCAGTGCTGTGATTTAACACTGTGCCCTTACCAAAGTGCCCTGGTTGTAATTACTCTCCATCCGATACCCTGACCCCGATGATTGGCAGGAGCAGAATGTTCTCGATGCCACAGTCTTGGAGCTGGGAGACTGACTGGGACTTGCTCCTTTATCTCACACACACACCTTGTCCTACCGCGAATGGGAACTCGTCAGAGGTGAAGGCCTTGAGCGCTTTGCTTCTGCTTCCATTACATTTCGCCGAGTGGGAGGATCTGATAGAACGTTACCCACATGAAAGCCGTGATAATTTGCCCGGGCTAACATGTTTCTCTCCCCCTTGTCTGACATGGCCTTGGGCGCTGAAGTAAATAAGGAAAGCTGCTTCAGGTGAGCCAGCTTGGCCCCCATCTGGTTACTGAGTGCTCTGCGCCATACAAATTGCATTACGGCTTTCCCCCTCCCTCCTCATGATGGTTTGGCCCCTCTCGGGCCTTCGGCCGGTGGTGTTTGTCGGAGTGAAGGAGCGGGGGTTTTTGGTTTATCCAATGGAAGTGTGTAGGCGAATGTAAATATCGAGCACAACAACAAACAGCATTCAGTAAACAGCCAGAGGGGATGCAAAAGTCTTTCAACCAAACTCCAATCTTTTCTGTTTTTGATGCACTAAGATTTGTATTTGTTGTTGTCATAGCTAACAGAGTTCATGCAGGATGATGCACGGTGTGTCTTCTCCTGAATAAACATGACTTTGGATGCGATTTTTTGCTAAATTTTGACTAAATTCTGAACATTTCTGCACTCTGTATTGTCCGAAACGTGCATATCCAAGAATCATTTCCTGCAAAACATTTTCTGGTTCAGTTACGAGATGTTCTTTCAGGTCACGTGTTGGTAGTTCAATTCCCCATTGCCCTGCCCCTGTGCAGAAGTGTGTTTGAGCAGGAAGCTGAGCTCCATTTTGCTCCCACTGGTGTGTGAGCACCTCACACGGCCCCGTTGGTGTGTGGTAGTGTGAAAAATGGTGAGTGAATAGGTGAACGTGACTGATAGCCTGTTGTGACTGTTCAAGCTATACGAGGCATCATACAAGCAAAGGTCCATTTACTATTTATAAGAGGATGATCACTCATCAGGTGGGAGTGTGGTATCTCATCACAACATATTGTCAGTTGATCAAACGTTTGTGGATGTGAAACTCCGATTTTTAGGTATCACAAGAAGTGTCTGGATGGTAGATTGTGTTGTGATGCAGATACACAACTCCCCTGCGCCTCTGAATCAATCTTTCCTGAGGATGTGACAAATGGGACAAAGTATCGCCCTCAAGTATTGCTCCCCTCGCAGCCTGATATAAGAACAGCAGTCAACACCGGCTGGAATAACGATGCACTCGAAAAAGCTTCACAATGAAAAAGCGCTGTCTGTGATGGATTCCTTTTTCAGAAAGCAACCTAAAACCTATCCAAATGATTTGTTTTACAGTTGGGGTACAGTCAATGTAAATGCCACTGAACATAATGGTATATTTATCCTGGCGCTTGCAAAAAAAACCTGCAACGAGGGACAAAATAATACCTGGAAGAAGTCCACAGCATCATTGTGTAATCTGTATAAATCCCTGAACAACCCCTGCGGTCACATGGTGCTGACTTTACAAGGTTCTCATTCCAGCACGGACCATGTTGCTGAGTCCAGAATCAACTATAATGTGACGCATGAGGGGATGAAGTGCTGTAGACCGAGCACGGATTGACTCTTTAATTATTAATTTCTTTGTTCCGATGTGACTGCTTTAAATATTAATAGAGTGGCTGCAATGTAGAGAATTGTGGACTTTATAAATAACCTGGCGCTCAAAATTGAGAAAAATCGAGTGGAAGTGGCGAGCGGACCCCTGAGCATGTTTTGATAGTGGAAACAGCAGATGTTGGGAGGAGGTGTTGGACACCTCATGATGTGTAGATGCAGCAAACTGCTAAGACGAAGCAGACTGATTGTTAGGGAATGATGGTGGTGTCGGTGAAGTAATTAAAAACTACCTCGTCAAACTCTTTCTGCGATGTGCAAAATGTGATAAATTCGCTTGCAAAAAAAAAAAGTAGATTTAACACTGACAAAATGATTGAACTTCCTAAAAAATGTCCTCTCATTCAATTACTCGCACAATTTCCATTGTTGAACTGACTGAATCCATAAACCCAAGTGATCCTTTCCAAACTGGTGCCGCTCTGAGATGTTTCGAAAGAGACAAACTGACAAAGCAGAGAGAAAAAAAAAAGACTTCAGAAAACAAACTCGTGGTCTAAAACAACACAGATGAATAATTCATTTGAATCACATGAAATCCTCCAGATTGCTTCCTGATGGCTCCCGGACCAGAAGTTGTGCTCCTGTTGTTGCCAGCACGCCTCATTGCACACCTGCTCCCATGAAGAGGTTTCCTCCTCCTTCCTCGCCCCCCTTTCTTGTGGCCGACACAGCGACCACACAAGGCTGGATCCAGAAGTGTTACATGTGGGCAGGAAAGCGCCGATAATTGACTCGAGTGTTTATTCCCTGAAAGCGCGAGGCAGCACTGCATTCGCCCGCTGGTTTTTCCAACTCTGTCACCCCGGCCGACCCAAAGTCCAACAGCCTGCGTGTGAAGCACACAGTTCGCCCACTGTGGGGTAACGGCACACTTTATTGTAAATAAATCCTGAAAGCACAATACAAACTACGCGGGTCTTTGCTTCAGAAACGCGGCACCTCTCTTGCATTCCGCTTCCTATTTGTGACAGAACATTTCCTGTTCTCCTTGTCATATTTTACGTGGCACTTCGTGAAGAGATTGAAGCTATTCTTCTTCCTTCACTGCATAAAATAGTCTCCTCACTGCATCACCGCGATCCCGCATCCAGGACACCCTGCAGCTTTAGAGGAAAAAACAAAAAAAAAAAGAACAGTGAGTTGATGTTTGTTTGAGGGGCTGTGTAAAATACCTATACTGAAAGTCTCCTTGGGGCCAAATACACAAAAGCATTAACTGTCAGCCACCAAGTTGCTCTGCCTATCAAAAATCTCCACGGACTATTTAGCTGTCAGCTCCCGCACTACACCTCCCAGCTTCACTATTTTTAAGTGAATTGGAGCCGAGCAGGTGTTGATTGACACCACAAACTCCCACTCCGTCTCCCTCCGTCAGCACAACACTTCCGTCTCTCATTTCCACAGGATGTGGAGGTAAGTTAAAAGATAAAAATTTACATTACAGTTAAAAAGGGAAAAAAAAACACTTGAATGAGGGGAGAGGAGAAAAAAGTTCATTGATGACGGTCCAAACGGAAAGTCTTGGCCGAGTTTACCGGCTCCACTCTGGATTCCCGCTGCTTTTCAAATGGCAAATTTTGGGGTGTATTGTGAAATCCGAGCACATTTGCAACTTTGGCCTCTATTTGCTCAGCACAAGAGGAGTACAAGCGGTCTGGGTAATGCATGGGTAATGCATGTGCTGCAGCAGACAGAGCGCATTTTATTCAGATGTCTTGGTTTGGGCACCGAAAGCTCAGAGCGGCAGTTAGACGGATCACAGCCAATATTCCCATGTAGCTCTGAGAACTGAGCTGCTTTCCACAAAGTTACTGCGCGCCTTTGGAAAAACGACTTTTGATCCATTTTATTCGAGCATTTACAGACTTATCATGCCTGCTGCCAGACTCAAATACTCCACACTATGTAGTCATGTAGTATCATTTCGTTCTGAGGAACTCGTAGCAGAACCTACCACTGCACGCATTACACGCACACACACACACCCCAAAGCAGGCTTGAAGGACTGTATTGATAACGTGGTGGTGTTTACCAGACAGGGTAAATAAATAACTGTTGTAGGAGAAAAGACCTAGAAGATTGCTGAATGCATTCCAACTTCCAGCAAGGGCACAGCTTTTGTGCGACTGACAAATGAGAAATTACTTGAGAAAAAGCAAAGTGCAGAGCTGACGTTGGATATGTTTTGGTGGGAGGACAAAGCCGGAGCGTGTGGGAGATTGGAACGGCGGCGTTGTTGTTTGACAAATGGTAATTATCTTTTTTCTCCCCACTTTTGTTCCACTAATTGCAGTTAATTCTGAAATTCATTATTCCTGCATGTCAAGACCAACTTCAAAGGCACAGGCCCGACATACTCCAGATTTCCAAATAAACACACGTCTCGCGCAAAGTTGGAGACACCGAGAAGCGTGGCCCCCTTCGCATGAGTCTATTGGCGAGATCAATCAGCACAGCTGGTTGGTTTTTAATTCTGCTCGCCTCGCTTTACTCCCACCGCTCCCAAACACACTGCAGTTGTCTCAAGGCCAGACAAACACGGGCGTCAATTAAATCCACTTTGACTCCCTCCTCACTGCGAGGCGTGTTGCATCGCTTTGAGGAAAGAGCTGCTTTCACACACACGCGCACGTACACGCACGCACGCACACACACACACACACACACACACACACACACACACACACACACATACACACACACACAGACAGACCGTGGCTGCCGACACCGGGCTGACCTGCCGTAGAAGTCTAATAGAACGTGCTGGCAGATGTGTCACGGGAACAATTCACCTTGCCATCTGTTTTTCGGCGCTTCATTGCCAAATCCTCCCCCCTCCGTCCCGCAATCAAGGACGGGATGAAATACAAGTCCCATTATGGAGAAGCAGCTAATAATGCATTATCAATTAGTCCCCTTGGCTCCTGATCGATGCTTAGCAGGTGGTACAAGGCCATTTTGTTCATTTAGGGCTATATTGTCCTCTCCCCCCCCCGATTCTCCTATTTCCTTCTGTTCATTAGATCCTCGCCCTCAGAACTATCAGGTTTTGCTTAAATTGCAGCGCGACTGTTCTTCAATACTCCATTAAAGATCATGTTTAATCACTGTTGCGCGGCACCAGGCACCAGCAGCCCGGCTCCTTCCTGGGGTCACCCGAGTTTTGACGATGGCGAAAATGACAACGGGCTCGTCGCTGCTTTTCAAATAAATGTCATTAGCGTCGAAGAACGCGAGCATCCAGGGAAAGGGGTGAAGACATTTATCTGCATCCATGCTGTTGACCTATACCGAACCGAGAAAGTGGGAAGAAGGGAGGGAAAAAAAAGTGTAATACAGAAGGGACAGAGTGAGGAGGGGGTGGGAGGAAGTCGGTGTGAGAGAGGTGATTGGCTGGCATAATACCGGGGATCAGCATTGTGGTATTAAAATAAAGGTTACAGATCGTTCCGGCTAAGCTCGGCTTATCTCTCCCTTAGATCAGAAATTAAATATGTCATCACATTACGTTCCAGGATCTGGTCAATCAGAAAATACATATTTTATACAAATGAATCCTCACTGGGTTGCAGACAGTCGGCGTGGCGCAATAACACGTTATTAGTTCTATTCAGAAAGCGAAAGATGGCTTTAAAAGATTTAGCGACGACGTCAGAGGCGTTATTCAGACTTCAAAAGGACTGGCAGAGGACAGGAGGTGGTGCAGGGAGGGGGTTAGATCGCCCTCCTGTTCGGGCTTCTCACAAAATTTACAAGGGTCTGAGAAAATAAGCATTAGTTTATTATTTTTGCGTATGACTTCACGATAAACTATTTCCTCAAGCACGAGGCAAAGGTGTAGTATTTGATCGTCTCTCTCTCCATGATCCTCTTCTTTCTTTGTAGAAGGTGCGTCAACATCCGGCTCAATCAACAAAGAAAATATAATTTCCCATCTTTATAAGGCGGTCGCTGAGCATCATTGAAATAGGAATGTGAAATGCATGTATTTTCCACCTGAGAGCGTTTGCGGCTGGGGTGACAATACCAAGCACGGATCAAAATCATTTCCATCAATGCCGGCAGATGAAATGCAAACACAATCAAATCAGCCAGGCCCATACAACAAGCCTCCGCTCAAATGCCAATCTTCCTTCTGCTCATCATGCGTCTGATGAGAAATCATAGTGCGGGAGAATCTCCTAATCTATGCAAACACACTGTCAGTATTGATTTGTTCGGAGGGGATATGTCTTTATTAAGACTCGCCGTCTCCTCCCTCCGACCCCGGGAACGACGCAGAGCCGGCCGAGGCTTCGGAAGCGGGCGCAGCCACAACAATTGAGATAAGTTACTGAGGACAGGTAATGAGAACCGATAGACTCCAGGACGGATCGATATCGGACATTGAAACTGGGGGAGGAAGGACGAATTGTGACATCTCTCTTCCTCTCTCCCGGTTTGGAGGACTTTTCTGGGACGAGTGGTCCCGTGTCCGCGCAGACCCGCAGCGCTGCCGGTGTTTACGCGTGTAAGGAAAAGCGTCGGAGGCATCTCGCAAGAACAAAGAGGTGTAAGTAACTGTAACTGAAGAGTTCGCACATCGAGCCGGAGCAGCTCTTTTGTCTTCGGCGCCGAGCATCAGATTCAATGAGCAGACCTGTCTGATGAGGGCAGGGGTCGCGTCTGCTTCAGCAAGTCGTCCACATGTCATGTTTTCTTCCGCTGGAGCTTTGAATACAGAGCAGGCTGACTGAAACATGCCTGCACTTCAGACCTGGCTCGCTTATTAATTCAAAACCTTCCAGTTACTTTGACGTCTCCCCCCTCCACCCCACCCCCCCGACTCTGCCGGGACTCAACATAGATGGAGTTGGCTGAATATTGCCTCCGCTGTTCTGGGTCAGGCCAGTTCAGCTCAAACAGACGCGCATCTGATATTCCTTCAGCTACAGCCCGCCGCATGAAGGTGAAGGCGGTATCGATTATGGCTTGGGCCCACTTTGATCAGTCCGCTCTCCCATTTGATGCTCTTTATTACTAAAATCGGGCACAGAAGTCATCAGGACTGTGGAAATCCCTCGACGTTCTCCTTCTTTGTGGATCCCGCGGCAGACGAAGAAAGGTCGCTTCAAGTGCATCGCTGATCAGACGTGCATTTGGAAACAGGCCGTCTGGCTGCACTTCCACTGTGTCACAGACAGGAGGATCAAAACCACTTTCGCTCGACTCCTTTGCTTTGCAAGTCATACATTCGACGATGAATGCACCTGTGCGTCTGTCTCTCATGGCAGGTGTCAAAAAAGGAAGAAGATTTTTCCAAAAAGGTAAATTACTTTTCTGAGGGGTGGCTGGAAATAAGTCTTTTACTTTGAAATTACAACGCATCCAGCTACTGGTTTACATGAGGCCACTGTGTGAAGGTTAGGGAATCAAGGCTCAGGCAAATCAATAAACTTTCACACTCTGAAGCAGAAATTATCTGGTTATTTGTCCAATAGTCGCAAAAATGATTCACAACACCATCTGCATCAAATGTGGTGCACCTGCAAAGTTAAAGCAACACCTCCATTCACATAAATGACATAGTAGATAAGTGCAGTCAGTGTATAATTGTATTGCTTGGTCCTGTGTAGAAATAACTACGGTCCTTTTTATCAACAGACTTAAAGAAGTCGCTCTAATAGTTTTTTTTCTTGCCTTGGTCAAATTCAAACTTATCTATGCAGCTCAGTGTGCCTGGAGCCCTTTGCTCTTACTATATATCAAAGATTGTAAAATGTGGCTTCTCTTCATAAATTCAAACCACAGCAGCAGCAGCAAAGTAAAGTCTGTCTCTTCTGTGATGTTGAGATATTTCCAGATTTCTGAGCATGAAAGACTTTTTTTTTTAAGTTTCCTGACTTTGTTAGCAATCTTATTATAGTTTTATGTTACATCTGATAATGTTTGGAAGTTTCTCTTTATGTGAAGAAACTTACTGGAGTTATTTATTTTTTTAACTTAACGAGGGCTTTCCCTAAAACCACAGGCCCACAAA
>JAUESF010000047.1:4393944-4419880 GCA_032274765.1 Malacoctenus tetranemus
TGTTGTGGTGACAGCTACATCAGCTGGGGCACCAGGCCCGAAGTGAGAGACGCAAAAAGCAACAATAAAAAAAGCAGACAGATTCGACAAGTCCACACAGTTGCCTTTCTGCCGGTAGGAACTGTGGACACGTGAGAGGGGGACAAAAACCGGGTGACGCGCCTGGTACAAATTCGAGGTGACGGGTGTAATGCAACTGGAGAGAGTGAAAGCGAGTGTGAGAGTCACTCTCAGTGACATCGCATCTGATACTGTATCCGTGCACGACGGAGTGGAGAGATGTTTGCGCTTCATTATAAAACAAAGGCGGCACAAATGAATGTATGATGAGACGCTTTCTGCACTCGGCTGCGACTTCAAAACCAATAAACTCTGTCGCCCGCGTTACATAATTCAGTGACTATACACTAAATTGGGCTTCCTACTCATGTTACATATATGCTGTCCTCTTTAATTACAATTTTTTAAAGAGCTGCAAATTAAGTGCGAGGGTAAGTAGCAGCTCTGTGGAGGGAAATCAAGTTCTGATGATGACCTCCGAATAAATAGTATCTCCTCCAGTTGAAGAGCTTAGTTTCAACAGAAAATGCATAATTCAAGGGAAAGCAAAGATCAAGTTTCCTTATTAGTTAGAAATATGCTCCTCTTTGAACAGCTAAAAATTAGCAATGGTCTTCAAAACCACATAATGGACGTGAGGAGGGAAAAAAAACCCAGCCTATTCTGTGGGCTTCACATGGCTATTTAATGTTTGGTGCCCTCCGCGTATGAGGTCATCTCAAGCTGGCACGCAAATCAGCAGAGCAAAAAGATCCAAGTCTTTAAAAATGAAAAGAAGCTACCGAATATTTTGGGAGATTCAAAAAAAAAAATTAAAAAAAAGATGAAGAGAAAAATAGAACCCCAATTTATTTTACTCCTGTAAAGCCTGAGCAGACATGAGAAATACTTGACAGCTTTGGCTTCTTCTTTTTTTGCCTCCACAGAAAGACCTCAAAAAGTGGTTTTTCTGTTGCCGAGCGCGCGCTGCTGTAAACGCCTCCGACTCATCAAAGCCTCACCTGCTTGCCACCGTGTTTCTCAAAAGAGCCGCCGAGATTTAAACACATTTGACTTAATAACTACACGCAATCCTCAAAGGGAGCGGACACGTTCGGAGCTGTCGGGAGGGGCAGACGCAGTCACAGTCTTTGCCATCCAAGTCACGCACGCGCTCATGGATTTGTCGTCCCCCTTACGCTCAGCCGGAAACGAGGTTATCCAGAAGCGAGTTGATTATAGAAGTGGGAACAGGCACGGGAGGAGTGAGGGAGAGGGAGAGAGAGAGAGGCAGAGGGGGAGGGAGAGAGAGGCAGAGGGGGAGAGAGAGGTAGAGGGAGAGAGAGAGAGAGAGAGAAACACCCCCAACAGTAGAAAGTTGGATGAACAATAAGATAAAAGGAGGAAGGGACTTAAGATTACCAAATTAATGCTGTAATTACCAGATGTGCCAACAGCGACAACGAGTGCAATTCAATTCAAACTGCAGAAAGTGAGACTGATTGCCATAATGATGAAGATCTTGAGATCTGAAAACAATAGGCTGGGCACTCTTACAGTCAATATAGAAAGTCCTTGGATACTGGGGAAATGAATCGCACAACTACGGTTTCAGACCTTATTTTGTTGTATTTACTGACAGAACCAGCTTTACTTAATTATCATTTATTTCATTTTAACTGAGATTCTTATTAAATTTGAGCAAACTGAGAATTAAGAAAATGAGAAGCACAAATTTGTTTTGATTCGTTAGAGCAAAGAGGGAAACATTTTTTTTTACAAATTAAATTAAAATAAATTGAAAAAGATAGTTATGACAGGTGGTTAAATGAGGCTGATTCAGTTTTTTTTTTTAAAAAGCCCAAAACATTATGTGCAGCAATTAATTTGCTCCACCAAATGAGTGAGCAGGATGTCAAAGGGTTAAATTTAAAAAAAGCCCGACCTCCCTCCCAGTTCTCATTCTGCAAACAGTGTTACTCAGAGTTAAACATTTAGAGCCAACATGCTCCCCTTTAATGCTGGCTGTGCAGGATACTCTCACAGAAAATACAACCAGTTAAAGGTCTGTTCAAAACCATGTTGGCAAAATAAGAAACTAAATGGAGAGTGTGTGTATAACTGCTGATGTCGGCACAACCAGCCTAAATTTATTCATTCTGCTCTGAGGGCTTTTGACACAAACCGTTGTCAAACGGGGCCCGGCGACACTCATCAGCCACCTCGACCTGCCTGCTCCTTCCTCCTCCTCCTCCTCCTCCTCCTCATCTCATCATTTACCGTCCTCGCAGTAAAGATCCGGCGAGAAACAAATGGAGGGTGACTTGCACCATCTAATTAGTGTGACGGAGCTCGGAGGCTCCTCAGCATAGCCGGAGAATTAGAACACAACACAAAAGATATGATTGGTAACAAGGCTGGAATAACGCATCACCTGTTCAACTCTAATAACCCGCAATACGATGCCGGCGCCGACTTTCCAATTTACCAAACCACCGGCTCTTGTAGCGGCGTCACGCCACGCCGGCGGGCTCACTTACAGCTCATCAGGACGACGGCGCGTGCGTCGTTGGAGATGTCGCCGGTTAAAGCCGTCGTGTTGAACCTAAACACGATTATTACCCGTAATTTATAAATGGCATAATGTGCGATCGGCTGGCGTTCGTCTTTAATAGGGAAAGAACATGTTGATGCAGGACACACGGGGCGCGGTGTGATCGGAATGCTTATATTGTGATTGAATCTCTGGCAGCGAGGCGCTCCTGCGCAGCGCGGCTGCTTCCCGGAGAAAAAGTAATGTAAATGAGAAGGTTGGTTTATTTCTGCCTCGGCATCGAACAATAGAAGCTTCACTTGACCTAAAAGCTCCTTTGCTGCGAGAAGTTTTTTTTCCATCGGCCTCAAATGAGCAAGAAGAATAACTCAGTACGTGACTGTGTCAATACACAAACACTGTACATTATCTTTATGTTCACATCAGATGGAAAAACAGACTTTAAGAGTCGATGTAGCTGGCGTGGATACAGACTCCCCTCAAAATCTGAGGATATCAATAAAAAGTCAAGTGTTGGAAGCAGAAGCTTCCTGATGAGCCACCAGGAGGATTTTCAACACACTCAAGCTGCAGCTCTGTGAGCGGGAGTCGCTGCGTTTTGTACCTGCACGTGACAGCAAATGATCATAATAACGGAGTGAATGATATGACGCCGGATCCACTTCAGCCAGAGACTCGGCAGCAAGGTTTGGGAACACGCTCGCGCCGCTGACTGCGCTGGCCGAAAAGTGAGGGAAAAACGCCGCCACAGCGAGCATCTGTGATAATAAACCAGGATCATCAAAGGAGTCGGAGCACTTCTTTATTTTTAAATCACAGCTTTTAATAAATCCTCATCCTCACATCTTACGCCTCTTTTTTTCTTCGTAATGCAGCTCCGCAAAAACAATTTTTGATGTGGGATCGTTTGAACAAAATACATATTGTGCACCACCATCCACGGAACGCCCGGACCAGATTTCACGGGGAAGTTTGTCGCATTGTTGTTGAGACATTTCCGTCTGGACCAAAGCAGTGGACATAAAGCCCCGCGCTATCTTTGTAGCCACGAGGCGAGCGGGGCTAAAATTGTTTTCGCCCGCTTAATGAAGCATGAAAACACAGATACATATGTACAGTCAGTGACTATCATCAAATGGAACCGCAGGCTCCGTAATCCATAACTATGACAAGAATAATGAACGCTTGCCTGGCTGTGAGCGGCGCGGACACGTGGCAGCAGCATTATCAAAAGACAAACGTGTTTACCACAATGTCATATTCCCACCAGAAGCAAGGACTCAAATCCAAGGAAAAAAAAAAGAATAAAAAGAAAAAGAAAAAAAAAAAAAGCTTTCGGACCTGAAAGAGAAATATAACAGGGAATTATGTAGATAAGTGTGAACCTGTCTGGAAATGAAAGGCAGTGCTGGTTATCTGATATGACTTCCCCTTCCGAAGCAAACCCAAGTACATCTGAACTCCAGGCGTGTTTAGGGTATCAGTCGGAGGCAGCAGCGACGCGCATCGGGGAAAACTCATTTCAACCTGAACAGCTTTTTGATTATTCTCTAAGTTTTTTTCCCCCCTCCTCCCCCCCTTGCAATACCCCCACCTCCCGCCTCCCATCTCCCACCTCCCCTCCCCCCACCCTCCTCTCCTCACTCCTTCCAGTCTTATTGACATCACGACGAAGAGCAAAGACACGCTGGTGGCTCTGACTTAGCAATGCATGAATACAAATCGGTTCTGGAAGGAGGAACAAGGAATCGCACCTTCTCCTGCTGTTCAGGTTAATTTACCTCGAGAAATGATGGAGACTTTTTCTCACCTGAAAGGAGGGAGTTTATTTACAGATGAAACACAGACTCCTGCAGCACATCGGGTAAAACATACGTGTGCTAAAACGTCGAGCGCTGCAAAGCGCGAGGAGAAAAGCTAACTGAGGTACAGGATGTTACACTACACAGGAAAAGGGTAGCGCCTTTGTTTTCTTGCTCTTGCCAGCCTGCTGTGCACACCGGCAGTGTCGGCGTCTGTTGATTTGCTGTCATTTTTTCCTTTGCTTTTGTTTGACTACTTTGAGTGAAAGGCGATTTATTGTAACACGGAAGGTTTCATGACGAGATTGAGCACATTCTTTACACTGTTTGTCGGGTAACTTCCTGTTTGGTTTGATCCTCACAGCAACAAACTGACCAGGCTCCTGTCAGGTAGATTTACTTACCGACACTCGGAAACTCGATCACTGTCTCGGACTCATCTCAGCGGACTAAATTGGGGTGTTTCTCCTGAATTTTTGTGGCTTGTTTTACTTTTTGTTGTTGGTTCTTCAATCAGTCGCAGCCACATGGGGGCACGTTCCTCGAGCGGTCGGCTGGTTTCTGACTCGTTAGGAGAACTAATGCACAGAGCCTGGAAACTTATTTCCCCACAGTCCAGCTAGAACACCGCAATGACAGCAAATATCAACTGCAATCAACTAAATAAAGCTCTTAGTGTGACAGCCGCAACAAGAATCCTTCTAACCACGTAAAACAAATGTAGAGTAGGTTTGAGTTCAAACGACTCTGGCAGCAGCTTCTTTTATTTTATGTTTCCTTCTCAGTCATAATATGTACCTGACTCCTCACCTCCTCACACACATTTAGCGAGATGAGAAAACACATTTAGGGCACAGACTGATTAGGACCATAATGAAGCACACTGATGTGTAGTCACTCCAGACATTATTGAAGTGAAGATGAAAGGACTTGCACATGAAATCTACGGAAAAACGTAAGTTAAAAAAAAGTACGAATGACGGATTTCTCACCCAAGAAGTCTCAATAAAACAAACTTCTGCTGAAAACGAAGTTTCTACTTGTGGCGAACGGTTTGTGTGTCTTTTTTTTTCTTTCCTTTTTTTGCTTTAGCAGCACTAAGAGTGGTATAAAGAAAAGAAAGAAGAGATGAGCACAGCGCTTGTTCTGCCTTAACCCTGCAGATCGGATGTGATGTTTCAGGCTTTAAGCTACTTCAGACTCTGACTGCTGATGCCTGCACAATGTAAATCTCCACACCTATGACGCACTCGCACCATCTCCCGCAAAACATAAATAAAAACACAAGTTTGAGTCATTAACACTTGGATATCTTATAACTGTATGACTTGGTTCTGAGAGTTTAGAGCGTGAAGTCTTGGGGGAAATTAAGCATAATGGCAAACTGTGATTAGCAGGAACATTATTGAATCGAGTAATCACAAATATACTGTTTATTAGCCCAAAAGGTGAAAGTAGGATTTTGAGGATAGAGCTTGTAAAAAGCTATCAATTTGATTGTCAGTGTTTGCACCCGCAGCACTTAAAGCGAACGTTTCTTCCTAAACACAGAAATGCAAATTCTCCTAATGAAGCCTAATAATTCGGGAACCTTTGCTGGAAAGCGAGCCGTGTTTATTTCTGTCTGTCTGTTAGGAGCTACCTCCGACGACGGATTAATCCACATTTGGCGCTCCGGTGTGCGCTGCTGCTCCCAGATCGCTGTATGTGGGAATGACTGAAAATTAACAACGGTGCCCATGTTTATGGTAATAAAGGCGCATGACTCCATGCAACAGTATGGCTCGCTAATGTGTTTTTAATGGTTTTTGAACAACAATTGAGCTCGATGGCACAGAGCAACAATCCACATAATGTCGAGCTCCGGATAAACACACAATACTTCATAATGGGACCAATTCACTGTCGCTACTCAACGAGTTTTCTTAACAACGAGACAAAGAGTATCGCTAAACCTATTCTAAATATCTGTAATTAAAAACTTACTATTTCACTGAATAAATGCCATTTGCATGATGCTAAGCATATGTAAGCAAAACTAATTTTGTTGTTTACCTCTTATGCAGCTCTATTGAGCTTATCTATTACATTTTTTCAAGTGTTTTGCCGAATAAATACATGAGATTAAAACAATTACAAGCTCCAGAGTGAAAACAAACGTGCAGCAGTTCTTAAGTACAAATACTTAGTTACTTTCCTCCTCTCACCGGGGACAACAGGGTGTATACTTGTGTGCGTGTGTGTGTGTGTGTGTGTGTGTGTGTGTGTGAACTGGATAAGCAGCGCACTGACATCCTCTTCCTGGGCTGTTTCAGCAACTGATGATTTTCTGACAGATGATGTGATGGGGTGGGACAGCGTCGCTACGCTGCTAATAACACCTCACCACAGACCGTGCTGAAGACATGCGCCGTCTGATAACAAGGAAGCTGCAGGAAATTCAGCCTTTCACATTTTCTACCTCACTTACTTCCGTTTATCCTCCAATTAACTCCCTGTCTTCGCCTGCCTCTTTCTCCAGATGTATAGAAAAATGATCTGAGAGGAGTTTGGTCAACAGAAGTGTCTTTTTTCTGCTGGTGTTTTTTTGGTGCATGTTTACCTCCAGTGACCCAGCTATGACTGTTTAAAACTCAATTATCAAGTTCTGTAGTAAACTAAAATGACATTTGAGGAATTCATCATGCTGAACTTGTGGCTGTTTTCCAACACTCTGAAATTGAAAATCATTTAGTGTGCAGTGTGCTAAAAACGACACGCCGTAATAACATTTCCCCGAGTTTAGTTGGAAATAAACAGTCCACAGACACAGAGGAGTGGAGCAGGTGATGACGCCAGCCGCAGCCATATCTGCCGCACACCATGTGCCTCTGCAGAGTCAATGCAAACAGTCAGATGCACACGTGTTTTGAACGGCTTTATGATTCATTTTAACACACTTTCAGTAGGCGAAGGAGTCTGAATTCATCAACACAATGGTCAACTTCTCCCCTTCTCCATTCATACATTCACACGTGGATTATGGGCTCACCCACAATGCACAATTTCTTTAAGCTGTCCTTGAGATCCGCCTTTGGAGACGTGTGTGTGTGTGTGTGTCTGTCATCAGCACATTGTGATCAAAAAAAAGAAAGAAAGAAAGAAAAGTGAAAGAAATCGACTAGAAAATTCAGCATGTTTACTTTGTTATTACAGTGTCCGCGCAGAGCGATGCAGACCTTTTTCCCAAGTTCCCACAACAACGGCAACAATAGCTGCTCTGGGTTTTTCCTCCACTCCGCCTTCCCAAATCCATAAAGAGCCTTGATGGCCACGCTCTACATTACAGAGACAGAAATTGCTTCCACATCCAGCCCAATAATGTGCATGAACAATAGCAAAGCATTAGGTGACTGGCAATAAATATCTGAAAAGAGGCACTTTGCTGCAGGAGAAAATACCAATAGAACTCAAGCTACGGAGGATGGCGGAGTAATCTTATCAGGACTGTCGACCAACGTGCATAAAACTGTGAAAAATGGTGGAAAGTGCTTTAACGGTAAGGAGAATCATTATCTAAATTAATAAGAACACTTTTATAAATTGAGCCAGCCCATCACCTTGTTCCTTTTTGTTCACGGTATAGAGAAAGAAAGGCCTGGTGACTAACTGCAATTAGGGCTTTTCTTGTTTGACTGCAGAACTACCGGGAAAATGGGAGCCTCAAACTTTAGCCTCGTTTCATTTGAATGTCATCTTGTAATGGCGAAGCAGTCCGGGTTTTTTTTCTTCTTCTTCTTCTTCTGTGGTCCTGCTTTGAAATGCAAGGCAGGCCGACGACTATGAAAAGCCACGCACGCAGGCGCCTCCCAGTGAATTTGGTTGAAATTCAAAAGCCGCAAAGAGGAAATGTTAGTCAGCGGTAATTGGGCATGACAGGCCTGATTTTACATTTAGATACTCATTGTCTGAATAATGGGTCACTTCCTCTGATAAAGCACATCATTTGGTTCCCAGGTGAGAGTGGACACGACACATTTGGAAAATGTTCAATGAGGAAAACAGAACGACAAAAAACATGCTGCTTTTAATGCAAATCGAATGCAAACAAGCTTCTGCTGTTATAATTCTGACTTTTCAGTTGGAGTTATCGGTCGCTCTTGTTATTTAACTTTGACATCACCTTTGAGTAGAGGCCCTGTATGGTTAGCTCAGCTGAAAGACCATAAAAATTTATGTTGGACACTCGTAAAGTAATCAAATTGTATCCGAGGAGCAACAAGTTAAGTTTTCACAACCACAGAATCAAAATAAATCCAGATAGCCTGAATGTAATGAGCGTCTTCAGAGGGTTTAAACTATCTTGAGTAGTTTCACAATGAAAACTAATACAACACAGGAAATCACAACTCCTTATATGTTAATTGTGGCTGCAGACATAATAAACTGTATGAATTAGCTGACACAGGACGAAGCTATAAAAGCCAGAGATATTAGATACTTAAAGGGAAGATACAAAGTGCTGCAGTGATCGCACCGTGGTGCAAATCAAGCTGAAAGAAGGGATTTTTTTTATTTTTATTGTGCACATGCCTGAGAAGTGTTTGGTTCTGTTCTTGCTGGGATCGAAGAGTTGAACATTTCACTGTTCTTTCAGAAATCTTGTCTGTTAATCTGCTTTTAAATGTGTCTTTTTCAGATAGAAAAAAATTAACATTAAAAAAGAAAATCAGTCTTAAACCTGAATATTCTCTAATCTATTGAGCAATGATGCAATCACTGTACAGTCCTGCTTTTAATGAGCGTGTATAGGATGCAATAGAATTATAAATTCTATTGTTCTCTCCTATGGCAGCATGTGAGGGAACTCAGCAGCAGTACACAAAGAAGAGGAAGAGTCGGGAAACAAAAAAGTGCAAAATAAAGATAATTCAGACAGAATTATGTTTCACAGCTACCACTGTCATGTTACTTCCACAATTTCTAAGATCCCGCGAACAAATGACTGGATTGTTAAAGCATCTCAACAGATAAAAGCTGATTGTATCCGCTGTTCTCAGATTTAGTATCAGGCCCTGTTTTTCTCCCCTTCCAAATCTTTTTATTTTTTTTTTTTACTATGATGAAACCTTAGTAATAAAACTGTGGTATTACTTTGAAACTGTGCCGCTGCTTAAGTCCTGTAATTAAATCCACATTTGTAATAAATGTTCTGGTTATTATCTTGTCTGCTCCGCATAAATTCAGTTTCCGGGCTAAATGGCAAGACTGTTAGATCTATTGCACCAGTGCAAGTGGTGACACACACACACACACACACACTGAGACTCATTATTATTGTTGTACTGTTATCCTTCTCCTTGAATTAGTGATTAGGAAATCAGATATCAACAGCCCGTGGTTGACAAAATAAGCACCTTGCAGGGTATAATAATCTGTCACTTGCATAAACCCTAAATTGTAATGATTTCTTTGTACTTTTCTCCATAATAGCTTCCTTTTTTTCCAATTACGAGTTAGTGAGACTTGTAATTTGGTCGGTATTATACACCTCTCAAAATACATGCAACACCCAACAAACTACTCAAGGCAAAACTACTCTTTTGTTTCATTTTGATTAAATTATGGCTTGTCGCTTTATGTGAAAATACACAAGGTCAGAGGAAAAAAAGGATACTTCAAACCTAAATGGTGACTGAACATGTAGAGATGGAAAGGCTGATCGTCTATGAAGTGATCGACAGTGAAAGTCAGGACGCTATACGTGCTGCTGGGACTGCTCATAAACGCCAAGTGGAGCCTGACGCTGAGGCCGAACATCAGCCCGGCGACCACCTGGCAGCTTCCTGCCCCGCGCCAGGAAAGTGCAGCCATTCAAGGTTATGAATGTTTGGCCGTTATATGAAACAGACCTGTTGTTCTCTGCCATGAAGGATCAGAAATCTGATGTCCACTGGCAACCCAACATCCTGGCACCTCCCTGCACCAGACCCCCCCCAACTACCACCACTAGCACACAATCACACACACACACACTTACACACCCCTACAGTGCAGTGGTGAGACAGATTGCCTATTTTCCTATCACCTGTGCCGGGGCCGGGCCCATGACACCTGCTAGACGAGCACAGTTTAGTGCTCTCCCTGTCACCTAACGTATGGGTCTATTGATGTGCTGTGACTGGGCCGGGCTGATCCCACCCAACACGCATTAAGACCAGCTGTTGTGCCTCATCTGTCTCCGCGTGTGCCGCGATGGCCACAAACAGACAGTAAACACAGGCTGTTCCCAAACATAACGCCCCATCTACCTTCACCCTGCGTCCCGCTGCTCACAATACCATCACCCTCCCTACCTCCCCCTCCCCCTCCCAGCCCACGCCAACATGCCGGAGAAGTGTCGCCTTTAATTGAGTCCGAAGATGTGGTTGATGGGGGAGAAGAAGGAAAGGAACAGTTGATTCGCTGCAAGTATGCTAATTGTAGTCTTGATTACACCCGTCTGAGAAGCTAATTCTAGGATTTACGAATCAGTGAGACTTAATAGAACGGTTCATGCAATCGCAGTCCGAACAGTTAACAATGCAACCTAAACACTACAAATTGCGCGCTGCTTTGTTTGATTAAGGTTAAAGAATTCAATAATGATTACTGTAAGTGCATGAAAACAAACAAAGGGGCTTTGATAGATATGTGAAGAAAGGGGGGGGGGACAATCCAGGCTCATCAAATAATCAGTTGATGGAAAAAAACGACAACACAATTCTCGTAATCCAAACAGGACCTACCACGTAATTCGAGCCCAAACGATAAGAGGCGCGGGGAAACTCGACCCACCCTGCTGAGAAAGATGAGGGAGACGCCCTTTTCAAAGTTTGAGCCCATGAACCCCTGAAAGGTCTGTTCATGCCCCTGCCGGCATGAATAATCACCCCCGGCTCCCCTGTAATGTGCTGCAGATGATATATTGGGCCACATTTATTACTGCTCCGCTTCCACCTGGCTAGGAGCAGCAAGTCGTCCATTAATATAAAAATAAATAAAGAATACCGGCCTGCTACAGGATTTCTCCCCAGCCAGTGACTATGGGCTTAGATCCTCTGTTCCGACAATGCGACCTAATTGGTAAAAATTAAAGTCACGGAGTTAGTTTGCCTATAACAATATAGAGTTCTCTTTATTTCCAACAGTCAGCATCTTCAACAGTTCAAGGCGACTCTGATTTGTCATGCTCGACTGCTTCCCCATGTCTCCGCAAGTCACATTGCAAGATTTGCGTCATCCCAGCAGGAAGCAGGGAGGGAGCAACAGTCCAATCAAGACACGTCCAGCTTTAGTCAACACACATTCGCCAGACAGGACGCGGGTAACGACAGAAGATTAGTTGTGCAGGATAATACATTCTTATTTGAATGGTAATATGGGATTAAAAGTGCTAGCACTTCGCAGTGGTTTTACAGGATTAAAGCACCATTACACGGCATCCTTTAGCTGCAAATGAAGTGCACAAATCTGTCCTTGAGACGGAATGTGTCAAACCAACGACCTGAAAACAATACCAACGCTTCCTGACACACGGAGGTCATGGTGACGCGGTTTAAATATCGTGTTTTGTGGAGACTGACATGTTTTAACTGAGTGCTACGTGGGGTCGTGACAGGGTCGACGGAGAAAAAAAGAAAGAAATCGAATGATAATGAAGAGTTGGATTTACCACAATAGCAGTTGGAGGTCCAACCAGCAGAGGAATATGTTAACTCCTTGGCAGCGTCTTTTGAAAACGATTGCTATGAGTTACGACCTTGCAGTGAAGTTTCACAATGTGATCGAAAAAATCAGAACAACCGGTGAGAAGTTAAGAGATGACTTTTCTTCTGGGATGAATAATTTAAGCAAAGACAAAAAAAAATAGTACCATTGTAGAGAAACACTCCAACATTCTTGGCAGATTTACAGCGGTTTTTATAAGGCCCACCATCGCTCACAGTCTCTGAAAAGTTGCTGGTTTTTCTTGCCTCAGTTCATCCCTCTGACGCTACAGGCTGCAAGTATTGCAAATGCACGCCCCAGAGTTGATAAAGGTCAACATTATTAAGTGGCTGTATGTATGTGGGGATAGCCTTTACTATTTCACAACATTGCTTCGGTGTTCGGCGATCGACGTAACTACCGTGAAAATGTAGCCTGATACAGCACCTGCCGAGGCAGAACAGCAAACACGCGTGGTGCGTTTTGTGGCCGGCGCGTGCAGCATGTGTCTGGGAATGCATGTGCGGGGCGGTCGCCACATGAATCAATTTAAATCCATCTTCCACAGAGAAATTACTTATTTGTCCAATTTATTACAGAGTGTTCCATGCCATTGTGCGAGGCCCCCGAATTCACATGCCTCTTGATTGAAATCATTGCCACTGGGAGAACCTAGCCAACACCCTCAGAGCAGCTGCTATTCGGAAAGTGAGTGAATCATTGATTTTCAGCAGGAAATCATCAAGGCGAATCTATGGTAAATGAGAGAGTTGAGATGGCAAATGGTCTGGTACAGCGGGAGATCCAGTTATCACTGCATTTCTTTCACAGACAGGCCGCGGTGTCCCGTTATTTTTAGGCTCGTGGTTAAGTGAAGAACCAGTCGCTCGCGCAAGGTGTTTGTGCCTTCGCTCTGGGAGAGTGCAAATGGATTGCACTCTCGAGTGAACAAATTTTTTTTCCCAAAAACAATTTGAAAGAAAATTATAATCTGGCTAAAAATAATAATACAAAAAAAAGAAGGAGGAAAAAAAAGCAATAACATCCTGAACTAACACAAAAACCCTTTTGTGGGTTCGCCGCCAAAGGGCTGCTCTATGAAAATGAGCTGCTTTGATGTTTGATTAGAAAAATATCCTCCTTCTTTGAATCCCTGTAAGAATTGTTTGAAAATTATTAAGGCCTGAATTAGAGGATTTGGAAAAAAAAGGGCTAACAGCTAACAGTGGGCTCAGTGAGAACATGGTATGTTCCTCGCCGTCCTCACGGCAACACGTTTGACATCTTCATTGTGAGGTAATCACCTGTTGTTGGGAAAGCCTCATTAATCCACTCTGAGGGTCTTTATCAAAAACTGTAACTCTGCTAGTCACACTGACTTCATGTGGATAACATGCCAGTCCGATAACAAAACCAAAGTGAACAAACTAAACTTTGTGTGGACGAGGCCGAAACCACTGGGCTGTTCCTCGCTCTGTTTGAGATTCTACAAGGTGTTTTGCTTTATTTTTCTTGGACATGTGCAAATCTTTTTTTGACAGCCTCCGAGCAGGCAAAGCCTGCCCCCCCTTTTTGATCCCTGGCCTCCTTCCAAGGAGGTCTCGGACCCCGAGGTTGAAAAACTACTAATTTACACTTTGGCTGTCTGACCACCAGAGTTCCCCGAGGTGAAGGCAGAAATTTTAAGGACACATGCGAGAAATCGTTCAGTCTCAGCGCCTCCAATTAATCAAAACATTTCTCTGTCACTTGTCAAATTATAAACATTAGACAGGAAAACACATTAGGCGGTGACAGAGGCTGCAGTCTGGAGGAAAAGGTGTTTGGCTGTGGTGCTGCTGAAAGAGAGAGATAAAGATTAAGGCAGGGAGAGAAAGAGCTCCTTGTTCTGAGTGAGGATGCCCTTGGTGTGGAAATGTTTTTGAAGCTCAAGAATCCAAGATGATAATGGGTGTTAGGCCACTTTCTCGGGTGGAACATTCGCGCGTCAGCTCCTGCTGTCATTGGGTTTTATCCGCCTATGTAAAGCACATAGTGAGGGGGAAGAAAAGGCCAGCTCGGAGCTATAAATTGGAGAACATGTAACACATATGACGAGGAAATCTGGGTCTCTCAGCTTTTGATGATCGCGTTTGAAATTCAGCCGATGTCCCAAAAATAAGCTCAATTAAAGCTCCGTTGGAGCAGCAACAGCTCATGGTTACAAATGAAATGCCGGGATTGCCTGTGTATTTCAGGCTGCTTTATAACCCCAGATATAAAAACATATTAGGCCCGATGTTTCAGATGAGATATGACTCATCTCGAACATTCATCTGCCCGGGTCAGCCAGTAACATTTTGAGATTATACAACTGATTGAGTTGGCTGCCCCGAGGCTACTTGTTAACTGTGATGGACCTGTGCCAGAACCTGACGGGAGAAGGCAAGGAAAACATTTGGCTCAAATGTCCGGCCGAGGGGATGGATCAGTGATTAAAGCGCACTTTGTCTCCAGGTGCATGTGAAAGAAGCCGTCAGCAGGGCGGAGAGCCGGTTACCGCACTGCAACGTGGCTTCTTCACCTGCTCGGTTGGAACGACAATAAAGGTCTGGCACCGCGTTATGAAGCGCGCGCGCGAACACACACCGGCGCGCATGTGTGACTTGAGACTTCTGTGCGGCTTAAGTGAAAGTGATCGGGAGCAGACACGGGGGCCGCACGAGTCACAGGCAAGGCATGATGGCCAGGAACGCATCCCTCTCTCCCACTGACAAGCAGGAAGAGAAGGAGGAAAGTGTATTTAAAGGATTTTCACAGTCCTTAATGCTATTTATTAGATCTCACCCGCTGCGGCGAGGAGTGGCTACATGTAATTGCGGCCATAGATCTTTTGGCTCGAAGACAACCAATCAAGATGGATTCCTTTTCCGTTGCCTGGGATTGACCGTGAGTGAATCCCGGTGACTTAGGGATGGGACATTCTTTAACATGGACCCCGAGTGACGTTAAGGAGCATTAGGTTCCAGGTTTGTTAAAGCACTTGTCACACTCCAAAGGCATCCATCTGCACAACGCTGGCTTCAATCAATAGATAAGTAATCGGCCGCAATGAGAGCCAGCACGCGGTATTACTCACCGGGTCTGTCCTGACACAGCCTCACCGCCCAACGAGCGGAGCGGCGCGCCGAGCGCGCGGCTCCATCATGAGGGAACTTATCTCTCAGCCAAGCACGACGGTATCGACAGGCCAGAACTAAGAGCACCTTTGTATTGGTACCATCACTCAGAGAGGGAGTGCTTCATGTTACAATCTTTACCTGCTGCAAAGTCAATACGCACAAAATAACTTCTCTCGCCTTCGCTGTAGATTCAAACCAATCCTGAGGTAGCGTCTGTTGCAAGCTGATCGTCCCAACGCTGAGGTGGGTTGATGAGAAGGGACGGTGTGTGAAGCTAAGAGATATGGGCGCAAAGTCTGAAGGTTTTTCCAGATGTGGTTTCGTTCCAGTGTAGAATGACGTTCTCCTGTTCATGTTTGAAATTTTCATTAGCATTCATAAAACGAAATGACGGGAGTTGGAATGGCTTTCAATTTGCGAGGCGTGCCTCCCCTGGGGGGCGCCACAGAAAATGATGATCATCAATCTGCTTAGGTAACTTCGAGTACATTTGGATTATTATGGACTGTTTGCGGAAAAAGTGCTGGCATATTCATTATGGAGAGACTTGTCTAAATGCTCCATGGTCTCGGAGAAACTATAATGAATTCGCACACTTCTTAGCATCAAAAAGCCAAAGCAACTTAAGCAGCAGGCTTACGATGGTGCCTCTCGCTTTGCAAAGGCGGCTGAAGGAATCAGTGAGGCTAAAAGCACCCGAGTAACTGTTCAAGAATGATTGACATTCCCCTCCAAATACTAGTACCTAGTTCCACTTTCTCATCAAGCAGTGCATTTATAGACCTGTTCATATCACACTTATGAGATTATTCCTGTACAGCAACTAAAAAGTAGGACAAAAGTAATTCCTTTCCTCTTTTGGGTAACCCATTAAAAAGGTCACTGCAAGAAAGTGCGAAGACTTTCTAATTCAATTGTGCCTCCCTTATAATTGTATCTTACATCACAGGATACTTCTTATTTAATGTTCAACGCGCGGGCTGCAGACAGTTTGACAGTGTTTGTTTTCAAAGGAATATATGAATATAGGTAACCAGCCAGCTCCTCTGCACTCTATAGCTTATTAAAACCAGTGACTGTAGTGTCAGAGAAAAAAGATAATTAGCTCTTGAAAAGGCCGGCTCTTCTGCTCCACTTTCGCTGAACAAGATCATTTAAACAGAAACAGGATGAGAACTCTGATCTTGACTTTTGTGGACCTCAAAAAAGGAGGAAAAAAAGAGAAGGAAAAAAAAAACAACTATTCTATGCAACCAAAGAGGACTTGCACTTTAGCCGACACATTATTGATCAGTGCTGTAATGAGTCTCAGTTCAAATGCAGCTTGTGCACCCTTGGACTTTTAGTGGAACATTTAATCAACCTAAAAACTTTTACCAGCTGGGCGCACTGTCAGGAGCAGAACACCAGACAAATGTTTGGTGGGGTTAGATTTTTTTAACACTTTAGGGAAATAGGCTCCCAGGTGATGACTCATTGGCACATGAAGCAACAGCGGAGATAAGCCCCCTTAAATCTGCCACAAAGGCACGATACGATGAATCACCCCCCGTGTGTGGCTATTGGTTTGGATTACAATCTCCAGAGGCCACTTTTAGCTTCCGTCTTGCAGCTGGATACAGTTGGTTAGGAAAGCGCTCACTTCCTGTTCCGCGTGGAAATTAAGTGTAATGAAAAAGTGGACGCGAAAAAAGGGCTCAAGCCAACACAGCTGATAAATACAGAGAACACAGGCGGATCGAAAGTTCAGTCAGGAAGACGTTCTACTTTCATGGGCTATAAGTGTTTTGTTACATTTCCTTGCACATGCTCTCCGTCACCTTTGAGATGTTGTTTGAGCGTCAGGCTTTCGCCCATGAGTCGACCGACATCCCCCCACCCTCCCAGGCCCATGCACCAAACACGCTCGTCATTGCAATAACCTCATCAGCTCTAATAAATATTCTTTGCTAATCTATAGTCTCTCTCGAAATTGATTTTACATCACAGTGTCTGTTTAGCCAAGCATGAGCTTCCACGAGCTGATCAAACATGTCAGTTTATCACTCCAATGCTACTGTTCTACTGCTGACAAAATGTGTTACTCAATTTAATAAGAAAAAAAAATGCTGTAGATAAATTCAAAGTGATTTGTACAGAAGTTAACCTAACATGCAATCGATAGCACACATCTACCTATGGCAGGGTGTCTAACGAGCTCCCCACACAGCTCATTACCAGAAAAAAACATGCTTAGAGTTCATATTAAGTATTTATTGGACATGTTGGTGTGAAATAGGTAATATTTCCTCTGAATAAATTGTATGGGGAAAAAAATGCATGACATGATGCTACTGCTTGTGTATAGGACAAACTCAGGGTTCACTTTAATCATTCATGAAGCACATCAGTGTAACAAATCATCGGTTCACTAATTGGACAATTATTGAATTCCTCTTTTAAACTGACCCAGTATGTTAAATCGCTGCCACTGATCTGATAAGTTGGAGATTGTGTTGCTTGTTTGTTATACAGCAGTGACGCTATCGCGACTGTAGGTGGCAATACGATTTGTCACATGTGACAAAGTGCCTCATCACCATGCAGAGTGATGCTAACTGCTGAAATATGTGGTTAGTGTGAGGGACTTTTATATGGCCCGTTTCTTCTTTGCAAAGCATGCAGGAAAATACAGAGAGGAGGGAATATAATTCACCTGAAGGGCCGTAATGAGAGAGAAAATGTTTGGTAAACAATATCAGCCAGCAAATGCACAGACAGGACTAAAGAAAAAGGACAGTGGTAACACGTTCATTTCAAGAAGTGTGAGATTTGCTGCAAGTTTGTAGGTGAGAGCTAAAGGTGATAAAACCCTTGAATTTATAGCATCCGATGATCAGGCCTTTAACTGAGTTAAAGAACAAAGGATTTCATCACTTCAAATTAAATTTGGAGCCGCAGTGCTGCCTCCCTGAGCCGTGTCTTTGCAGATGTCCCCTCTTGCCCTCTCTCAGTGTGGCAGCGGCACACATGCTGCGATCGACACCGGAGTGAGTGAAACCGCACAGGCTAAAGACATTGCTGCAACAACAAAGAGGACTCATCTCGACATTCAGCCGCCGTTTCACCGATCAGCATTAGCATCTTCAACACTTTCGCAAAAACAAGTTAATGTTTTGGGAAAAGGGATGGCTGGGTTAATATTTGCTAGCCTAATGAGTAAGCTTTTCACCATCTAATTATCTTGTTGTGAAGCCAACATATAACACTGGGTATTGGCAAGAATCCGGCAGCACTGTAGTGCCACGAAACAGCAGCTATGAGTCAAAATATTGCTATTTTTACTGACACTTTGGCCAGTTTTGAAAATACTATAAATCTCTACTCACACAATTGCTCAACTGCACAAAGATTTATTCTATCTATGCACGTACAGTACATCACTTTCCCACCATGCCATTTGTTTCCAGTTTTGGACTTTGGACTTGCTTTTGAAGTGTTATCCAACCTCTAGAAGCAGCACCATCCACCACATCTGACACTGTCTCTGGGTTCAGTGAGCTGAACCCGTTTTTTTTTTTTTGTTTTGGTGTGATTTCCCTGCGTGATATTTTCCTTGCAGCTCTTCCATTAGCTTCCACCCAGTAACAATATGCTGCCAGTGATAAAGGAAAGCATCCAGCTTGAGATGAACACAATGAAATCCTGCTGCCATCATGTCATTACTCCCAGAGAAGGTAGACCTCCTCCATGCTGTTTCACAATAACAGATAGCCTCGCTCAGGCTGGCGTGTGCACATGGGGTTATGGACTACTTGAAGGCACACAAGAGCATACATTGGCCCCTGACGGTAACATGTCCGAGGATAAACAACCGAAAACAAATAGCAAATTGTCAGGCAATGGCTTTTATACCGGAGCATGTTTACATCGAATTTGGATTTGGGAAAAAAAGAAAAAAAGCGAATACTCCCACAATTGTCTCATGCAGGAGGCGGCAGTGGTGTCTCGGGGATTCACAGCTTTCCGAGCATCTTTAGCCGAAGGGGAAAAAAAAGAATTATTGAGTGTAAATGGCCTTGGCTTTCCAGAAGAGTAAAAAAATAAATAAAATGCCGACAATAATTTAACAATCAAAATGTGGCGCTCAAGAGTTTCTGAGGGGAAAGCAAAAGGTTGGCTAATGTGCTTCACTGCATTAGAAAGCAATAAGCCTTCGCATGTTCTGCATACTAACCTTTGTCCTCAGGGACGTGATTACCGGCAGCTACAGCGTTCACACCAACTGTGTGCGGCTTCAGGAAAACAACACCAGCGTTCTGATGCCGTCTGGTGATGTCAAAGTGGCCACAGTGTTTACGTAACACGTCTCAAACATCACATCACAATCGCTTAATCATTTTCAAAACGGATTTCCTTCGTGTTTATTCCTCCACAAATATGTCCCTTTTTTCCCAAACAGGGCATTTGCATACAACGCGTCATGAATCACATCAGAGACGTGGTGTTGATGAAATCTCCTGCTGTCTCTCAGCAGATGTGGACGACGATGCGGCCGGACACCAGTTCACACTCTGCTCCATGGATACATGCAGGAGATTCAAAGACAACAAATGATTCAATCATTCGTTCTGATGAACAGACCCCGTGCGAAAACCGCCTCGTTTATCCATGACGAGGCGATGTTTGCCAAGTTTGGTTCCAAAACAAAGTTCAGTCACATCTGCCTCGAGTGTTTGCACCAAAAGACGATAATTCGAATTTTTACTTTGTGATGAAACAGCCGTTAAAGTGGAAAATTAGGTTTTACGGATTCGCATCGGGACTTTGACTCTGAAGATTAACTGCAGATGCAAAACAGCAACAGAAGACTCATGCTAATGTAAGAAAATTAACTTGGTCAATGCTTTGAACTGAGGTTCAATCTGTTGTTGTGCTCTGGATGAAATTTCAGCATTATTGTATCACATTTCCAGCGTTAGCCGAAGATATTTTAGTCCGTAAAACGCATTTATTAACAAGTCAGAGTTCAACTACAAGCCCCACCAGTCACTGCACTCGCATAACATTGTCTCCTTTTGTTAAAATGTGAAAAATTTCCACACCAGTTCCATTGATTAGCCCTCTTAACACGACAATTGGGCTCAAATTGTGATCTGGCCCTGCTCTATTTGCCATATTTAGTGGAGGCATGTCATTCTTCTCGTGACGGTGGATATTGATTTTCGGGCCGCCCTGCTCTAAATATCGCTCTCACACAATAGAGTGGGCGACAAAGGCTTTTTCTCTGGACAAGAGCGTTGCATTCAATAACCGCTAAGAGCACCGCTCCAGAAATTTAAAGGAATTTTTCGTGCAACTCAGAAAGCCACTCAGCACGCCCATTGTTGCTTGTCCATTGGTACGCACCTCTAATGGAACAGCTTAGGCTGGAGTCACTGTGAAAAGGAATTACGATGTGCTAATGTGAGGTCATGCTTAACACCAGGAAGAAGCTCCAAGGCCTTAAACCATCGACTTTTTTACGAGACGCCCCCCCGCCCCCCCACCGCCGAGCCCATCCCCCCTTTCTCCTGAGTGCCCTACTCTCGACGTGACTGTCCCACCTCAACTCCTCTTTCTCCATATGTTGCAGAGATTTGATTACTTGTCATTTTCCAGCTCATTAATGAAGACTTATGCTGCATTCGTAATGAACGTGTCCTAACTGAAACACGATCGAGGTTCGGGCCTTGCTGAGTGCTTTTCAGATGATTGCTTTCACCTCTGTGGTTGGTTTCACTGGTGTGGCAGGAGGAAGCCACTGCAGAGGCCACTGTAAATGGAGAACAAAAGAGGAACTCAAGCACAGGAACCTAATTACAAAAGGATTTTTTGAAACGGTATACAGAGAGCACATCCAGGAGAACTCAAAAGTCCTTGGCGTAACATGTCGAGAGGAAGAATAAAAGGTGTTTAGTTTTTCATTTTCAAGGCATTTTTGACTTTTTAACCTTTTTATGATGCTTATTTCACAAGTACAGGTGTTCAATGTTAATCTGGTTTATTATTTGTAAACCCACGGTGAGTTCGTATCTGGACTCCATCGAACAAACAACTGGGACCTTGTAAAATGGGCTCTGATTCTTTATCATGCTTTGTCAGGCAGCGACAAGGGGCCCGAACAGCTGAAAAACCAAACATCCAGCGACGCCTTTCAAACAAAATCTAGCTGTATTCAGACACCACAGATGCGGCTGTTGATGCACATCAGCAGTATTCACTAGAGGCAGGATATCAATGCTCACATCCATTTGCATCCATAGTCTCAGTGCCCATCATGCTCCCTTTTTTTTGTCACGAGCATGCATGTAATTACAGCCTATACCACCCCCCCATCTGTTTTTTTATTTTTTTTAAGTGGAGGATTTTCTGTAAGTTTTGCTTCGATTGAGGGTTGGCACCGAGCCAAATGGTGTTTTTCTAAATCGTGTCCGTTGTTTTTGTGTTGTAAAATATAGTTTGGAGATGTAATTGCCGTGTTGTTTTTCCAGGGAAGATTGAAACCAGTGTCATGCAGTGTGTTGCTTCAATGAGTAAAACAAAGCTACAATGAGAAACCGATTAGCTTAGTGCAGCATGAGCATACTGATGGCGGTCGGAAGCAGCCAGCTCGGCTCTCTCTGAAGATTAAAACCTGCATGTCTGTCCCGACACATCATGGTTTTCAATGCACAGATATAAAGCCCCTCCTTGAGGACGGCTTCTCTTTGGCTTTGAGTCATCTGAATATAACTGCACTTTTTCAAAACATTCTGAACAAGACATCAAGATCACTTAACGCCTTTGAAGCGAAGCATTAATATAGGGTGGAGTGACTATCTGACAGTTGCCTTATGGTCTGTTCTAGGAACGCTCATTTGCAACTTTAATTCCACAAATGGACTCCAAAGCTGTGTTTACAAGTAGCGAGACAGCCTGAGCTGTGACAGCTCAAAGGCAGTTTCCTCCTAATAAATAGACTAATGCTGCATAATCAAGTCACATGTACACTAATATCTACTTGAAAGCTCTTTAGAAGTCCATGTCGACACATAGTTGTATTAAAAATGCATCTTGTGTGGTTTGTTTTGTTCATGGCTGCATGTATGTGATTCAGAGGGAAGTGTAGTGTTACACATATACAATCAAAGCCGAACGCTGATGAAAAATTGGGTCAAGTACTGACAAGAGGGAGTTAGCTGCACATGTTTCAATGTCTGCATGTATAAACCATTCCCTCACTCGTGAATTTACCCGCAAACGACACACACACATACACACACACACACACACACACACACACACACATGCGTGCTTCCTCCTCGTTCGCTGAGAGTTCGCTGCCGGTGCCAGACATTTATTCTTAAGTGTTTGGAAAGAGCGGTCAGCAGAAGAATTGCTCAGTGAACATCACTGTAAGTAAATACGTCAAATGCCTCTGTGGCAGCACCCAAAGTGATACAAAGCTACTCTGCTATGACTGTCACGTATCAGACCCGTTTTCTCACTGCTAAAAGCCTAGAGAGTGTGGGGTCGAGGCAGTGTGGAGAATTGTGTCTTGTATGCATATGTGTGTGAGCGTGTGAGTTTGAGTGTGTGTGTGCGTGTGTGCAGTTCGGGTGGCTATGCCAGAGCAAGGAGGCACTGAAGAGGTGTTGGCATCCCGTGCCGGAAAAGTGTGGAAATTTGCAGAGCGGAGAGAATTAGCGACTCCCTACTGGGCCAAACCGATGGGTGCAGAGAGAAAAGGGAGGGGAGGGGAGAACTCCATGGTGGCGGAGAAGAATGACCTCTGAGAGGAGAGGAGCAAACAGAAGGGGCGGGAGAGAAACGGTTGGTGGGTGGGTGGGGTGGCCCTCTGGGAGAAGCGCGGAGAGGGATCCAAAGCCAGGTCACCTTCTCCAGAGAGAGCAGCTGTGAACACTCTGCCCCTGGGAGGGGGGGGTCACAGTCAAGAGCTCTGTATCTTATATAGCAAAGCTCAGATTCTCTCTCGCTGCCTTCACCCTGCACAGGTCTGCAATAACAAAGCCAATTAGGAAGCCCAAGAGAGAAGCTCGCGCAGTCTCACCGTCGCCTCTCACTGACTTGGCAACCAGAATTATGGCTCAAGAGAGTACCTTTCAACATCAAATACAGAGAATACTAGCAATTACCATTCGATACCTCCATTCTCCGGCTCTATTTCTCCAAGTGATGAGGCGACTCGTAAAACCCTCTTAAATCTATCCCAGACGCATGCTAACCCAGCACACAGAGATAATGCATGCAACACCTTCTGTTTAAGTATAAATGCCGCCAATCTCCGTCCGATTTTTAATCTACTGTATGCGAAATTAGAGGCGGCGTTTGTTGTATCGGAGTGCAAGGCTTCATGACAATAAATCAGATTCAGCTGCAACTCTTCGGATGACAGCATTGTGCTGGCAGATGTGCTGCCGACTCGCAAGCTTATCTCAGTTGCAGCCCGGACGGGAAAATAATGGTATCTTTACATATGTATAGATGAGGCTGCCACATGTGTGTGATGTAAACAATGTTTGAAGTGGTTACCTGAGCATCTCTTGCCGCGCTGCGGTTCAGGCCACATGGCTGGTTATCAGTCCTTGCTATATTCCTTCTGTTCCACCGACTGCCTTCAGATCGTCTTTCTATACGTGGCAGATCTGTGCGAGCGGAGTGATTGTGAACAACTGGTGCGGGCCGACGTCCTTTTCATGGGTGGCCAAGCATCAGCGAGGCGCTCCTCTGAAACTGTCATCTTGTAGATTTGAAATCCCTGCGCGATCGATTGTACTAAAAGCTCTAATCTGATTGTTAAAAGAGCTGATTTGACAAAGCTGTTATCAAACTGATTTGAGTACCAATCAATACTGCATTATGTGTGGGTGTCTGTTCTGATCTCTGGGTTTGGGCGACTTTTCCAAGGACGGGATCACAAGTGTCTGTTATCTCTGGAAGCACACAAAACATTGAAACGCTCCCATTTTCAAAAGGCATTATTTCTCTGTTGACAACACAACCTAAAAAAATGTACAACTGTGTGTGGAAATGAAAAAAAAATTGTCATTCCTTTGTTGATGTTTTAACATTAACTTGGTGTCTGCTGGAATAGGCTTCAAAAACTCATGTGTGATTGTATTATTCAGGATAGTGTAATGGTCCATGCAGAGTTGTGTAGTTCCCCTGAAAGGACCATTTCTCAGCGAGGAGGGGAACGCAAGTCGACAGCAATTTCAACTCCTTTTTCCTCTTCCATCTTTTCAGGTCTTTCAGTATTCACTCCACACACATATTCAAACATTAGAGGGCAAATAAATTGATTGCCAGCAGCTGAAGACACTTATCTCCCAGCGCGTCAGCCTTGCACTGGGGACCCCGATACCAAAACCAGGAAGCACTTCATTACATTGATGCTTAACAGTAAGAAACAAGGACCAAACACTGGAACAAAACCAGAAACAACAACACAAAAAAAACCAGGGGGTACAAACACAACCGACACAGTGAGACCAAGATGGAGTGGGACACAATGATCAAGACCTCTGGGCTAAACTGTGTTCATTAGTGGCAGCAATGCAGAATAAATGGAGCTCCTTACTTATTCTGCAAGCATCTCGGCAAAAAAGTGAGCGGGCAGGGACAGGGCTAGCCTTAGCCTCATGCTTGCCTGGGTAGTGATGGCCAATTAAGCCCCTCTCTGATGAGCCATGCAAAGGCTCGGCGAGCAATTAGGAGGCCAGGAGTCTCTGCTCATTACTGCAGCAGACTATCGAGCATTGTCCTGCGTAACACACATCTGCGGCCATGAGGTTTCAGAAATCCCTATTATACGTTGGCTTATATAATTCAATCAGAATCAACGGGAAACTGTGCCGCGATCGTTGCCTTAGTGGCACAAAGTCACCGTCGCACCACCACCGCCCGATGACGATCCGTCGCCATGCGTGCTCCAGAAGCTGTTTACGAACAGAAAGTTTGTTTTTTTTTCCTCCATTTGACATCCGGTATTGTCTTTTCAGATGTGATTTGTCAATATGAAGTTGATAACCAATGAAGGAGCTGACACAAACTAATGCATCACAGCGATATTGTCTTTTGACTGACAGCCTGCGCCCTCCGGTATTGATTCGGCTCACAGTTCAGGATGCAACTGTGACGTGGAGGGGGTTCAAAATCCAGCTCTAATGTAGTCAGGAAACAAAGAGGCAGACTGTTATTGTAGAGATAACCGAGTCCGATAATGGAAACGTACAGGGTGAGAGTTGAAGGAAGGACTCCTCAATGTAAGCGCGGCCATCAATAAAAAGGCAAAACGCCCTCATTTGTACACATTTAAACAGAAGGGGGAACAATAGGAGGCATGTTTTTGCGCCGCCTTATCTGATTACATAATAAAAAGAAAAGAGAAAATCTTTTCGTCACATCTCGCGCCGAACGATGTCGTCTTCAGATAAAGATCTTGTTGTGATTCCTTTCAAACTCGAGAAATAAGAATACACCTGCTGTAAGCAAAAAGCGGAATATGCCAAGATAGGAGACGACTTCCGTGCCAGATGGCACACGGGTACGAATAATTGTATGCTCACGAAGCCGAAGTACAAATAAGTATGATTCATTTTTAAGTGCTCTGTGTTTATACGGTACTTTAA
>JAUESF010000047.1:4419980-4432396 GCA_032274765.1 Malacoctenus tetranemus
AATTGTATGCTCACGAAGCCGAAGTACAAATAAGTATGATTCATTTTTAAGTGCTCTGTGTTTATACGGTACTTTAAGGGTATTATAATTGTTTGCTTTTCATGGGGGCTCGGGGCGAAGATGGAATAAATGAGAGCCAAAGGTACACTAAATAATAGCACTGTGCTGCAGACTCACACAAAGACGTGGAGAGAAGCACAACCCTGAGTGTTCCTGCAGACCCGAGCAAGCAGCGCTGAAAGGCGGCCGCGGGACGGCATCCATCCCCAGGAACCGGAGGAAGGCCATTAAGTCAGTTTGGAGATGTTGTGATTTTGCCGTTCTCTCCTGGCAGCTGAACCTGGCAAAGTTCAGGCGGCCCTGAGTGCTAACCATATGGCGGCGGCTGCGAGTGTAACAGCGAGGGTTTGGCTCCGAGAGTTCCGCTGTGATAGAGATCAATGATAGGCATTTATCACCTGAGGAAAAAATTGTTGCGTGGGCGTCTCTGTGATCTTTATGGTCACCGGTTTACAACTGAAGCAAATATGGAGGGATTAGGCTTGATCTGAGAAGGAAGGGTAGCGAAGGATTGAAGCGCAGTCGGGTGATCAGGCTCAGAGACAAACACCGGAAAGCTGCCGCGCCGGTGTGAGCGTGCGAGAACGGTTTGATTGGGCCGCTGGGAGCGAGGCGTACGGTGAAGCCATATGCAGCAAGAGGAATGTGGCTCATTCCCCGAGAAATGAAAACTTTCCCCTGGAGGGCGATTCACTAATGCTCAAACCTGTGGCAGGCGGCATGGGTGCGATCCCACTTGTGCACAGAGCTTCACAAAAAAAAGACGTGAAGAAATCTGCTCACACTCATGAGCATTACGAGAACCGAGCATCTTTTATGAGTAATTACAGGGGGATACTTCATCACAAACACACTACCTCTTTTTTGCATTTCAAAGCCTATTCAGGTTTGTTGGCACTCTAAAAATTGCTACGGCAGAAACAAACCATAAATTCTGTATCACATTTGTGCAGAGACCAAAAGGAGGCGCTCGGTTGAATAACTTGGAACGCAAAACACTCAAATGTATCAAACCATAATAGCTGCAAATCAGCTGAAGAGCAATCCATCCGGCTACAACGCAGGGCTGCTGTGTAACTTGTTTGCAGGCGAGCGAGAGCGAAACAGACATCAAAAGAAGATTATGAATTATGAGAAGGTCAGCAGTTTTTTTTATCAGTTCTGAAAAATACAGTCAAAAGCGAGACCAACATTCATCACAACACACAGCAGACAACATCAGAAATGTATAGAGTTAAACGAGAACAGTGGGCCCAGACGTCTATGCCTTTTCAAGGCAAACTGGATAAACTGCCAATTACACACCGAGGTTTCCCCGGACCTCATTATCTTTCTCAAAGTCTTTACAATGCGTTTCACACAGACTGCTGCACACATGCAATTAGCTTTACTGCAATTAACATTAGCCTTTTGAGAGAAGACAGAGAGGTTGACGTGAGCGGGACAGCAAACGAGAACGAATCCGACAAAGTTCATGGGGGAAACTAAAAGCTACATCGCAGGAAAACTCATTGCCCAACTCGAAATATACTGTGACGGATTGCTTTCACGCCGACTGTACTTTGACTTTTTTGTCGGATCATTTCCCATCCGGTCAACGTGGCGAAACAGTTACAACTGTAGCCAAACTTGACGCCAAAGCGAGATTTGCTGCCTAATTGACATTGGCTTCACGAAAGCACAACTGTCAGCATTAAATGCATTCTCTGGTCCACACTAACCGGTCTAAAAGCACCTTCAATTACTCCTATTAGGCCAACGCTCTCAAGTCTGAAGTGTCAAGATGATGGCAAACATCTTTACAGGATAGCCGTGCGTGTCCTGCAGTGTCGTCTCATCTTGTGCTGAGTTTTGATGGCTGTTGAGTGACATATGACTGGATGGGAGGTAGGTGTCCAGGCGAGCCGGAGCCCGGAGCAATCGTGAACATATGGCCATTTGCATAGGCTGCCGGCCGCCTGCTGTCTCTCAGACTGTGCATTGGGACTGGTCTACCTGACGCTGAGCCTGGTCGCGGCTGGACAACAGGCACCGAGCGCTGGCGAGGCTCCAGCTCGGACTGGACAGCTCAGGAGCTGGAGGCGAGCCAAGGTTATTTGTGGAAACTTCAGTTAACTGACACACAGTAAAGAGCGACAGCACAGTTAACTAAAAATACATGAACAGGCTGAATGGGGACAGCGTTGGGTATAAAAACCTTACAGCTGCCATCGGATCCTGAATAACAGGTATTTCTTCTCACTCCGGATATTCCCTGTATTCCCAAGTTGTCACCTACAAACTTAGACGGTGCGCTGTGGCCCTTTTGTGGAGTGGAGGAGCTGTAAAGGGAGCTGTAATACGAGTCTCCCTCGTACAACTAACACTGGCATTAAGCCACACAAACATGGCAATAACGAGGAGGCGCAGCAGGCGTTATTATTGTCCAAAGTCTGATTTCTGATCAGGCTAATTGAGTGGGTTCACCTTCAGCTGAACACTGGTTACGGTGAAAAATGGCAGACCTGAGGCCAGCTCTTAGGGTCTAACTTTTTTTTTGCAGACATTAATACTTTATGTAACGGCTATTATGCCAACAACTGCATATGACTGAGGAGGGAGTTGCAAGAAGACTTGGACTCTTTACTTTAAAAGCCCCCAGTAGTTGGAAACCACAGCAGCACCAGCAGCCTGTGGAAGAGTCCGAATCCAGCCTAACAAACTGTTGATGTGAACTGACAGGGAGGGAGGGGGCAGGGAAGGGGGCAGTTAACACTGATCCAGTTCAAGCCCTTAGAAACCCCCTCAATTGTCCTTCAAGTGCAAAAGTCACACAAGCTCAAAACATGATCATCTAAATGTAAAAATATCAAATGTTACATGTGAATGTACACTGCAAGTGAGAAGAAGTCCTCTCATCACAGTCTCTCCTCTTTTTAAAGGGATAAAGTTGATGATTTATAGATTATCGTGCACGATGCCACACTGGCACTGTGCTCTGGTGGGCTTTTTTGTGCACATTTGCTCAAGCTGCTCCTCGGTTTACATTTATTGAAAATCTGTCAGTTATCCAGACAGACAGAAAAAATCACACATTCAAACAAGTCCAATTGGATGTTCGAAGGGAGAAATATAGCAATTTTTTATTTATTTATTTGAATCCCACTCCAACAAATGGCAAGCGAGGAAACCGCTGCCAACTGTCAACCATTAAAAATGCCTGTTTCCGTCTGCCCTCTACATTTTTAGATTTTAAGAATATAGGAAAAAAAGAAACACAGGATAGAGGAGGTCAGAGAAACTCACAAAAACACGCAGTAAAAGTAAAATCAAATGTGTTTTTCCACAAGATTCATATGGAGCGTTTATGGCGATAAGAAGAGCAGCCGAGGATGGGGAACACAGTTCAGGCTCCTCCAGCAGAGCGCGACTGGAAGTGGGTAACAATGTCTCTCCATCACTTCGCTGCTGCTCAGATTTAGTCAGAACTAAAGATCTTCCACGCAGCGAGTCTTTCTCTTGGAGAAACAGGACATCTCGTGTCAGTGTGGTTGTAGAGACGCGCTACAACTCCAGCATTCTTCTGACAGAAATGCCACTACGAAAACATTCAGTGCCGCCTACGTCTTAGGAATGCAGAGTTCTTGTCTGGGATGTAATATTTATCTTGTAAATGTCTCGCAGGCTCAGCTTCTGCCTCTTACCCCACTTGATATGTGTGCTTAGCTATGCAACTAAGCACTCCATCCATGCCACATTAGGTGCTCCGTGCCACACATACACCACCTCGGATGTAGACATTTCAGAGGAGACGTTTCGACATCAGAGAGGCATCCATTCTGTCTTGCTCTCGCTCCCCTCCGACGCCGCGCTATCAGCGTGGCAAGATAAACAGATACAACCCTGGGGGATTGGAGTGGGCAGAAATATTCAGTAGCACATGAGGGGCTGAAGTTGCAGAGGCCCTCCTCGGGGCTGGTGTGCCTGATCCACATCAGCCTGGCCCTCTTCCACCTCTGGATGGCTTGAAGTCTCCGTGCCAGAGGGAGAGTGATTACACTTCAGCTCAAAGAACAATAACTAAGGAGACGCAGTCTGGAGGAGTCACTACACGGGAGTAGGAAGACTTTTTTCTCTCCCCCCCCCCCACACCCACACACACACACACACCCACACACACACACACACACACCAGGTCCCGAAATACTCTATTGTTCAAGCCTGACGGGGAGGATCACTCTTTTCCCCAACGTGTCACAGGAGGTGTCCTCTGCCGTGCACCTGCATTTAGCCACCGTGCAAAGGGCATGACTAAATGCAGGATGTGATCCTGGGTTGTGGTGCTTTTCAGATTTACATTCCATTAGACGGGTTGATTAAATCCCACCTGCCTTGTGCACCCATTCACCCGGGGCAAACCCTCTGCTCGAGCCCATCTGTGGGGGACAGATTGGGCCCGCCGAGCCAAACTGGGATGTGATGAGCAAAGCAAAAATAAAGCCCGTGGTCAGAAGAGTCGTGCACCGCCCCGGACTTAATGTTATGTGAAGCATTTATTTTTACCCCGTTCCTCCATTGTGGATCAATGTCTTTAATCTCGCCGTGACAGAACTCTGTGGGATACTTCATGTGGGAGGATTGCAGCTCATAAATAGCATCTGAAAAGTTTTGCCTATTTTAAGTTGACCTCTGTATGGGGAGCGTTTTTATTGTCGAGCCTAAACTCTACATTTCGAACGGAGATGATACAGAAACAGGCGAAGCAGAATCATAAAACAGCATGATGCTGTCTGAGATTGCAATGTGGTCTGATAACAAATTTGATAAACAAATTCCTCCTGCTCAGAGCATAAAATACCACCCGTCTGGAAACCCCTCATGTTCGTTGCGCCATCCTTCCTGACGAGAATCTCTGTCTCTGTTTGTTTTTTTCCCCCCAAACTCTGTAATGTCAGAAAATGTACTTGGGGAGTCTCATCAGATGACTTTACTTTTGGTAATAAAAGAACAATGTACTGTAAAATGGTTCCTTAAACCAAACAGGGGCACAGTTGAAGCGCTGCAGCCATAAACTCCCATCACTCATCCTTTACCAGAAGAGTAAATATTTGTAATGAACATCTTGCAGAGTAACTGTATAATTCACTGGAGGAACATTGTGACAGAATCCTCTCGAAGCATATTAAATCAGACACAATTTCCTCTTCCAATCCCGGGGAAACAGGTGTACGCCGCGCAGCAACACAAATGAAACAGTCTTCTGGAGGATTCTCCGCGCTCTAAGTGCTGTTTTCCCCATCGCCTGCGTTCGAGCAGCTATTGGACTGAACAGATGGTTATTTCGCAGGTCGACAATGGTTTTGTCTTTTCTGACTGCTCTTCCGTGAAATCTGCAGAAAAAGTCAACTCAATCTTATTTCGCTCACTTTAACCTCCAAGAAACTTTAACTTGTGAATTATAAAAAAAATACATTTTTTAAAATAATAAAATATAAAGGTCCCTCTCACTTTTGCCTCTTGGCCGAGACTCAATTTATTATGTTCATGCACTATTTGATAAGATACTTGCGAGGTTGGGGCTGTGCAGCCGAGGTTAACCTTTTGAAGCGCTGAGTTTTTCTCCCTCATGGGAATTCAAGAAGAGCCTAAGAGGCATCAGGACACCATGAATATCATATGAGCTTCAATACGCTCCAAGGACGAGCGTCTTTCAGTGATCCAGTCCGTCCATGGGTAGAGCACGGCCAGCCAGACGGGGATATGAAGGCTCAGGGACCAATCGAAGCATTCGCATTACAGCATTCACAAGCCGGGATGAATCACAGGTTTTTCGATTGTCTGGTCAAGATCACATGTTCTTGAAGACGTGACTCGATACTAAACACTAATATCAGTAAGCAACTGATGATCATGCTTACTTTGACACAAATTATGATAATGCAAATAATGCCTGTGCTAATGCTACGAGTGATTATGAGAATGCTAATATGACTGCTGATCTGATGACGATAGTGTCACAACAGACCCTCAGGACACAAATTATAGTTTCTATTTTTGACAACAGAAATGCTTCTCCTTCAAATAACAATGCTCATGCAACTACTGACCCTCGCTGTACTAATGCTACTCAACATCACAACAGTGCAAATACGACTAATGATTTGAAAACTAGCGTAAGGTAAGTACCGATCATGGATGGACAATATCAAATTATACATAGAAATTACTAGATCATTTTATTAGTTTATAGATTAGCTGGAAATAGAACGTAATATTTCATAGTAAGACTTTCACCTTTAAGGTCGTAGGTCACAAATCATATCGAATAGTCATAAACACAATTAGGTAGGTGACGATAAATTAACAATAACCATGACTTTAGTGTCTTTATTTTACTGATGGTGACACACGTTGCGTACAGGAGCTTGAGTCGTGTCGTCGTGTCTGCCCTCTCTACATACTGTATCACCGATCACACAGAATATAAATGTCATTTCTTTTATCAGGAGTTGTAAATCCTGAAATAAATTCTACAAACAGGGTGATATGACTTCTCCAGGCAACGTCCCCTCAGGCATAAGTGCAGCTATGAGCAGATTATGATGCATGGTATTTACCCGAAGGGGGCTGAATATAAGATATGTTGGGGCCTGTTTTGATTTATGATGTTTTCTTTTACGTTGTTGACCTATGTGCATTAGGCGGCTTTAGGAAGCCATTGCTCAATGCGCGAAGAAGCGCTCTTGGATGGTGTTTTGTTGGTTCTGCGCGCCTCCAACAGATGTAAATTAATCACGGCTGCATTTCCCAGACACTTGCTCAATACCCGGAATGAATGGCGACTACAAAGAAGATTGTTTTTAATGCCACAAAGCTTCTGACCAGTTTTTTGGGTTGTTTGTTCTTAAGCTGGTGATTTGCACTTGACACGTGTCTCCTTCAACTCCAATGTTGCTGCCTTCATTAAGAGGTTAATTAAAAGACTTGGCTTTATTTTGAAGCAATTAACTTTTTGTCTGTTTGATGCCATTTGCTCGGGCCAACTGGATGAATGTGATTTGTCTAATTAAATAAAAACAAAAACATTATAGAAGCTGGTAAACACTGTGAGATGTCGGTGGTGATACATGCTCATTGATCTGCTTAAATAATAGAAAACATACTGGGCTAAAAGTGAATTGGCTTTTGAGCCACAACACAGATCGTCTTTATTTAATTATAATGAAAAGGTTTCATATCTCAGCAGGTGAGTTTGGTTTTTTCAGACTTAGTAAATTGATAGTGCAGACAGAAACGGCTCTTTGAAGAACTTTCGCCTCCACTATAAACACGGGGATTAGTGTGAGTGGTCAGAGGAGAGCTGATGTAAAGTGAATCCAAAGCGCGCACCTTGTCCTAATAATAGCTTCGAGGCCAAACTGTTGAACCAGCCACAGCGGCCTCCTGCTGAGGGTCCCGATCCCCCGTCTGTCTCCGAGGGACGGGTGCAACCCCACACGCCAGCTCGGGGTAAATGTTTGTGTACAGAGGCCGACTCAGTTTATATTCAAAACCGGAGAAACTTCTCTGATTTACGAGGCCGGATTTACTACCTACTGAGCGTAATTACACAGAGCACAAGCAGCATGCAAACAAAGCCTCCGACAGCAGCCATTTTGTGCTCCACAATATGCGAACCGATGGTGGGAGAGAGTCGGATGGGCAATTTGTGACTACTGAGGAGTGAAAGTGTTTTTCTAAATACACTAATTCTAAAACAGATTCGTAAAAGGCGCCGCCGAAAATAAACGACTCCATCGATTGTTTTCTCATACATATCGTGGTGCCGCATCAGGACGTTTGATGCATGATTTATTCAACGTGCGGCAATGATGTTGATGCAACTCACAAAGTTACTGGGAAAATCGAATGCTCAGTGCTGGAACTGGGATTCATCACGCGAAAGGTAGCAAAGGTTTGACAAAGTGCCAAGAAAGATTTGCCACATTTGCCACATAGCAACAGGAAGGATACTGGATATAAATGTGACACACGTGTCATACTGACAGACTGCGAATACAATGAAAATCCACCAAAATCAAATCGAACATCAACTTTTTATCAAGTTTAAAAACTCTACTTCACCATTATTACACATTTAAATGCCAAAAAGAATCAAAATGATATCTGAACAGTTTAAAATTATCACTGTGTGAATATAATGATGTCGACCGTTCATACAAGAAGTTCGGATGTATGTATGAATGTGCTGTAAATGTCAGCACTGGATGTACGTATTCTGATATGGCTTTAAACATGACATACAGACAGCAGTCTGCTTTAATACAAAAGACGACGACCAACTTGAAGTGAAGTCGATGTACAGGTTATTCACTAATCTGTCATCTGCGTGGACGAGTCTGTCTGGGATAGTCCGACCGATGATCCTGGCATAGATGAACAGATAGACAGTTGGACAGGCGGTTATACGGGGTCAACACTGCAAATTTCAAGGTTCGGTACATAAACATTGCGGGAAAAATTGCAACACGTCAACTTCCAAACGACGTATGCATCATGAGACCGAGCAAACGGACACATTAAATCAGCCTGTCTCCGGCCTGACGCTTTGGTGCTGCTTGTAGCGCGAGAGCCCGCGTGACTGAACTGATATTTCACTCAGCGAGCTTTCAAATGGCGTTAATTACGAGAAACATGTCCGTGCACATAGACGTGACAGCGGCATTGTGAGCCCGGGCTGTTAAAAAATACAGCTTGTCCCACTCTTAACTCCCGTCGCCGGAGTTATTCAGGGTGACAAGCCTTGCTGTGAAAATGTGGCTTTCTGAACCTTTAAGAAAGGAAATGTATCACGCCATTTGCTTGATAATTTCCATTCCAATCAGACACAGCGGGAGGAGGAGCGCGCCCTGATCCTTAAGCTGATTGAAATATGCTGCTCATTCATTCACAAAATTCATGAATTATAGTAGGACAGATGACAGTTGGCTCACCTGTGAAAAGGTCTTTCCTATTAACGGGCAGATCAGCTCACTATTGTGATCGGGGGGGAGAAAAAACTCTATTTACCGACCTTCATGTGAATGCAAATCAGGCGCAATCAATATGTCCATTTTCTGAAATGTCATCATTAATAACTGGCTGAAGAAAAAGTAACACCAGCGTTAATACAATGCCAGCAATTACCAGGGAGATAAATAAACAGATCCCCATGAATCAGGCACTGTTGTAGGTAGATAATGATCCCATTCAGCACAATTCAGACCGAAATCTGAAAAGGCGTCAAAGGAAGTGACAATGTAATGGCTCCGCGCGAGTGATTGTTATTCTGTTATCAAGATCGGCAAATATGTAAGTGAACAAATCCTAACGAGGTAAATGAAAAATCACTTTTCCGAGGAGCAGATCGAGATCAGTCATCAGCGACAATCTGCTCTCCAAATTAAACCGGAAGATGCATCGCTCCTCCGCTGAATTAGCCGGAGAAGGAAATGTGACCCAACAGTGACGAGACCTCAACAGGGAAAAAAAAAAAAAAAGGAAGCGGAGACGATCCGAGTGTAGTACAACGGCAGGAATGAGTGAATGAGAGATTCAAGGTGGCAGCTGAGAAAAAAAAAGGGTGGGAAGTGAGAGATTTATGCTAAACGTGTGCTGACTGACAAAGCAACGTCTTCTCAAGGCTCCGCAGGAGATCGGCCTAAATCCTTCTCATAAATTTTATATTAATGCCAGAGGTAACCAAGGTTGTTTTTTTTCCCAGTATTTCTCCAGGTCCATTAAACACATCTAATATAATTCCACCCTCTCCCATTCGCCCCCCCCCCATCCATCTAAGAAGCTCAGCTGAATTGCAAAACTTGTACATAAGAGAATGTTTATTCCTCGCAGTCTGATGAGACTTCAGTGGCTTTGCTTCTCTGTTAGGGTTGACTGGTTTAAAGATAAAAAGCTAACAGACTCACCTTCCTCTGCACCTGTAGGTACTGTAACCTTGCCATTTCAGGAGATAATAAGACGAGCTGTCTAAGTGGGGAGGATGCGGCGGGGACGGGGTGGGGGATCTCGCTCAGATCTCGCTCACTGCTCTGTTGTAGTTTATTCCTGAGGAATGAGAATTCAACTCGATAACAAGTCGCACAATCTTTTATTCCTGGGGAAGAAATGCGAGGGCTGTCTATCATAGACTCTTCCACGGGCAGGGGGAGGGGGGGAGAGGTGAAATTTTTGTGAACTTGGGCGCAACACTTTGCGGCGGGTGCTGCCGAGTTTCTGCTTTCGCACCTTCCTCGGCTGGCCTATTTTAAGATGAGGAGAGCTCCCCCCCCTCCTAATTCCCAGTACAACATAGTAAATCCCAATGCAACAGACTGCAGTCACTGCCATCAAATATCGTGGCTACCATGGAAACTACACTGAAGTTCAAGAACCATACAGCACATAACGAGACGATAGTAAGAAAGAAAAAAAACAAAACACTGAAAATAGACTATAGCCCCGGAACAGCAAGTCATTAACATAATGTGCCACATGAATAATAGGCCTACATACAGGGGATGAGCTCTCCCTCCCTTAGTGAACAGATAGACTCTGCTCCTCTGTTGTTGGCTGACAAACCGCGTTAGCAGATCACTTAGTCACTGTACCTGCTTCAGATGCGTACGAATATTTCACACCCGCACCAGACGGCGCACAAAGGTAGCGTATGGACGCCGACGTGCGGCACCGTCAAGATGGTGGCTCGCTCTCTCTTTCCAGAGAAGAGCAAAAAAAAAGCATGTCTCCGAGCGAGACAGGAGCAACGGCGCTGGTTTGATCTCTGCTTGAGCTCCACTTTTCAATTGCTAGTCACCGAGATGTAAGAGCACACGTCTGGCATTTAACAGCCATGAAAAATGGTCGCTGAGGAAGCCGGGGAAGGAGACGCCGCCGCCGCTGCCATCGACACCACCACCTCCACCACCGACACCAACACCGCCGACTCACTGAGGGACAACGGCGTCTCAGTTGTCAAAAAACACGCCGATAGACGAAACATGTTAATAGGAACGCATGCAGACATGCAAGGAAAAAGCACACACACACACAATTAAAAAAAAATAGCAGCTCGGGAGACAGCAGACTGATTGTTTATCTGCATCGTAGCAGAGAGAATTGAAATCCACAGCCATAGATAAGACATCAATCTTCCTCAGTGGGCTGCGTAAATAAATCTGATTATGGACAGAATCATTTCCCCTTTAGAATTGTTTTATCTGTTCATTCCACGCCTCAGCACCAGATAAGTCACAAAGTGCTCGGTGCAAGGTGACGCCTCGCCCGGCGTGCCCCCCCCCCCTCGTATCGGCGTGGCGGGGCCGCTGCCAGTGGAACGAAAGCGTATCGTGTTCAAACTCCAAAATTATCTGCAAGAGACACATCTCCGCTCTTGCATTAGTGGTATTATCTTACGTCCTCGAATTGTTGGGGAACACAGATAATGACGAGGGACTCATTAATGCCTTGAACTGAAACAAACACTCCTTTTATTGCCTGATGAAAAGTTTGCTTTTAGGAGGTTATGGAGGGGGATTAAACTTTAGGAATAAATATAAAAGAAGACAATAATAGTTTGGAGAAAATAATCAAATTGGTTCAAAACTATTTTGTCGGGGAACTTTTAACTTTCAATTTTACATCGTGTGACGAGTTTTAAAACTGTTTATTACTGAAACTCACATGTTCAGCTTTAGATTTTAATGTTGCCTGTCAAAACACACAGGAATAGTCAAGCACCAGAGTAGCAGCCATCATTGAGATGATTACTTAATCAGCTGAAAAATACCATTTTGATCACAATTTATTTTCGTCCTCTCTTTTGAAAGTTGTTACTCGTCATGTGAGCTTCTTGAAAGTGGTTTTATTAATTGCCAAACAGCAGTTCGTGACGCAGGAAGCAACATTTTTAAAGTCAGAATGATTTGGGTGAATTGCTCAATCGATAAATACAAACAGAGTCCTAAGTTTTCAGTAGCAAAACCATCTTGTTTTATTAGTTCAGACAAAGTGTGAAGCTTCCTCACTCTGACAGACACAAGCGCGTTTGTCGTGAGCGTGTCGCAGCATGAGTTTCACTCGTCTGACGTCACCCTGCGGTCACGCATGTTGTCCGTCACTGTATTCACAACTGAGCGTAACTGGGAACGTTAAAAAATTAAATGTGATTAAGTGCGATAATTTTTTTTTCAACACGTTGTTTTTCGCTGTGCTTCGGTCACACTTTCCAGTCTGAGCCAGAAATGATTAACATCTTTTTTTATTAATTAGGCTCAAAAATGACAGCGGGACAATATGCTTGAAAGATGGTGTCAGGTTTAAGAGTGGACAGTCTGCAACCA
>JAUESF010000047.1:4481118-4500178 GCA_032274765.1 Malacoctenus tetranemus
ACACAAAAACTTCGCCGGAAATTACATCAGTTAACTTGTGGAAAACAAAAGGTTTTCAGAGTTAGTCACAATAGTGTTCTTTCTTGGAAACAATAACTTCAGGTATTTTGTGACACTGATAATCCAGTCAATGAGCAGCACAGGCAGACAGAACAAACCAGCTAATTGCATCTCCATCACTAGTTTCATGACAGCAACCAGTTACTGACAGAGGTTGTGATGATACACTAAGGTGTTAATAAAAGTGCAGCTAAAATTGTGCAGGGTACATCGTGTATATCTCATATTCCACTCCCTTTTTTCACAAAGGTGCGTGTTTAAACTGACAATGTGTGAGAATAAAGAAGAATGAGGTTTATAATTGATGAACGCTATCTCTGTGTAACAGTTTTTCTGCAGTACTAAGTGAACAAAACTGAATTTCATGAACAAACATCGTGCGTAGGGGCTGTTAAGAACTTGTTAAGACATTTTTTTTTGGCTTTCATTCTCTTCCTTCTCCTTTGGTAAGATTTAAGAGTTGTTTTACAATTCAATGAAATTGTCTTCTGTTCTCACCGCTCGCCAAGTGATCCCCACTCCGGCTCCGTGATACGAGATGTGTTCGAAGTACAACCTGATAAATCTGAATTCCAGGGCAGGCTCACCACACCTGGGAATAGCACTCTCGCTAGACACAAGGTTTTTTCAAATTCAGATGAGTTTTCTGCACTGGAATCCGGTGGCAAGGGAAGCGTAATGTTTTCAGCGAGCCACGGGTTCAGCAGGAGTCATAATCGTCTTGGGAATTTTCCGGCATCAAGGTAAACTGATTGCTCTCCACAAGAAAATATGTGGAAGTCATCACTTGGGTGTTAATTAAAGTAGTTTTTTTTTCTTCTTGCGGGTACCAACTGCTGCTTGGTTAAAGGCATTTTCCTTGCTAAGTTTTATTATTGGAAACAAACTCCTGGGATTTGCTCTACATGACACCAAAGCTGCGGCACAGCAGCAGCAGCAGCAGCAGCTTGGGGCCGCTGGACTATTTGGGTTTTGGGCTCGGACATTATATCGGACGGATTAAATAGCACAGCCAAGAAATACAGTCATTGGCATAGCATCAGATGCTAACTAGGTCTTTTCTGTTTTATAATCACAATGAATGAGCATTAAGTGAAGTGACTTGCCAGCGGATGAGATGTATTTTGGCTGTGATGTCTTTTGCGATGAATTATAAAATTGTCTGACCCACAAACTTGACCCAATATGAGAGGCCATTCACGGTACATCCTTGATTTGCAGCTGTTGTGGTGCTTAAGTATCATCATTACACCGCCAGTGCACCCGGATTCATCGTGAGTATCTGCAGTTAAATGGGTCTGCATTGGCATGCCTTATAGCAGAGGTTCAGTGCATGTGTAGGAGAATATTACTGAAAAGATCAACACGCGTCTGCAGTGGATTTACGTTTTCTGCACTGTCGGGAATTTAAACTATTCTTACATTCCTTTTTGTAGAAAATGTTCAATATTAGGAAATGTATCCGGCTTGCTTCCTGCACTCGTATATGATAGTTAAAGATGAGTTCAGCACCAGGAGACAGTCTGCTTAAATATAGATTAGAATTAAGTGGAAATAGTTAGCCTGGTTTGATTCATATATAATCACCAGAGTAAGACTTGCCCGGAGAGGCTGCACTTCAATGCAGGCAGTTAGCAGTACGGACAAGCACATGCTGCTGAAGAGTAAGGCAAGTTTAGATGCAACCAGATTACAAGTGATGTCTGAGTTACTTGTAAAATTCACATATATTTTGTGGTTTTCTGGCTCACCAACAAAAGGAGGATGTGCTATGCAGTGTGCTGCGTTTTTTTTTCACCTTTAAACTATTTCTACCAGAAAACAACAACTGATTGAATTTAGTTTCACTTTAAACCCAAAGGTTCCCAAATTACTAGATTACCATGTCATGTGACGGTCCCGTGGACATAAAGGTCCGTCTCACAGCTTTCTAATCACAGGTTATAGAAGTGCCATCATTTGCTGACTGGTGCTGAATATGGAGAAAAACAATCAGGCCTAATATTTTCGCAGCTTTTTTATTTTCTGGTTCCTTTCCAGGGACGACAGATGACAGTGAGCTTCTTAGCAACATAACTTTTCAATGGTGTTGTGGGTGTGCACGGTGGCATCTGAGTGAGGTTTGAGACAGGTGAGGCACTTGATTTTACGAGCCCAATAAAAGAGCTTAATTCTGTCTTTTTATTTCCAGCTTGCACACAAACACATTTTGTTGGGCGGCACTTTCCTGTGCTTTCTAATTTGCCCCCAAAAAACAAGGACAAAAAGTCAAATGGAGAGTTCTCAGCTAAACTCAACTCAGGCTATTTGGAGCTGCACAGTCTGAGGTGAGGCTCAGGTCGGCCTGCTGCTCGCTCACGAGTCTCTTTGCTACTCAAACAGGACACGCGCTGTTTTTGCAATTTTGTCCTGGGGAAAAAAAAGGACTGGCACAGAAATTACAAAAAAAGATGTGTCAGAATCCAAAGATTAATAATTATTTCCTTTGTCATGATTTGTTTTGTGCTGTGTGACGACAGGTGAGGCTCTGCGTCCCCTGAGTGCACATCTCTATCAACTACTATTCGAACATCTTTGAAGGTTTCTAAATGTGTTTTTGTGATGCTGGATGGGCGCTGCGACTCGTCCTGCTCATAGACTGCACCTGGAATCTGGTATCCTGACCCCGGCTAATGCATTTCTCTTTAAAACAGCTTGGTAATCCTCAGATTTCATCATTGCTTAGATGCACTCAATGTCTCCTCCAGAGGCTGCAAAGAAGCCTCACAGCAAGATCGAGGCGCCTCCATGTTTTTACAGAAGCTTGGCTCCACATTTCTTCATGGGCTTTTGTTTATTTCTCATAAACAAACTGATACCATGCAATCCCAAAGTGCTCAGCATTGTTTTTTTAGTTGCATTTTTTTCTTCAACATTTAACTTTATTCTGGCCTTTTTTGTGCAGTTCTTGCTTCTTTGCTGTCCTCCTTGGCCTTCACCAGTTGACGCCTGCCTGGATTTAGTGTAGTGCAGCACAGGCTGAAAGCAGCACTCCATGTTGTTCCAGGTCAGCCCCGAGCCCTTTTTAGAGTTTTTAACCTTCCCACACTAACTGTAATTCTTTTTAGCTCCATGTCTGGGGAGAATCACCAGTACAAAGTTCTGAAATTTGGCAATAATTTTATGAACTGTGGAAACTGTCATTTTTTTCAAATTCACCAGAAACTTTCTAGATGTTTTTTTTTTTCCAAAAGCAAAAAAATCTGAAGAAAACAACAAAGTGATTGGATTAAGTTTCAATATTACTCTAATGGTGAATGATATATCTTTCTTGGTGCTAAAACGTTTGGTGCAAAATGTTTTGACAATGCTACTTTTCTCCTTGTCAGATTTTTGAGCCATTTCAGGTGAATTTTAACACACAAACACAGTGTTTTTGTTGAGGGGGGGTTGCGTCCTCGTGAGAATTTTTTGGACAAAAAATTGAACCACTTTGGACTTTTAAAAAAAATTCTGATTATTCATTAAAAAAAGCTATTTTAGGACAGCTGACGATTTCAGGAAGCAGTTCAAAGTAGGTGGATACAAAGACACAAAGAGAAAAAGTTGCCCTGCTCTTACAGAGATATCTCAGTCTGGATCAATGTGGCGGATCAGCAAACTGACAGGATGACTGATGTGACTGAAAATCTTTTAAACAGCAACTCTGAATCTCACAAATTAACACATTACATTTAGACTCTGTGATTCATCCAATAACAAAATGTGACGGTGACTTGTGGGTTCTTTTTGCTTTCATATCAATCTTTGGCTCCAGCCTTCATCACTGCATTGAGGGAACACAGCTGAAAATCTTTAACCCCAGAAATAACCAACAGGCCCTCGTTGGTTTATAGATCTGCAACCCGCAAACAAAAAACAAACACACGGATGCCAAACTGCAGCTGCTGAGTGACCAGGTAACCAATTGTAGAGAGAGGAAAAAAAACGGGAGAAGGAAACACAGTTTCTGAGCACAGGAATGACACAATCGTTAAAGCTTCCGGATGTTTTCTGAAGTTGAGGGGATGACTAAACACTCTCATTAGGCGCATGCTCACAGTCGGAGACGCAAAAGCTGGAGAGCTTAGAACAACAAACAAACATGCCTCCATGTTGTGTGGATGTGGTATTATTCCTTTGCCTCTTTGTAGCCAACCACCTGTTCTTTTGTTTACTTGCCAGACTCTTCATAGATGGAAAAATCTGCCGAGACAAGGGGGCTTGTTCTACACCGCACATGATACTCTAGCTAGCGCCTGCAGAAAAATCAATCTGCAGGCAGAATATTGCACCAAAGGCTGAGAGAAAATAAACAAATCCTCATTTCCATAATTAATCAAGTACATGAAAGTGCTTCACTTCTTCTGTGTCGACAAAGACCAGCCATCATTGCTGCAGAATTAGCTCAAATCACCAACAAGTTTGCTACTGCCTTGTTTAAACGACATCTTGCGTTTAAATTTGCCTTCCAAATAAACCACTGGTGCACGTTATACTTTCTAAACTTCTTATTACTTCCTCAGCCGCTTCTTTTTTTTATTTTTTTCCTGCTGAGTTTCCCAGTTTCATTCAGTTTCTCACACCTGGCATGCCTCCGTGGCTTTTGGCACCGAACAGTTGGGCTGCGATTCTCCTGGCAGGCATGCATCAACACATCTCCATCTTTAGCTGTCTGACAATTGAGTCTCATGAATGGTGTGTTGGAGAGCGCCCTGCAGGAACACAGCACCGGCACAAATCTGAAGGGGCCCCAGCCCCCGCATTCGCCTTCAGTACCAGGCCCTCACGCTTTTTTCCCTCCTCTCCAGCCAGCTCCGCTCAAACATCCTGAATACATTCGATTTGAAGGCGACGGACTGCGTGGTGACATGCCAGTAATGTCAGCCAGTGGTTGGAATTGAAAACATGCAAGGAAACGGGAGCTACTCCTCTCAATAAAAAAAGAAGCCAGATGATCTCTTCACCACCCTTCATCTTTAGGTGATCCTGAACTTTCACAGTTTATACTAACAACCAGCACGACCGCAGCCTTTGAAACGGCTTTCCACATTTGTTAGCACTGTCAAATAGCTTAAAAAATGTATTTATATAGCATAGTGTTGTATATAATCTATATATGCAGTGAGATGTTTCAATTCTTCTCAATTCAAAATGCTGCAATGACACTATAAAAGGAGAAAAAACACATGTAGAACCACATTGCTGAGCTGCTCACATATTTAACCACAAAACGTATGAGAGCTGTATTTTGAATTCATCATTAAAAGTGATGCAAGGCACAAAAAGAATGTCATTAAAATCATTTTATAGTCTCACAGAGCAGTTTTGTCTTCATATCATCATGAGGAGATTCTTGACTAATGGCTTGAATCAGCTTGGAACAAAATTATTTTTATTTGAACCAGCCCATCATGTTACTGGCCACCCCGGGTGAAGATCGCCCACAGCCCAACAGATCCTGTTGCTTTACAGCTTCAGTCTAATGGTCTGTGGCGAGAGTGTGTTATTTTTGGCTCAGTTTTTACAGTTGTCTAAAATGTCTCAGGTATTCAGTTGAGGAAGGTGGTACAATATTACTTCATGCATATAAAATGATCTCATAACCAAACTGACCAGTTCAATCCATTACTGAGCACTAACATTCACTAGCGAACTGAGCACAGTCATGTAAAAAACAGACAACTTTCCTGATTCAAAAATGTTGCTTCAAGCCAAATTTCTGTCGATGATTGTTGATGTTAGCAAGTATCTTTAAAAAGAAACCAAAGTGAGGGACCACTCTGTGCACTAACATCAGCACTGCTTTGCTCCATAATTCTGGATTCTTCCCTCTGAATAGTTAAAAAAGATCCCAGAACAAAACATTGGACTCAGACACATGTTCAAGTGTTCCAACAGACACGATCGCAGTCTGTTTTTTCTAATTAATCTCAAAAAAACAGCGCCGCAGTCAAAGATTTTAGCTGAAACCTAATTAGATGCTGGAATTAGACTCCAACAGAAGTGCTCATGTACATTTTCTCCTGCTTGTACACTGTTCGGAAGAAAATGTGTACCGCTGGTTGGAAAAGAAAAAAACAACAACAGCCTAAACACAGTGTGTTTAGGGGAATTATACGAGAAGAAAGACTTTTACTTTGTAGAGTTGGTGTTCTCTGTGGGGATTTTGGAAAAATAGGTTCAAATGTAGAATCTATACTGGCTTCAGTTAGTAAAGGAAGACTTTGTCAGTGACTTCAGCTGCTTTGCGTTTATTTGCGAGCACCACTCAAGTATATTCCCCTTTTTTTGTACCTTGGCTCTGTCAGTGCTGACTTCAGGCTGTGGCACAGTTGCCAGGTTGTATAGAAATCTCTACCTGATGTGACAATTGGACCAGACGAGAGTGGCACACAGCATGGGGAGAGAATAAAAAATAGACCTGAGAAAAAACTGTATGTTCCAGCGTTGGAATACAATCTGTGTCCTTATTTATGTTGGATATATTTCATGTAAGATCTAAGGCCGTTTGTGTTATTTTATGTTGTTGACAGACAGGCCTCTTTTACGGCCTGGTGGGAAAACACTTGCACTTTTACTTCAGGCAACAATGGATTGATCTGCTCCCGAGTGTCACTAACAAGCCATAATGCTCGCACAATTCCCCTTATATCTTTAAAAACAGTAAAGACTCCGAGCCCGAGCGGCTCCAGCTGTCTATCCTGATCATCTGGGAATGCTTTCAGGTGTGCTGGATTTTCTTTCTCGACTGAGCTGCCGGTGCACAGATGTGGCTCGAGGGTTTTTTTACAAGTTTAAAAAATGGGAGTCTAAACAAACCAAGTGAAGTGCTGAGTTGCAAAAGCCTGACAAATGCTCAACGTGGATGGCACCATTTGCATGGAAGCAGCGCAGAGGAGCCGGGCTGATACAATTTCAGAAAGTCCCTTGGAAAAAAAATGCTCTGTACATCCTTGACTTATATTTGGACCCAGGCAATCAATAGGAACAGAATTATGAGGCAGTGAAGCGAGTGATTTTAATCTGGGACTAAATATCCAGTAGTGGATTAGTTTCAGACAATTTCATACCTCCAGAGCTCTTCATGAAATATGGATATGGTGGGAGAGCGATAGACGAGGAGGAGGGCGGGGGGGATTAGGAAAAATAAAGGCATTTCCCCAAACCCTCCGCCTCCGATGGAGGCCAGATGAAAAAGTTTTGCAGATGGGCAGCTGGAGGATTTCGAGCCACTTTGCTGAGCAGATGCCCCTGTCTCCCACAGCCCGCTCGGTTTGGGCACCGGTTTAATTAGAAAGACCCCCCGGTAAGATACCTTTCAACACTGACAGCAGCGCTTCCGAACATGCCCAGATTTTTGCTCACCGCGGGAAGTCTCATGGTCATTGCCACTGATGAGCACGGGGCAGGTGGAAAAACAAAGAGACGAGACGCGAAGATGTAAAACGGGTCATTTACATACAGAGATCATTATCCTGAGCCCTCCCTGCAATGTAGACATTTACTTTGAAATATTATCAGTGTTGTTAGTAAAGACACGCCGTTAGCTTCGTGTCAGACACCTTTAAAACTGAGACGACACCTCGAGACGACCTTAAAAGTTCAATCTTGTGGTACTCTAACATATTGTACTCCCAATAAATGTTCAAAAATAGATTTTTGGGCTAAATAATACATTTTGACGAATAGAGCATTTGTTACTGCAAATTTGTCTCAGGAAATTACACAAGGTTTTGATGGGCCTGGATACTAAGTTTCATTATGATAATGAGGCCCTCACTGCGTCGAGCGACGTCACCTGGCAGCTTAAACCAGGCTGAACAAGAGCTCCGACGTGAGTGTCACATACATAGAGGGTCATGTTTAATCCATATGAGGTCGACACAATGACCAGTATGTGGCTGTCGTGCTACACTGTTAGCACATATGATGTTAAGGCTTGCAAGAAGCGGTGGGACTTACCAATTGCAATCATGTCAAGTCCCGGTTGTTTTGGACTGCGCCTCCTTCCAAACATCGCATACAAGTGGCAGGAACATACCTGTCCTAGATGAAATAATCCACCGATCCTGAATGGTTTGAGCCAGCGATGCTGGGATGACAAAAAAACACTTTTTGTGTTGGTCACTGTGGTCTGCAACCAAACAGCTGGCATGCAGCTGTCCATTGTCTGCTCTTTCGCTCTGGCCCGCAGGCTGAGGTGGTGGAGGGTTGCGGTTTTCAGGTTTTGGGGGAAAACACATCGGAAGCCTTTTTTGGTCAAACCAAGAACCATCTTGTTAATGTTAACAGCTAATCAATAGCATGCAAACTTACAGAGCACTCACCAGCTTTGTCTTCCTATAGATTTCAGACTGAATAAACTTCAGTGATAAGAAGTAGAGGGGTTTGCAGGGCGGGGGTCTATCCTGCCTCCTCACCAGCTTTGACTTGTTCTCCTCATTGGCATCTCTGTATGGATGGAACCTATTTAAGTCAGTCTATACCAGTTTGTTGATGAAACGCCTTAATATGCCTAAATTGGTATTGATTTATTTTAAGTGGTGCGCCATCTTTTTCAATCAATATGCTCAAATTGAAGCAGCATTTTGTAAAACAAACAACTTTAAAGGGCATTTTTGTTTATTTCTCATCCTGTCCTTTCCCTCCAAACTCTTCCCTCTCTGCTGTTTCCTGCCATATACTGTTTGAATGAAGTTTAATTTGCCATTGTCTGTGGGTGGCTTTCCATCCATTTCATCTAAACTGCTGGGTGCCACTGCATTACACCCTGATTACACCCTGTCTGACCATCTTTTTATTGCCACAAAGGCTTCAAAGCACAGTAAGTTCTGTGAGAGCACAAGCCACAAACCTATTAAAAATTCCATTATATATCTTAATATTGCAAACATGAGCGGCTGTGTGGCGGAGCTGAACTCGGCAGACCCGAGGATCTTATCCGTGTTACTGATCATCAAACCCTGGAGTTGATTCATTGCTTTACTGACACTGAACCGAAGTCTAATATGTAGTTTCATATTTTAATAAAAAAAAAGCGGAGCTCTCTATTCCTGCCCAGAACATTACTGTTTTGGTTTGGATCTCTGCGAGCTACATAACATCCATTTAAACGTTGAAGCAGTGAGCTGCGGTCTTTGGACAGACAGCTTTGTCTGTATTTACTCCCATGACTGAGCATTTTTCCCCCCGTGTTATTAAATACAAATCTTTTTATATAAGACTTGTGCATCAAACAGGACTCGGAACATACTGTGACTGTTGTAAAAAAAAACTGCCTGTAGTGTTGAGCAGTAGGATGTTTGTCACCTCATGCTTCATCCCCACTCAGCTGTTCAAGTTTACATCTTCAAAAATGAATGGAGACTGTGAGAATCGCAGGGGGCAGTGGTTTACACTGTTGTCCTAAAGCGATAAATGACACAGGTTCAAATCCAACTTATTGTTGGAGTTTGCAAATGATCCCCACGTCTTCAGGAGTTCCTCTCTGCCTCCCACCATCTATAGAGATGCCTTTTATGTAAATTTTATTCTCTAAATTGCCACTTCCGTTTGGGTTCACCTGAAGATGAACTGGTGGAGGATATACATATACATAGATGCCGTTTGCCACATGTAAGTTGAATGAAAGAGGGATGAATTATTTATGCGTTTAACCTTTTTATTTCCCTGTATATGTGAGGTTGAACGTCTCTGTGGAGGCAGTACACGTGTCAATAATATCAATAGCAATCTCACAATTTTAAACATTCTATCAAAAACACTGTGGATGGACAGTATGGAGAATCTGAAGGACAGCTCAAATGAACACATGAATGAACCGAGTAGGAGCAGGTTGAATGACCACAGTGACTGGGAGACATTTGCATTCATGTTTGCGGTAGCTTTCCTCGCTGCCTTTTGTCTCTGGTGATCTCGCCCGCAGTCTGCTGAGAGCGCCGAGGTCACTGGTGAAGGTGTGTGCCGCATCATATGATTGCTTCTGTTCTGCTGTGCAAAATATAATGATCGTTATTTGTGTTGGCCAACTGCGGGCCCGCAGTGTTTGACCTCTGCCCTCTGTTGACAGAATGCATATCTCAAATACAAAGCGTAATCCATGTGTATAAGTGTCGGTGTCCACCGTCTGTGCAGTAGATTCAAGCACTGTTTGTTATCTGCAAGCTAACATTGTATGTCATGGTCACCTGCACGGCTTATATTTGCTGTAATTACCTTTGATTAGATCAGGAAGGTCACAGAAAAAAATCATTCTCACTACCAGAGAGTGAAAATGTGACCTCGCCTCTTTGTCACCAGGACATGGAAGTTATGTTCACAAACTCTCAAGAAAATATAAATTTGATTCAAGTTTCATTCATTATTGTATTTGCATTTATTTTCAGGATTACAACGTTAAATAGATTCTGTGGTGGTGCTGTTTTGTCAGTAACAACTGAATATCAGTAGGTATAGTAGTACTAGGAATACATATATCTTAATGCTGTGATATAGTTCTTGTTATCCTTTTTTTCAACAATGTACCAGAAACTATGATAAAGAAGGAACAGCTGAGAGTGCAGGTGCATCCTGGCACTACGTGGTTGCCAGATCAGGTAAACAAGCAGTTTGCTGTCAGGGTGCTCAGAGTGACTGAAGCTGACTCTAACACTGTTAAAAAGGCAGGATTTGCCTGAAAGTCCTGTAGCAGACGTGTTTACTTAGCTGGTTTCATCGCTAAGCTACTGCACTTCCTGCTATGTGGATCTACACATGAGCTACCGTACAGCCGTAGGAGTGCATAATGCATTTGCTTTAATATCACACGTCTAAGCGCTGCACAAAGCCTGGCTCTTCCTGCTTGCAGCCCCTCTGTGCACAGACTGGCGTTAAAAATCAGATGCGAATGGCATTCAAAGGATTACGGAAGACAGCGATCTTAATGGTTGTTTTGAAAACAGGCTACAAGTGAAAATCTCCAGATCTTCATCTAGCTTTGCTTCTTAGAGCGTGAGATTAGACACTAATGCGATTCTTGATTGTGAACATGAAAATAAGTCACTCTGATGTTTATCGCCCAGAGACTGAAAAACGACAAAAAAAAAAGCAGAAAAAAAACATCTGCGATAAATCGGTGTTAAACTCCGTGTGACAATGGAAATGAAGTATTTGATCAGATCAGGAGATGCTGTCTCGTCAGATAAGTTGGTTTTGTTTCTGATGTTTGGGTGTCAGTCGGCCTGTGAAGGCCTCATACTGCTCCGTGACGTGTCCGCCTCCATGCACGAGCGTACGCTGCTTTCAGTGAAAGTGTAAAAGGATTTAAAACAACAAATTCTTTCGACAGAAAAAACAACCCACAGTATGTAGCTGAGAAAAATATCAAGGAATCCCAATCTTTTAGCGGTTAACATCGTATTCAGGTGGCGTTTAATCCTGTTTGGCCATTAGAAAAACTGAAAGCCGATGCCGGGAATGTGTGGAAAGTACAAGCAGTGAACCTCTTTAGACAAGCAACAGGCTGTATAACAGAGCATTCAAACAACCAGCGTAACAAAGGGATATTTATGCCTCAAAATGATGAGAACCTTCAATAGAAAAAAATGTGTTTACCAGAGTCGGAAAACTAAGGTCGAGGTGAAGGTCTTTAGAAGCTTCTTTGTGCAAAGAAAAGCGCAGAGCACCTCTCCAACAGTGGAAAGAAACGGATGAAAAAGAAAAAAGATGGCCTGTTATAAACTCAGAGCTAAATCCCAAAGAAAACCTCCAGTGACGGCGGAAATCTTCTGTCTGCACATCATTGTTGAGAAATTTTCACTTCTGCACAATAACATTACTGTCGACGTAAACAGAATGCATTTTCAAAAAAAGTTCACTGTATAAAAATGAAAAATTCGTTTTGACATCAGCATATTTTTTAAAGGACTGAACTTTATGCTGTCTGTGATTATGCAGTTATTGAGGTTTGAAGGCAATTTATACGAAAATTACTTGTGTGCGACTTTAATGGAGGTGCTCTGACCATTAGTTGCAATTTTAAAGAAATACAGTTCATATAATTTTAGTATCCTCTTGGACTTGTTTGTTTATTTGTCTTTTTATTTTTCAACCTATTTCAGCATTTAAAAAGAAAGTAAATAACTGCAGCTCCAAGCAGTGACATTAACCTTTCTTGCTTTTACTGCAACCCTTTGAAACCTTTGTGTAAAAATGTCGGCGATGTTGGGATGAGTCCAGATTTTTAAATGTCTCTGCAGTAAACTGCTGGAAAGGTCTCACAGGCTCATCTATCTGGTATTAAAGCAGCGAATTATAGACGTGCAACCTAATGTTTGCTCGCAGTGTGTGTGAGATCACCTGGACTAATATGCATTGTTGGGAAGCTTTTATTTTGCTGAATGACCAGAGGGCTATTTGTTAAACTAATTACCACTAAGGTCCGTGTTTGTACCAACACATCGCAGACGAGCTCGCGGGTTATCTGGGGACGATATCTGCTCTTGAATACAGTCTGGAGCGTGCACAGGTTTGGGTTCGCTTACAGAAACTTCTCGGTCGTGCAGCTGATAATGAAGAGATTTCATCATGCATCATTAGGGAAGCCTAAACAACATTTGGAGGAATTTGGTATGACGGTGAGGAGAGGATGATTATTCCAGGCATCCAGGGGGGGAGACACTTTTCTCTTCAGCCTGGTGAAGCAAGGCGGCCCAGCCCTCATCTGAGCTGCATAATAAATGTCCTGGCTAAAAAACAACGTACACAACCGCAGGACTGCCTGTGATGAGAACTCCCCTGACCTTAATTAGCCGTGTTCATGGCATCGCATGAACCCATTACGAGGACTTTAAAGCATATCCATTCCATTTCTCACCATTTGTCTACCCCTCTGCTCGGGCTAATGAGAGCCAGAAAGGACTGGGGGGGCCTGTTTGGGTGTTGGAAGACTGTCACCAACCACTGTGGTTAAAAAAAAAACCCTGGGATTACTCACTAACTTGGTTTTCACCCTGCAGTCAACTTTACTTACTCTCAAAGTCAAAATGAAATATTTCCTTGACATTAAACTTTGAATATCACACTGTCACTTGTATTTTAGACATTTTAATGGCCGATTTCAGTTACAGGTTACAGATACTTTGCTAGTTACTGTTTGTTTTTGATAAAACTCCATGTGGATGTCTTTCAGTCAGAAATTCATGCATTTAACATCAAATAGGACTTCAGCAAAATCGTAGCATAGCTTCTATTTACTTGAACTTAGAGCTTCAGATAATGCTAATGCTAATTCATTCATTAGCTTCATTAGGACAAAGGAAAAACACAGCACTCATTAAAAGCATGAGAAACTGCAACCTAATCTCTCTTCATACAATTGAAACTGAATTCTGACAAAAACAGTGGCAATGAAACAACGTGTTTCTCCATATTTTTCTCCTAGAAATACTTGTTGATTGAGGATGCATCCCTTTTATTTGGTGCATTTGAGTGACTCTTCACACAAGCGACATGAGCAAATAATAAGGGTCTGAGAAATAGATCTCGTTTGTGTGTTTGTCTCTGGCAGAGGCTCTACAACCATCCTGATATCAAAGCAGGTGATACTTCAGCTGGAGATTTCTCCCCCAGGGCCCAGTGAGCAGAGTTGACCCCAGAGTGTCCATCCATTGCATTCCTTTGAGTACTCTCCAGCCATAATAACACTTCACCACCTCTTTCATCTGTCAGCAGCAGCGGCAAGCTGTGCGGATGCTAACTTTGTCTCCTGCTGGATACGGCTGCTCGCTCGTCACACTGATACCAGTGATATTCATGAAAACATTCCCTATTCAACATGTTTGTATGTGTTTGACTGTAGGAGGTGCAGGAGGAGGAAAAAAAACGAGAGTCTTGCAAAAAGTGTGTGAGCGTTATTTTTTTTCTTGCTTTTACCAGGACATTAACATCTGTTGAAACCAGCCATGAAAGCCAGGAAGCTTTTTTTCCTGCCTGTTCACAGAAGGAAATGATCATCAAACATTCAGAAAGCCACATCTTGACAAAAATGGAGCTGACTGTAATGGAAAATGACTGACAGCACATGATTTTCTGATTACATGCCTGACAGCTTGCACTTATTGAAAATGATGAGGACAGATGTTTGCGCTGACTCACATGCAATTAGGTTTTGACTTCATCAAAAGGAGAAATTAATTGATAGTGAAATGCAGGAAAAAGGCTTGTTTTTCTTCTTCAAAGCGCCGCGTGTATCTCTGACATAATGGTAGGCAGCCGCGGCTGCTTTATCTACACTCTGCGTCTCTCACATGGATACAGTTTCTGTGAAAAATGTCTTTATGTGGAGCTGTGTTGGCTTTCAATAAGGATGAATCATCTCGAATTACAGTAATGATGCTGATTGCTAAACATGCAATTCATGCTATTGGGATTTTTGTATGTGTGTGTGTTTATTTGGATTTTTGTGATTTACGAACCAAATATTTGTGCACAAAAAAAAGGAAACACTGAAAAGTTTTTGTCTCGCTCAGTTCACAAAAGCACACCTTCAAAGCACCAATCACTGATCAGAAAGCTGCGAGGAGAGCCAGTCAGGAGTGGCGAAACAGGACATTGAGCAAATTGGCAACCCTGAAGTGTTTCTCAGAAGCGCCACTTTTCATCCTGCAGAGTGAGAATTTTTTTTCTTTTTTTTAAATTCAGGCTGCAGTTTTGCAAAAATTTGGCTTCTGACAGATATTCTTCAACTAGTTTGGTTTTGTATTTGCTTTTTCGTGATGTATAAGCGAAGAAGTTTAAAAAATTGTACTCTTGCATAATTTTTGCTACATTCGTAACATTAACAGTCGAAGCATTTCTTGAACAACTTAAAATCTAAATTCATCTGTATTTTTTCTAACTATGTTCTGCAGTTCGTATTTATGATTACCAGTAAATTTGCCTAATTTCATTTTAGTTTGAACTTTTGTTTGTCGTCCTTTGATTAAACTAATATCATCTCTCGCTTGGCCACTTTCACGGTGGACAGAACATTTTAAGGTCATAACCATGAAATAACAAAGTGAACTGAATGCAAGTTGAAAATAATGATAGTTGAAAACAAACACTACCCAGAATGTATTTGAAGTCGTGAGCTGTTAAAAATGGGAAATGTAATTACCTTCCCTCGTTTTTTTTTCCCAAAAGTCTGTAATAAATGGCAATTTATGTCACCGACTTTGACATGTAGTTCTCCCTCCAGACAGCTGCTGCGTTTACCCATCGCTTCTCTCGAGCTCGGAAAACCAGCGCCTCTTCGATTAAACTAAATTGTCTTGGTGTTTACTGAAGTTGCTTCTGCAACTTCTGCCATTAAACAAACTGAACTCTTCGATATCCACAGATAACGAGCACACACGTGGGAGTCCGGGAGAGGCGCTGGCATGGCCGGAAAAGGGAGGGGAAACGACCTCGGCGCTCTCGGCGCGGAAGCGTTCTTGGGCGACGGCTCGGAGGCCCGGCGCCCGCCAGGCTCAGGCAGTCAGGCAGGATGGGGAAATAAGGTGGCTGGTGTCAGCTGGGTAATTTTGTTTACCTAAGAACTTTGCGAGCATGCGGTGCTGCTGTGATTATTACGGAGGTTATGATTGTTGTTATCCACAGAGTCATTGTGCTCAACCCGCTGTCAGTTTCAATTACCACCGTCTGCGGCTCCAAATCCTCACACAGCCTGCTCAGCCCCCCCTGACAGTCTTATTACCGTTAAAAGAAAATCCATACACATCAGGTCGTCTTTGTGTCTTTGCTCTCCAAACGGAGCGTGACAGAGGGAGGAGGGTAAATTCATGTTTTGCCTCGTGGGTCATCAAGCCTCCCGCGTGTGGATTGATTCTCTTCCCTTCCGGTTCTGAAAGACACGGACGTGTCCCGGGGGGAAGGAGGGGGGGGGGGGGCTGAAGATGGCACAATTCAAGTTTTCAAGTTCAAGTAGTGCACCTGTGATGTGCAGCTCCCGCTCGGGCCCAACCAGCGTGGGCCTGGACTGGCAGGTGTGTGTGTGCGTTTATGCGTGTGTGTGTGTGTGTGAGTGTGAGCGTGAGCTTACTGACCTCTCAACAGATATAAGATCTGCCAGCTGTAATTGGGCTCTGTTCCATTTACTTTCTTATCTGTTTGTCTGCCAGTCTCTTGACAGCAAAAGACAAATTATTGATCTGCGCTTTAAGGATACAAAGGGCGTGTAATTCAGGAAAAAAAAATAGAAAAAATTCAACACACAGCCAACGCTGTGAGAAATACAGGTGATTCTTGTTAAGCACCTCCGCCGGCTCGTTCCTCAGAGGCAACGTGCAGCTCCGCCGGCATGCTAATGTCTCACGAAATTAAATATGAAACAAGCTGGCCAAATGTTTCCATATGCTGCTGCAGTGTGGAGAAAATCACTTTGTGTAGCTATTCTCAGCAGGTTTTTATACCTTTCAGGACACTTGAAGACACAGGTACAAAACAAGCTTCACCCTAATTAAAGAAAAAAAGTGTTTTTCTACTCATTATTTGTTGAATAATGAACCCCACATCCACGTATAGACCTTTTTTTGTGTTTCTCTCTCTATCCAAAACTGTCGACTGCGAAGAAACTGTTTTATTTTTTTTAAAACTCCCCCATTAAAATTAATTGAATTGCATTTGTGTATTTCACCCTCAGGCAAGGTTCACCTATAACGGTTCAATCATCACACGGCGCACAGCGAAACGTACATATATAATGCATGCACTCTGGATTGCACTTAATATGAGAAGTAATTAAAAAGAAATCATTTTCATTCAGCTCGCTTATCACAGCAGGGTTTCAAAGCTAGTGTAGACAGGGATGATGGAAGGGGGAAGGTGCGTGAGAGAAGAGGTAGGTGGGGGGGAGGGAGGGAGGGAGGGAGAGAGTGGGGTTGGGTGGGGAAGGTGAAGGGAGAAAGGGCAGATAAGGTGGGAATGACACTGTCAGAGTGTCACGCAGGGGGAGAAGGTGGAAATCCTCCTCCCTCTAAATTCAGTCTCTCTCCCGCTGAACCCCGACCGCGTCTCATCATCCCACTCGCAAAGTATCAGGTCGGCCTCGTTCCGCTGACTGTATTTAACCTGGTGGAAGAGACCAGCTACTATTTACACTGCAAAAAATCAACAATCTTTTGACTTATTTCAAGTTAAAAATATTATATCCCACTTAGGATAAGCCCTAATCACTTAAAAAGGTAAGCATCTCCCTGCTCTTTTCTCTTTTCAAGGTCTATTTGTCTCGTTTGAAGAGTCATTTTTCACTTAATTCATCTGCAGATATTTGCTAATTTTAAGTACAAAGCAGCTTGTTGAAGATTTTTTTGCCAATAAAATCTGCAAGTGGAAATAAAAAAAAGAATATTCAGTTATTGAAATGAGGCAAACCTTGAAACAAGCAGGGAAACGCATACCGTTTAGGTGATTATGATGTTTTTGACTTGAAATACGTCAAATCTGCTCGGTAGGATTTTGTGTTTTGCAGTGTACAAACAAAGCAAATCCTTCTGCCGCACCTTGGTAACAGCATTCTCCTAACTGAGACACACCGGGGGAAGAGGAGGGGGGAAAATGCTCCCTGACTCATTTGTGCCTTTCAAAACATGCCACTTCACGCAAATAAATGTGTTTGGTTCCCCCCAAGCTGCTCTTAACCACGCCATTATTTCTTCATCCATTTACAGATGGCTGCCCTCAGCCTCCCTGAGAGGATTGCAATTATCAAGAGGTGTATAGCTTTGTATTCACACAAGAATTAACACCAGGCAATAACTCAAACCTGGCAGATAGCGACAAACTGGCCGCAGCAATTGTGCACACCTAAAGGAAACGCTTTGATATCAGATCAGGTGGCTTGAAATGGGAAAAGTTTCAGGGGCACAATTTCTTTTGGAGGGTCTGCCAATAGATCTTAATGAAGGCTGCTGGAGATCCGCACTGTTTTAGACCTCTGCAAATACATCATTTTGAGCCTTTTGTTTCCACAAGTGCTTTCAGCATAAATGTTTCATGGATTGAGAAAAATAAAGGTCCTCAAATTATATAACGGGTTGGACAATTTTTAAAAGAAAATGGGCTCTAGACCTATAATTTATGAAAGTTTTTATGTACTTTATCACATTACATTCAGTTGATGTGAATGATTTTGAGTGTTTTGCTTTTTAAAGTGTTAATGTTTCTGTTTTATAAACATCACAGTGTTCCTTGGGCTTCTCCTTATGAAAGCCTGTGGACCACATTTCAATCTCTGATTTGGGATTTTCTGAAGTTACAGCGAAGGAACACACAGTTTAGCATTCACAAAAAGTGGAGCTGTCAAAATCCCAGTCATGAAAGTTTAGGTCTGCTTTAAAATCCAGAAGGGGTCCCGTGACTTTCTTTGGAAGGAGCAAATCTTTTATTCACATCAGAGCAGATAAGAACTCCTGCACCTCCCCCCTGTGATCTCCGCCCCCCTCCCCCCAAGAGGGCTGGAGACCAAAGGTAGGGAACTGCTGTCCTCACGTAACCTTTTCACATTAAGTGAACTCAGTCTGCCCTGCTCATCTTCTTTGTGCTCCGACGCATTGTTGTGGTCAATGACTTAGAAAACTTTCCAGTCGGAGCAGGAGGCTCGAAAATGGGTCGGCGATGGGGTGCGAAACCATGTGGGCGGTCCGAAAACGATCTGTCCTTTTCATCGGTAGGTTGTTTTCTTGTGTTTGCTTCTTGTGCTTCCTTTTCCTTGGCCCAACCTGTTTGCCACGGTCGAATGCACTGAAACAACATGACGTGGTATGAAGTTTTTCTTTCATTTACATTTGTCGGTCAGCATGAACACGGACTGAACCATTGTAGGGATGAAGACAGGGGGAGGTTGAAATTTCTGACTGATGAAAATGTTTTCATTTTGCTAAAAGAACTGTCACAACTCCTTTATTCCCCCATTGTTATGATGCTCACAATGATTTGCTTTTCTGAAATCCTGTGTTGGGGA
>JAUESF010000047.1:4535655-4572233 GCA_032274765.1 Malacoctenus tetranemus
AGGTGTTGCAGTTTTTTTGCATTTGCAGTATTTTTTAGCTCACCTCAACAAAAGGCCAGTTGAGAATAATGTAACATTAATTTTTAAAAGACAAAAGTCCTTAAAACCAAATTGTCTACATGTGTAGAAAACGTTTAAATAATCTTCTCACTTGAACGGCTTTTGTTAACATTGAAAGTTAACGAAGCAAAAAAACCCACCGAAAATATCACATTTTCAAATGAATAAAATATGTTGCCAACAGCTATTTGAAATAAATGCAATTGTGAGACATTTAAAAGAGTCGTCAGCAGGTTGTTGATATGAAATAAGACAAAGATCTACACTTTGTTAACCACAGACACCATTCAGGAAACTGACCTAACTCTGTACATATTCAGGAGAAGGGACACAACGATGCTAACATGCCAGCTGATTTAGTTTGTGGACTTCATCTGTGTTCATGCAAACTTTCAAAGCAGCACTAATATAAGAGCTAATTATTCAGTGGTAAACTAAAGCAGCCATTCAAACGTGATGTACAAATACTTTCTCCAGCTGTATAAGATGATAACTGAAGTACTTTAACAAGCTTTTGAAGAAGTCACAAATAAAACATGCCAGTGTCTTGTGGCGGGTTATTGAAGGCAGTGATGTTGTACTAGATCAACTTTCAATCTCACATCCTTGATTTTTCTTCCTTCCCAAGGTGGCACAGGGCGTGTAATTTACACAGGAGTATATGCTGACAAGCATCCCTCACAAAAGCCAAACCCATTGATTTTAGTTGGACTTTCAGCTGAATAAATAGAAAAAGTGCATAATGTACAGAGGGTGACAGGCAGGGAGGGGGGGGGTGAGGGTGAGGGGGTGGTGGCAAAGGAGAAATGGAGACTGAGGGAGAAGGACAGAGAAGCCAACTGGTTGCTCCCTGACTTTCTCCCATGTTGTAGCTGCAGTAGCTGTCATTTTTCCATCAGGAGGGAACAAAGTCACCTTGGCCTGCGTGAGGACAGGTGACAGGAGGAGCGGGAGGCTGCAGCGCTGGCGCCGGCCCCTGCTGACGAGGGCCGGTGTTAGTAGAGGTGACAGGAGCGGGGAGCTGCTCACCGGGGGCCCCTGACACCACACAGCACCTGCCCCGGGAGATGCAGCATCAGCACATTTTTTCCACGGCAAGTCGGAATAGAGAAGCAGGGAGGGTAAGACGTTATCTGCTTCCTACCTTTCACTTTTTCTGTTACTTTATTTTGTTATTCTCCCAACCCCCCCATGTGAGATACAGACAGGGGCATCAAATATTGATACAACCTGATGTGGCTTGTATTGTATTTTGCTGGGAGGCTGTGAGCACCAGGGAACATTAATTGATGGCCTTCAGAAATACACACGAAGAGAAGTGGAGTTTTGTGCTTTTCACCTGCTGTAGCAAGTGAAGGTCTTCCGATAATACTAACGACTCGCACAGTCGTGTGTGTGCGCACTCAGTGCTTTTTCAGATCCTCCGCAGAGGAAGTCATACATACATCTTTGATTGCTACTCGGCACTCTCCCGTCTTCTCTCTCTTCTCCTTCTCCTCCTCCTCCTCCCAGGTCAGCATCCATCACTATGCAGGAGGCCACCTCTCCTCTGACAGCTTTGTCAATGTAAATTACTGCAGTCTGTCTGGAGTGGTCCTAGCCCAGGGAGAGCGGGACCTGCAGTGCTGCCCGTCGCCGGCTCAACAGAACCCGGAATAACTGACCCACAGGTCCGCCCCGGTCGGAGCCGCCCCTCTCTCCTTCATCCCTTCCTCTCAGATCCGATGCAGCATCCTTTATTGATCCTAATCTTTCTTTTTAATGTTTCAAGCAGGCAAGAGGACAAGTGTTTTGAAGGAAGAGGGAGGGCGTGGGGTTGTGGAGGGACGGGGGGCTCCGGTTGCCTGGTTATCTCTCCGTCGAACCATCCGCTGAGTAAACAAGGATGTGGTGCTTTGATTTCCTCCATTACAGGACTGATATGGATACATGTTTCCCCTATGGAACTTTGTTCACGTGGTGGTTCCTCCACTTAGAAATATGGCCTATTTCCTGCTTCAAATGAGCTCCCCTGGGATTTATTTACTAAATTGCAAAGGACGAAAGATAATTCATATCTCAGTAATTAGGCATGCAAGAAATACATCGCAGAACCCAACACGCCTTGTTATTAAAAAAGAAAAAGCTACAGTTTGATATTATGTAGATTTAAAAGCCCTCCCTGAGGGTTTTTTTCATTAATTATTTCAATTTTTTTATTTATTTTATATTTTGTCTGTGAATAGAACACCAGTGTGAGCTGGTTTACACCCACAATACGAAGCAAATTAAGAACAAAGATGACAGTGGAAAGAGGTGAACCCATTGTTCCTCTTTTTCATGCTTCTTTGAAGAAATACAATGCTCAAGGACTCATTTGTACAATATTAGCACACAACAAAAAAGGGTGCTTATATGCATGTTAACAGCCTTGGATGACCTGGTAGGAAGGATGATAACGATGAAACAGCTTTCGTGCGCGGTGCGTTTTATCTTCCCGGGCGGCTCGGCCTCCCCGCGCCCTGGAAACGAGCCGCCGCCGCAACCGGAAGATGCAGTCGAGTTCCCGCCTCGTCTGGACGGCGGGGGAAATTATTAAATAAAAAAACGGAGGGACGTTTTTCTTCGAGCTCGGCGTGCGTTTGTGCTTTGTGTGCGGTTGCAGGTGCGCGTCTGGCTGTTTACCCTTCACGCTCCCTCCTGTGTGCAAGGATTCACGAGAGCGTCTCTGATGTTTCTCGGTGATGCGCGGCTCCGTGGAGATGAATTCCAAATGATGGAAAACACGTCGGCGGCAGTTTGGAGAATTATTTTCCGGGGACCGGGACACTTTTTCTTTTTTTTTGGGGAGGCTTTGAAAGTTATATCACTATCAATATGAAACCCACTTGGATGTGAAACTTCGGGCAAACATTGTAAGAGTACACAAAGTCGGCCTTGCGTCCGTGGTCAGCGAAGCCGCTCCGAGCTGTATATCAGCATGTCATCACGGATTAGGGTCTCACTTCTTTGGTTCTCCCAGCTCGGGAGGAGAATCGCTCGTGGCTACACCACAGAAAAGCCTCCATTTTATAACCCGCATGTTATCAACCAATCGCATTCGTTCAGACGCATGATATATCATGTAATTACCAAATAAAACAAACACATAAATAAACATAAGGCCTGGAGGTGCAAGATCAGCATCACTTATTGTATGTTTGACTGCGGAAGTGTTCCCAGTGGTAAACACGATTGCAGTCCTGTTGGATCACCCAGACAAATTAGAGCAGTCTCATGCATATTTTGAAACATCTCAAATGTCCAGTAAGATTGAAATACAGCTCTTCATATCTGGTCATAAATAAATGATGATGCTGGGAGATGTTTCCTGATCAGGGCAGAGGAGAGGGGCACGCCAGTGGATATAAGGAGTCAGGGACTGGATCTAGCAGAGCGGCTCCCCTTCAGGCTTGGGAGCACAGCCACCTGTCACTCCTCTTCAGCCCCAGCAAGAAATCATCCAATTTCATCCGCGTGCTAGCAGAAGGTCACCGGGATGGTGGTCCATACTTTGAGAGTGCAGAGAGAATCGCTCTTACTTAGAGCTCCGTCTCCTGGGACCCTTGTTCCTCTCAATCACCTCCCAGACTCTGGACACGCTGAGCTACCTGGCTTAGACGGTGGCTATTACACGTTATGTGCCTGCATCAGTCGGAGAGAGGAGACCGGACCCTGATCTGGAGTTTAACCTTAATCTTGAATTCAAGCGTGAAATCGCACTCAGGTTTAACTCTCTGTAGAGAACCCATCAGAAATATTGAAAAATGATCTGGGATCTGTTGGATAAGCAACATATAGTCCCCATCGCTGATGAATTCATTCCTTCACCTTCGATGCTGCTTTTCCAAACAAAGAATCACAGGGAGTACTGGGCGTGATCCCACCTCACAAAGAGCAAAGAGTGTAATCTGGACAGTTTACTTGTCCATCACAGTGTAAACACACAATCTCACACACACATGCTCACACCGATGGACAACTTAAAGCTACCAATTGACCTTAAATGACCCTATTGGAGAAAACCAATGTCTGCAGAGGAAGAACATGAAAACTCAGAGGCTTGAGTGTCTGTTTGTTACAGTGATCTGAAATCAAATATGAATTGTTCGTTTGATTTTTATTTTCTTATAACCTGCAGGTAATCTGAAGTTACCACTATGGTGTCTGTGCTGAATTTAGTTTAAATAAAGACAATCAAACCCCAAATAAAAATGTGTTGATGAAGATAGTAAATATGGCAATAATACAAGTATTACCACTTAATATATACTGTCAATCCAAGTTCCTGCTTTCCCCCCAAATCACTCTCCACTTTATCTTTGTTTAGAATCACTCTCATCAGTTATCTTGAACCATCTTTTTGTTGTGCCAGTCTGTCACTTAAGTGACATATTTTCACCCATATGTGTGCACTTAATTATTCAAATGAACAACATCGTCATTAAGTACAGGCTCTGTTTGCTGAATTCAAAACCACAAAATGAGTGAAACACCAGGTCGGATTGGAGGCAACAGTTGGGTAAATATGATCACAAGGACTGTGCCTCCAGCTTTGACTTTACCTCCATTGCAAACATCAATAACTCTATTTTTATGAGTGTGAAACATACATTTTTAGAACAGAATGCCTTTTAGTGTCATGTCAATGTTGTGGGGAACTGTCTGAAACCTGTCTGACAGTCTTTTCTCTCGCAAATGAAAAGGGAAAGCTATTTTATGTTCAAAGAGTTATTTTTGCAGCGCCTGTGTCATTTAAATCCTCCTGTCAGCCTCTCACTCTCGCTCTGTAAGAACAGCCTGCCTCACAACGCATGGCTTCATTTGCCTGCGTGGAATCCCTCATCTCCGTCGGTCCATTGACTGGAGTCGCAAATCAGAGCCGGAGTCCCAGTGTCAACAGGAGCGCACCGGTGCCCCCCCCCCCCCGCCCATTTTAGAGTGACATGCGGTATGAGGCGGGCTGATAAATAAATAAATGAGGTGCATGCGGCAGGGTGAATTTTAAGGAGTCATCATTGTTGTAGATGAGGAGAACAAGGCGGGAGCGAGTTGCGGGGAAGTGTCTGGCTGGAAACACGTGTTGCCGCGCGCTTTGATCCGGCTTGACGGGGGAGGAGAGCAACCCGAAGACAGGCGAAGCCGAAGGTGATCAAAGTCAACACCAACATCCCTCCACCTTCAATGTTTCATACTGCAAGCTTTGGACTACTGACGCATGTCTTCACAAAACACCTTCATTTTTGATTGAGATGTTTCCAGCAGACATCCCACAACACTGCCCCATGTTTTTGAATTTCTGAAACTAAATTTGTAAAAGATGGAGCATTTTATTCCCCCACTGATCGCCCGAAAAACACAGTCAAGAAAAAGTCGAGTAGAGCGGATTGAGAAGTCATGTTGGCTCTTGCTCCAAAGTGATGCAATGGACTCTGTGGTCTGTATTTTACAGCAGGAGCCAAAGCTCCACCTCAGTGTTTTATTTATCGCTGCAGCTTCCCCTGCAAGACAAAGCAACGGTGACCGACGCACCGGGCAAAATGCTGAACGCCTGAATCAGAGAGAATCTGACACGAGGACGGAAAGACAAGACGGTGCGTCCCTTGGCAGGACATTATGATGCCCTGTCAGTGCTTCCATCAAACTCAACACCTGCAGTACAGTCTGTGAAGTGACAATGAAACCCCCTAAACTCCCGTCGATAATCAAACCGACGACAACGAAACAAAGGACGTCGACTTTAAGATATAGAAGATTTGCAATTACAAGCACAACACGCCTTCATGTGCTGAGAGGATTCAGAACGTGAGGCTGTTTTCACGGCTCCAACTTCAAAGCCACATAATTTATAGCCCGGAGTGTCCTCTGGTCCACTGCTTCCCAAAGACAAGGTTGAGACCCGCAGGTGGGTCACTTGAGATTTTATTGTAGCTACAAAAAAAAAACCAAATGAAAATACAATTCATCAGAAAGTCATTCAAATGTGTGTACAGTTGTTCTGATGAGAGAAAATATTCACCATAAACTCTTCTACAAAATATTTCTTCTGTCCCATTCAAAAGGTTTTAACAATGTGTGTGTTTTTTTAAGACCACGAATGAAACAAAACTGTATCAAACAGTCAAGGACAGGCTACAAATGTGTCTATTCAGGACAGAGAGATGTGGAAATGGGTGCGAAAATGATCAGAAAGGGCCCTTTATACAGTCTCTTCCTCTTATCACAGGAAATAAAACCTACTGTGAAGTGATTCGAAACGGTTCCCCATTTTTGAAAAGTGGGTTCCAAAAAAAAAAAAGAAAAAAAGTGTTCTGGTCAAAGCTCCTGTTAAGAAAAACACTTTTTTGATACACTTGAAACTATTGTTGAACCCAGTGATTGAATTTTCAACAATCCTGGACTTGGGTGTCTGACTCAACATTCACCAACACAAGATTTAACCTAACAACACTTTTTGTCACCAAGAAGGTGACGTGTTTGTGTTTTCTTAAACTACACTAGCATTTCTAAAAGTTGTAGTTTGTCACTATGGCCTCATATGTGTAAAATTACAAATAACAAATTGGAAATCCAGCATAATTCATGTATAGTTGGTCAAAGACCTTTAACTCATCATGGTTGGTAGCCACAAAAACAGAAGATTTAATGGCATATTTGATGCCTGCAAATAATAAAAACAGACAAAAAAGCCCCTTTCTGCCTATTCTGTTCATCCATTAAACTCTGTAAAAGCAAAGCTGTATTACATTCAATTTGTAGCATTTAAACATTTGTTTAAATCCTTGTCAGCCAGCAGATGTGAAGTTGTAATGGTTAAAAAGTGCACAAACTTTCTGCGAGGTTTTGTTCTGTAAGTTTTGAACACGACTGTGTGATTTGAAGCCCGAGGTAAAAACAAATGAACCGTTTTGATGTTTTTTCATGGAATTTATTGTGCTTCAAGCCACTCCAGTGTATAATTTTTGACCTCTGCGGTTGTAAGTCTGTAAACACTGCAGCGTCTAATTTATCTGAGTTTCTCCAAAGGGGGAGACACCTCGTTTAATGTCAATTCAATGCACTTTGTTGAACCTAGAAAGTTCTGCTTCAGCGCGAGCCAATCTGACTTTTCTTATTGTGTGCGCAAATGGGCGCATAATGAGGCTTCACCAAATTAGATGATGAGCAAGAAACAGCGAGTAAAACATTTCCACACTCTCTCCAATACCACCGGGCATTAGTTGTCAAATGTTTCTCTAATTAACACCAAAACAAAGGTCGTACTTTTCTCTCCAAAGCAGGAAGTGCCAAGTGCTCATTTACTAGCGGCTGATTTAAATGCAAATCACAGTTTTCCCAAATTAACGCGTGCCTCTTGAACCATTTGGGATTTAACTTTGCTACTGTAAAAACAATCAGCCAGGCAGTGAAACGTAATTTAGAGCAGCCACAACCTGTAATAAATTCCCCGATAATATAAATTTAGAAAGTTTAAGATGGGAACATAAGCATTTTATGGGTTCCAAACTGCAATCTTGCACTTGATTCACAGTGTTGGTTATTAAACTTGAACAGACCAACAACATTTTACGAGGATCCTGGCATCCTAAATCAGCCCGCACATATTTGCAGGATTGCGATGAGCCATAAAATAAAAAATTTAAAAAATGAAAATTGAATGTAGCCGCGCTGTTGTTTTACTGGATTCCTTCACCTTTTTTCCCCCCCACCTTCCTTCCTGATTTACGGAGTCGTGCTGGTGCGAACCAAAGGTCAGCCGAGGAACGCGACGGAGCCCACATCAGCACTTTGTCAAATGTAACCGCTGTAATCTGCCCATTGTCTTAATGACGCTGTCAGTGGCCCCTAATGACCCGGCTCAGACGTCGCTTGCTGCACTGTATTAATTTGAACAGGCCGCATACTGGGAAGGTTATTTTTTATTGTGTCTGTCAGCGTCTGATAAAACCCTGCGTGCCATCCATCCTTCTGAGGGAAGGAAGGAGAGGGGGAGGATGGAGAGACAATTCTCCTCTTCCCACTCAGTTTTCTTCCTTCTTTCTGTCTCGGTGCCTTGTTTTCTTTCTCTTTGTCTCTATCCTTTATTTCTCTCCCTGCCTGCCGCCAGCTTACCTTGCTTCTCACCCACCCATCGCATTTTCTTTGCTTCTTTTTTTTTTTCTTCCCTACTCCACACGGAGGCCCTAATATTTTCCCGCGGGGCGCCCACTTCTCTCAAACGGTGATGAATGGCTCTGGCTTCCATATTGATTTCCAAACTGAAACAATTTAGGGACAAAACAAGTAGCAGTTTATCATATCGATTTTCCTCTGAATTCAGTTTCTCCCCTTTAAGGTGACACTGTGCATCTGAATGAATACATGAGCGGAAAAAAAAAAACGCAGATGAATGCTTAACGCTTCCTTTGTTGCGCAGTGACTGAGATTTAAAGCGGGCTTCACCTCCGCCTGCGTGACTGAGACTTCTCAAAGTGCTTTTTAAGCGAGAAGTCGATCCCGACGACAGCGAGAATATGAAAACAAGCTGCCAAATCAGACGCCGAGCCTCCTTCCTCAGAAGCACGCCGTCGGACTGGCACGTGGTGCATTTCGGTCACGTCCACGCGACGGTGGAAATCGCGCATCAGCCGCTCCCACCGAGCGAGCTCCCCACGTCGTGGTGCAGATCAAAGGATCGCTATTGACTCCATTCCAAATTGTTGTATGCGGCGTGCAATCCATATCAACTTTCATGAGGCGACTGGAGGCTGGGGGGGTTCATCGGGGGACCGCGCCGCAATCACATTATACCGACGAAACTTTCCCTGTTTTCCTTTTGATGGAGTCAAGTGTCAAGATCGTCTTTTAATACCAGATTGGATTTGATTACAATCTGCTGACGCCGCAGCCCCGCGACACACCTGAAAAAGCATGTAGCTCTGCCCTGAATGCATTAGTGCTGACAGTGGAGTCACAGGCGAGCGGACGCGCCCTTGGCCACGGTGATCTCGGCCTCACCCCGAGCGGTGACCGCCGCTGACAAGCACGCCCGGGCGGCGGAAATTGCCGGGGAGTGGAAAAGGGGCCCACGTTTGGGGAAAAAAAAACCGTAAAGCAAACAAACAAAAACAACAGAGGAGAAGCGAGGGGAGGACGCGAGTGTGGTATCGTGGGCACATTATCTGCTTAACCTCGTGTCCCCTCCGCACGCCGGCTCTTTCTCTCCAGCTGGTTAAATTAGCTCCACTCCTGGGACGTCTGAAATAGAAATTGCTTTTTACAAGAAATGTCTGCAGGACGGCGACCACTGCAGGGAGCCCAGGCATTCAGACGGACACGTCGCGTTGGGAAAATCTATTTTCTTAAGAAAGGGCGTTAATGGCAAAACACATTACTTTCCTTATGATGGAAATCACTGTGAAATCAATATGAAGGAGGCAGGAAAACGCTTTGCCTGAAATAGCAGCTCCAACTGCAGGGAGGAAAAAAAAACGTCATTTGGATTCAAACCAACTCTGCTCAGCCACAACATTAGAACCACTGACAGATGGAGTGAATAATATTAATTATCTTGTTACAGTGGCACCTGTCCACGGGTGGGACACATTATGCAGAGAGTGAACAGTCCGTTGTTAAAGTTGAGGCGCAGGAAGCAGGAAACAAGGACAAGCATAAGGGTGTGAGCAAGTTTGACAAGGACGAAATTATAAAGGCTAGACGAGTAGGACGGAGCGTCTCCGCGGCAGCAGGTTTGGCGGGGTGTTTGCGGTCTGCAGGGGTTACTGCCTTCAAGGAGGAACGACTGACAAACTGGGAATAAGATCACAGGTATCAATCACTGTTTTGGATGGAGGGTGATCGCTGACCTGCGTCCTACAGAAAAAAAAAAGTAGCACAATGATTGAGAACTTTATTTTTACTTTGACAGAAGGTGGTCGGGATGGGGGAAAAAAAACAACACAATGCAAACTGTTATCCTCTGCCTGAAGCACCTAAAACAGAGCAACACAATGGCTTTTCCACTCCTGGAGTTTGTGGTAATGGCCAAAGATTTCACAACTTTGTTCTGGTTCACTTTTAAAACTTCACCAAAATGGTCGGGCATCATTAGTTGTAAGAGCGGTTTGTAGAGTTGTTTCCTACCACAAGGAAAAATTGGTTTGTTTTGGCCAGAACACAAAAATTTGAGCAAGAAAGAAACTACAGCACGTTGCTGAGTTACATTGCACCCAGCCTTCTTTCTTATTTCTTTGGTCCCTTAAGGTCTTTTAGTTCAGATGAGCATTCACACCAACTCAAACAAAGTGGACTATACTAGAGGCTAACCAAGCAGATCTGGAGTTAAAGTACCCAAAACATGCCCAAAGTTTGGTGAAATAGGAGAAGGCCTGAGTGACAGAGTTATTGGGGTTGTGTGTCTTGGAGGGAAACACGGCAGCTGAGGCAGCGTGATGATCGGGGTAATGTTGAGTCTTGGGTTTCTGGCACTCAATGTGTTACTTTGACACATCTAAACATAGTTGCTGACCCAGGCGCGCTGCTCCACGGCAGCAGTATTCCCTGATGGCAGCGACCTCTTCCAGCACGATGAGGCGTCCTGTGACACTGCGAAAAAACCAAGGTTCAGGAATGGTTCCAGAGTTCAAGGTGCTGACGTGTCCTGCAACAAAATCTCCAGGTTCTCACTTTGCGAAGCATTCTGTAGTGCGTGCTGGAAATAAACGAGTGTGATCCATGCAGGTTTGATGAAGGTGGGACGTGCCAGGAACGTCTCTTTTGGTTGTAAAGGCTGCAGACCCCCGAGATAGGCTGTAAGAGATCACAGCTGTTTCTGTGGCCTTAGGAGACCAATCCACCCCCATCACCAATTTAAAAACCATTAAAGCACCATAGGCAGCAGCGAGCATAGTTTCCATTTTCATATATATTATTTAGAGCAGAAAGTGGCTCTTCGTACTCAAAAACTGTGTGTGACCTTTCGCAATCAAATGAATCTCAAGCAGGTGTAATGACAGCAATAACACTTTGCCAGAAGGCAGCTTCCGAGTGATTAAAAACAATACACCCACTGCTATTGTCAATAGGAGCATCGTTTTCTCAGTGTAGCAAAAGTTCAGCAGCGAGTGATAAAAGAAGAACGAAGACATTGCGTCTAATTTTAGCTTGAAGTCACAACAGACTATCCCACCTCACCAACATGCTCCCCGTTCTGAACCTGCAAATATGTTCGTATCGAAAACAGATTCCAGTGCTGGAGAGATGCGGCGTCGCAGCCGCGCCGTTGCATCCGTATGCTGAACACGTTGCTCGTCTGCTTAAAAACATTAAGAAGCAAATAGCGCAACTGTCAAGAAGCCTGTATGGAAATGGAAGTTTCCACGGGGACGTTCCCCTGAAATGCAGCCCCCACCTGACCTTTCAGTATCACTGTCAGGCGGAAAGTTTTGTCTCCAAAGTGCACTAAAAACTAATTTCACCAGCGGTGGCTGCAGGTGATTGGAGATTTTTTGGAGGTCTCCAGAGACTAAATAATTAAGATTTGTTCCCTGATAACTTTACTTCCTGTGCTGTATCAAGCAGAAATGTCAGCACGAGCATGAAAATTATCAAGAAAATCACACAAAAAAATGAAATTCATAATAGAGTTGCTGAACGCTGGAGTCGGCGCCAGCTGGGACTGGATGGAAGCAGGATACAGCTCGGACAGGTCGTCATCACTCATCCACCAGAGTCACAAAGGACCTCGAGTGTATTTTTCTTTTATACTTGTGGAGAACATGCAAACTCTGCTGAGAACAGTCGACTACAAACCTCTGGACCTCCTCACTGTGGGGCGAGAGTCCAGACTGCAGTGAGCTGCCTCAATTACACGTTTTACAAAGGAACTTTCACGAGATGAGAGCCATTAAAAGCTGATCATTTCAAACACCTACACAGAGATAACTGCAGAGAATTTACACCGGCTATAAATACTTGTGAGATTTACAAAGTGCCGAATGCATTTGCGGAGAACGAACATTTTACCATCTCAGACTCTTGTAAAGCGTCAGTGTCCCATACAAGCTATCCTTTGTAGAACTGGTGCCACTTAATCTGAATGAACCTCTCTCTCATGACTTGTTCCTGTCTCACTTAACAGCCAATAACTTAATTTTGTAGCGGAGGGATTTATGACCGGATTTACTTTCACATGTTAAGTTTAAAGAGCACAGTTCACATTAAATCAAGCTAACAAACACAAAGGGAAGCATCCTGTGCCGGGGTCCTTTAGAAATGTCATGCCAGCCTCGCACCGCAGTATGTTCATCTGTAGAGGACCCTCTGCTCCCTTTAAGTGATGGAAGTTAATAATCGGCACAGCTGCCTGCCCTCTAACATTGTAATTTACGTTTCGCTTGATTTTTCTCTCCCCTCCGTGTGCCTACAGCATCATCCACAGGTACTTCGAGCTCAGTATATTTTCCAAAGAGCTTTTCTGACAACCCTTAGTGGAGGGAGTCTCTGCTCTATACTGTATCTGCAGCTGAGTATATAATTTAGCTTCAGTACGTAGCGGTTTGTGGGGTTTTTTTTATTCAAGAAAAAAGTGTTCGGGAAGAATAAAGCAATAAAGCAGTGATGCTATGCCTCGTTGTGCAAATAGCAAAAAAAGAAGAAGGGAGAAGAAAGGTCAGGTAGCTGCTGTGTATTCTGACCCATGTGGCTACTGATGGGGATAAAATTGCTATCTACTATTCTTCCATTATAGCTTTCTCCCTGCAGCGACTCTTGAAAAAAGGACTGCGAAAGTGAAAAAGCTTTTGCTGAAGACAGTGACGTCGCAGTGAGAAACTCTTCAAAGTTTGGAAAGAAGAAACAAAAGTAACCTCTGAACTTTCACCGTACTGTACTGAAAAGGAGGACAAAAAAAAGGGGGGGGCAACGTTTTTCTCCAGCAATCGTTTGTTGCTGGTGGAACTAAAAAAAGAACAACAAACAAAAACACCACAACTCCCAAGCCCAGTGTGAAGGCGGCAGTTTATGTCTTACTTCTAAAAGTTAATAGGTTTTATTGATAAGTAATAAAAAATCTACATCTGACTAATTTCCAAAAATGCTTCACTTAAAAACATAATAATAAGAATGATGTACTTTCTTTTGATTTCTGGTACCAACAATGTAAAGTGTTATTTGTCAAAATGAGACATTAATGAAAGCTACTTAAGACATAAAAAATTGACTGTCTCTTGTGGCAGTTTTATGTGCACTCTGCATTTGATCTCGTATTTTGTGACAATATTTTATACTTCACTATATATTAATGTTAGAGCTGCTTGGTCAGAGCAATAAAGACGTCTCATTTGAATTTACAGCGCACCTATTTCACCAGGAAATTTGTGTCTGTCAATTTTCCTTTTCTGAGGAAATGAGGAAGTAATGTGGTCACTGAAAGAACCCGGAAATCAGATAAAGACGGATGTAATGTCAAGAAAATTGGCTCAGAAATTAAATTTCCGAACTGATTGGTTTTTTTTTTAACAATTATCGATGGAGAATTTTTTCTATGTTTGGCTTAAAACTGTTCATGTCACTGTAAACTTCCCCCAAATATGTCTGCATCACATGTGTCATTTAATGGGCATTGTGTTGATCGTGGTGTGACGGGGGTGTGGGTCAGAGTGACCTTTCGAGGGGAGCCCACAGCTGTGCCCACAGGCTGTCGTCAGGCGACTGTTGGCCTGGACTGACCTCTCAGCGCTCAGCGGCACCTTGCCGCACCAACATCTCCGGGCCATCGCACCTCTGCGAGTCAGAAAGCTCGACCAGATTTCACTGTCGGCCATAGATCGAACCCCACAGCATGCGGGAGGCGTGTGACAGAGGTAAGATGGAAAAGCTGCTGCCGCGGCTCTCTGTACACCGAGTGGTGGGGCTTTTTTTTTTTTTTTGCACCAAGGGTTCTATTAAGTGCTAGTTTCCTGGGTGAAGATTCTATTTTCAGTGCTGCTGAGTGTCATTTCAGCCGTTTCTCATCTGTGCCACTGCCTCTGTATTCCAGATCAGGACTCATAAACTGAGATTAAATGAACGAGCAAATTGATGAGAGGACCGTTTATTTGAACAGCAACTATGAGCAGGTCCCTGAAGTGAAAAAAAAACAAGATTTATGGTAGGAAAGGACAAAGCTCAGACGCAAAATAGAATTACAGCTGTACTGATTGATTGGTGAGAAACTGTTGCTGTGGTTTAATTTGGCAAACAGATGAAGAACCAGCATGCAAATCAGGCCAGAGAGGCTCCCGACTGTTTCCAGAACACATTTGCTTTGGACTGAAATTTGTTGAACCCCTCCTCATACCTGCCTGAAAACACAGAGCACACCACGGCCGGTCCTGCTCTGCCAAGCCGGTTTTTGATCAACCTTGGTGTTCAAAGTGCTTTTCAAACGCAGAACGCTGTAACACCTTCTGGTTTTAGTGCAGCTTCAATTAAAGCACCGTTTAAAAAAAAAAAAAGAGAAAAAAGGCAGTCACATGAGTTGTTTTATATAAAACATCAGACAAACAAAATCAAAGAAAAAAAGGTTTAAAAACTTTGTTTTTTCTTGTATAACTTCATCACCATTATCATATTACATCAAACCTCCATGAGACTTGTCAAAGTAGTTGTCGGGTCAAACTAGTTGGGTCAAGCACAGAGATCAGTTGAGGAAGGCCAGCGAGCAGGAACACACTGAATTGACAAACTGACATCTGAATGGCTGGAGACCTGTGCCTTAAAAACGCACCCGCAGAGTAGCTGGCAACAAGATGCAGGTGGCAGCGATTAGGAACGATGAACAGGTGAGCTTCCTGATTGGTTGGAGTGAGTGTGAGGGGGTGTGGCAGCAGGCAGAGTGTGGTGGAATATTACCCAATTAGAGGAGCAGGGAACAGACTCTGACCAGGGGTCTCCAATCCTGGTCCTGGAGGGCCGCAGCCCTGCATGCTTTCAATGTGTCCAGGCTTCAACATACCTGATTGCAATAAGCTGCTCGTTATCAGGCTCCGCTGCAGAGCTGCATGATGACACCAATGAGATTCAGGTGTGTTGGAGCAGGAACACATAGAAAACATGCAGGGCTGCGGCCCTCCAGGACCAGGATTGGAGCCCCCTGCTCATGATAGTACTATGTTGAAACTATACTTATTCTTCTTTACAACTTTTGTGCAGACATATTCCATTAAATGCTGACTTTATAAAAACACACTGTGGCAACACGAATGTCTTGTTTGTAAAGTGGATGTAATCAAATTGGGCTTTTGCACATTTTAAAAGGATAAAGTGGAGCAAAGAGACTGAATGTGAAACCCTCCTATCGTTACATGATCTCAGATGTTATGAGGCAATTTTTAGCAGAGGTTGCTACATGTACTTTAACATTCATGTTTCCCAGGGAATAAATTATAAGGTCTTATTCACCCTCAGACAAAAATTGTAACCTACACAATGAATATTGCATTTCTATAATTCCTGTATAAATTATCAATGCTCTGTGCGAGCATTGTTCAGGAGGATTAGTGCTACGCAATCCACTGTCTTTTTATAGTCCACAGCTGGGGATAAACCATGTTCCTGTCACCGTTTTCGGTGGCATCCCGAGGTCAGCAGTGATATTTTAAACATCCCTTACATGGCAGACACGCGCGGTATCGCTGATGCAGTCAGCTACTTGTATAATGATCCCAGGCTAAGCGCCAGTGTCTTACTAGCTGCTTCACTGGTCTACTTAATGTCAGTCTGCTGACCAGACGCAATCGATCTGGAGTCTGAGCGGAACGCAGCTGAGCTCATTTCTGCTCTTCTTTCCTCGGTTATTCCCCAACACACACCGCTCAATTCACACCCGATGTGGGACAGTTACTCTGGGACGTAAGGATCTCAAGTACGCTATCGCTAATACTCATACATACATGTACACACCCATAACAAGTACCAGTGGGTGTACAAGTAACTGAATCAATCTGTTGTCAGCATGTTTTAACATGAATGCATGATCGTATCCATAAAACAATCAACTGTAAAGTGCAATTTCTTTAGTGTGAGCGACAGACACGAGATGTGTTCAACGCAGTGAATTGAGATGGCTTCTCTGGACGGCACCAACATGTTTACACTACATTTAAATGCAATCTGAGAGACAACGATGGAAGCTGATGTCCATGTGTGGAAGTTATGTGTGCATATCATCCGTTTGGAGGCTTGAAATGAGCTGGAACAATTTTTTTTAATGAATTTTCCAGACCGAAGAGAAGTTCAAAAAGCTCAATCTATCGCTGACATACCGTGCAGCACACACGCCCACGATGCTCAAGCTCCTCGAAAACATAAATCTCGGTTTTCGTGAAAAACTTTTGGAGATATTACATATTTAATCGAGTCAAGTTAAAGCAGTTGTGACCCGTTTTAAACTGGCCGATCGAGCGCTTTAGTTTTTTTTTTTCCATCCTGACAAAGCCAAAACAAGTTGGGCCCTAAAAGTCTCGAATAGCCTCATTTCAAAGCCAAAGTGTCCTACTGAATCATATATAGTTCTAGTATATCATAAAACAGCTGGTGAACGTATTTATGACTTGTTTTTCCACTCCTAGTTCGGTACATTTGAGGCCTGAGCTGAATTTTTCACTCCTGCGTTCGTGGTTTGTGAATTCAAGAGAGAAAAAACATTAAAAAACGATCAGGTATGTGAAGGTAACAAAATCCTGGAGGTAAAAGAAAAATAGTGCATTAAATGTGTCTGTGTCTGTGTTCTTAAGCATTGTAAAAGTGAGGATTACTCTTCTTTAAATGCTTACCTGCAAGGATTTATTGGAAGATTTAGTGACTCCGTTTCCAAAAGCTCGCTTGCTTTCAGCTGGCATTTGAATAAAATCGAGGTCTCTCCCATCATATGGAGTCCTGCTCTGGGTTGGAACTTCCTCTGCACAGCCCTCGCACAGACAAAGATGGATTCCCTGTGTTGCAGAGTTCGACCCTTGTGTGTCAGCCACTGTTCAGCGACCCCCCCCTCCCTCCCGTCCCGAAGCCCGGCTTCCTACAGGCAGCACATACATCCTGATGCCCTCTGCGGCCATGGGTCTGAGGTGCAGCGCTGAGCTTTAAACTGAAACAATAGATTATTGTCACCTCGGCCATGTAAGAGCCAACAGTGAAGAGGGCCTTCTGAAAAGGACAATAGGCTATGAATTGATTTATGAGGGTTTCGGAGGGGGGGCTATAATGTGCAGTGGTAACAAGGAATCAATGGGCTAGAAAAATGCTAACAGCAGCCCTTTATGTCCTCAGCTTTTGTCTCATCCAGAATTCAATTAATTTCACTCCTTTTTAGGAGCGCGCCGAGTGGTGATGGAGAGCATCATCAGTCTCCTCCTGCACTTTATAAACGGCTGGCACTCAAATTGATTATGACACATGTGACGCTTTTCCTTTAAAAATAGCTCACCCCATAAAGATTGTATGGGAACGTTTTTTTTTTTTTTCTTTTTTCCCATCAGTGGTGAAGACGATGTAAAACACGTGTTTGTTTCACTTCTATTTGCTGGCGTGAGCTGGGGGAATAAGCTGGGGAATGTCACTGCAGATGCTCCTGACGGCTAATTCGCAGACTGTTTATCTGCGCTGGTGTCTCACATTACCTGCACTTCTTTTATATTTAATGTAGGTCACCAATCAATGTGTCAATATGATGAGCCTCATTTAATTTTTAGGAGATAATGGAGGCGAAACGACACTTCAACTGAAACTGGATACGCAATGGTTTATCTCTGACAGAGTACAATTATCTCATGACAGGCGATATTGGAAATTAATAATGCATATGTTACATTTCTGAAACACTTTCAAACATTTTAAGATAATTATTTGAATGGGATGAGACAGAAAATAAATTAGATCTGCAAAGCTCTTTCATGTCTTGACAGAATCGCATCCAGCTATCATTTCTCCAGCTTCTCCACCAGCCGTAAACTTTGGCAGCGGATCATTTTTTCCACCCAAAAAGAAAGAGATCTCTAAATTAAACACATGCATCAATTTCATCATCTCAGCAGTAGTGCAACTGCTTTGAAATAACAACATTTTGTGAGGGCACGAGGTAACAGAAATGCCGAAAACTGGGCCAACTTGGATTCGAATTAGCGCACAGATTGCAGGTATGAAACATGGATACGAAGAGGGAGTAAACTGTCGCTCCATACAGGGCAGCGTAATCGGAACCAACTGAAATCACTGACATGTATCTAATCAATCCTGTCATCTTTTTGCAGCCATGTGTGCTTAATTGGCACCCGTGTAATGTGAGAAGTTCTCTTACATTTGGCAAAATAAACTCTATCCCCGGGCTTCTTGCACAGCGCTGTGAGTGATGTATTGGCTTTCCGTCTGGAGGTGTTGGAACAAATATCATGTGCTACTCTGTACATTAGAAGCTCCACAAATCAGATTAGTTACTGAACTCTATGGAATTATTCATCAAGACCGCTTGTCTCCTCTGAGATACTACAAAGCTCATGGTGCAAGCTGAGCAACTTATACTGTGGTGATGATGAACGCGAGTGACGCCACTTGTAAACAGCTAACTGATAAAGTTGTCTTGAAATATATCTAAAGAGTGAAAAGCAGCGAACAGACAAGCAATGATTTTCTTTGCTTTGACTAACACAACGTACACAAATTATTTACACGAAACAAAAATAATGTCAGCTAATGGAAAAGTGAAGTAAAGGTAATGCAATTAATACCACTCTGCCCTTACTGGTCGGATGTTGAATTGCACCCACAATGAGAGAAGTGACACAGCCTGTTTGCGTTCAACATCTTTGACCATTTTTAAATACAGTATGAAGTCCTGCTATTTAAAAAAAACAGCTAAACTAAACTGGTTTCTCTCAACTGTTGCTGCTTTGTAAACTGGCAAAAAAGAATTCCACTTTAAATTTTGTGCTCGATTTTATTATATTTGCTACACTTCACTCAGCTCCACCTCCTTCACACCCGATTTACTTGCCCTGCTCCCCATAGTGTCGAGTCAGTGGCCGGGCGCTGACGTGGGCAAGTTTTAAAATCTTTCCAAGTGCTACCAAAGAAAGAGAAGAAAACAAACAAGCAGACATAAAAAACCTTCTTTGACAACGTGTTTCTTTTGGATTGTTTGGCAGGAGCACCAGAACTCAGACGCACGTTGAATTTTGAATGATCACCGGCAGGCTTCAGATGATCACCATGACAGATAGTTGCAAAGTGTGCGCTCTCGGGTGATCACCTCGCAGGTCTGTGAGCACAAAGGTTAAACACAATTGAATCTGTGGAAAAAGGAAAAATACCCAAACGGTGAAAGCAGTAAGACTAATGTCTCTGCATTGAATTAACCTGGCAGAGTCCCCTCCTTCACCACCTGCATGTTTATTTAACAGGAGCCACCGATGCTTTCCTGGATTCAAACTCCGGGGATGAATTATCATTTGCAATGAAGAGGATTTCGAGTGGAAGATTGTCACACATACTTATTAAGGTCAGTAAACACACAACTCACATCACTTCTAAAAAAAAAAAAAAAAACAAGTGTGACAGCTTGGAATCAGGAATTTGAGATGTGTATCAGTCCCCTTTCCACTCAAATTATTGCTACTATGTCACCTAAATTTGCAGGGATTGCACTTAAACCCTTCTTGCATTGATTTCATGGCCAGCAATTATTCATACTTGTAAATAGTAACATTTACTCAGTGGATATTGAGCTTTTTTTGAGCAGGATATCGTGTTTCTCACTGAAACATCCTCGAGGCACAAACCTGACTGACATCTAAATGCTACAAGTGAAACTGATGCTATTAGTGTCCTATGCAATTTATAGTCCCAATAATTTGGGGAGTGTAAGAAGATGTGGCATCATTTTGCTTAAAAATCTTCTTTTGATCTCTTTTTATATTTTTGCCAGTTTAACCTCACATTGAGAAGGTCCCGAGTTCAAGCCCAAGCGGGGCCTTGAAGTGTCGAGTTTTTTCTGTAGGAATTAAAAGATGTGACAGAAAAAATGATAAAATAAAATACTGGAATTGGGATTGAAATATTGAGTTGCATTCTTGTTCTTTTGGGCAACAGTTTTTGATGTTTATCAGTGCACATGTCACTGATCCGTGTCATTATCTTATCTCACATTTTCTTCACATCTCACCTCATCTTGTCTTCAATGGATCATTTTTTCGAGGTTTCCTCTGAGGTAGATGAGCAGGTAAAGACGCCAATTTTCAGCGTACAGGTTATGGATGACGTGAGTAAACAATAACAAGACCACTCGCCCCACCACAGGAGCCGACCTGTGATTCAGGAATGATTTGTAGAAAACGATTCCCTCGAGAGAGCGATAAATCATGAAACGCAGGGTTACCATGAAATATTTGACACTTAAGTGAGTGATCTGAATTGAAAGTATATTGACTGCTTGCTGTCTGATAGCCTGTGTGTCGGTATGTGTGTCGAGATGCTTATATGAACATTGATTGGACGGCTGTTTGTGTGCGCTGATGCGCACCACCTGGTCCCAGCGCTGCCTGGAGCCTTCCCCCCCGACCCCACCACCACCACCACCACAATGTCAGATATTTGTGAAGGAGCGTCTGTGGTGGTATAAAAGCTGAGTGTAACTGCTGTATTGAGAAACCATTATTGAGCTTGCCAATGTAATGATAGCTGTGCTTTAATGAGCCAAATAACTGGAAGGGACCCCTGATGCAGTTAAAATTACTAATTCAATTAGTCAACTGATTTCAATAAATTTGGCTTTCAGATTGTGACATTATCATTTCGGATGTGAGACAAAGACAAAATAAAAACTGAAATGTGTCGAATTAGCACAACAGCCTCGACAACACAAACAAAAACAGCGCTCATTAATTACTGTTTAGGTGGGAAAAAAAGATGTGGGTAAATCCCTTAAGGGTTGTTTGTATCTCGTGTCAAACTTTCAGAGGAAAAAAGTATAGAAAACAGTGAAGTCGCGTAAAAATATCTTTTAAATTGTTGTCGACAGGAAACGGGAGTAATTGGGAACATGAGTTCACAGGTTCAAACACTGGTTCTTTATTAATGCTGTCTATACTGTGTTAAATATGAGACTTCTCAAATGAGGGATCAGACAGAAAAAGCTTCAGTATTTTTATTTTTTTAACCATTTGAACATACTCACCCCTCCCACACACATGTTTATTTACTGAATAATACACTTTTCTGTCTGTATGTCTACATTGTATCCACTGTGTGTTTCTGTATATCTTTAACCAATAGGCTTTATTCTTTTTTTCGGTCTATTTCTATACTCATATTTTTGTTCCTATTCTTTATCGGTGAATGTTTAAACCAGCATCAATTTATATTTAAAGGTACGCACAATGGATCATTTTCAAGGCCATGCAGTTGTGTGGTCATTAGCGTTCTGGCCTCACAGCGAGAAGTCCCCGGGTTTGCACCCTGATGGGGGCCTTCCTGTGCAGATTTTGCATGTGGCTTTCCGCGCCTGAGTGGGTTTCTACCTGGTAATTTTATTTTTCCTGCGGTCTAATAACATGCATATGAGGGCAATTCATGACTCTAATTTGAGTGAATGTGTGTGTTTGTGTGTGTGTGTGTGTGTGTGTCTGCCCTGTGATGGACTGGCAAACTGTCTGCGGTGTATTCTGCCGTTGGCCAAAGTCTGCTTGGAGTGGCTCCAGCATCCCTCCTCCCTCCGTGGCCCTTCAGTGAGGGGAGACGGACGTTTGGAAGATGTGTGAACCAATTTATCAATTACCAATTTTTTTTCCAGTTTTTGTCCAAAATGACAGAGAATTCTCGGCACCTGTCATACAGCTGAAAAATAAGCAATCAGAACAAACGCTGCCTATAATCCCACCCACCTGGCAGCCAAGGTGCTGCTGGGGTTTGTTGTGACGGGGAGTCGGAGAAGCAAACCCCCGCGTCCCGACTCCCCCTTAAGCTCCCCCGCGGTCACCCTTGGGTATCTCAGTTGGCCTCCACAATTGAAAGCAAGAGCAGGTAAACAATGCAGCAAAGTCTTGTTTTAGAACGACACCCGAATCAGCCGCTTTCAAACTCATCAACACACACTGCGCCACGTAAAAACCTCCCACTCTAAGCACCAGGTGAGCCTGTGCCAGTCGGCCGGCTGGATCAGCCAGCCGTGCGGCACGGGAAGTGGTGCAGTGAGACGGGATATTTTTCTCCTCTATTTTCAGCAGCATCCTAACAAGCGTCCTCAGACAGGGCTGTAGGGGAGCAGGGGTAACTGCTGAGCCTGGCATCACACAAAGCCCCGGACGGAGCCGCCAGCGGGCCTAACAACCATCAGCAGCCCAACCAGCTGCCGCTGAGTGCCCCGGTCCAGGCACCAACACCCCTGGGAGGACAGCGATCAATAAAACCCACAGCCCTGGAAGATATGCGGGAAGAAATGTGTTGAGGCAAAACAGGCTCATTTAAAGCTAAACTGTCCTATCAGTGGGGTTAGAGGAGCATGCTGAATATCTCTCCAGAGAGCAGGAAAGGAGGGGATGCTGCATTCACTGTAAGAGGCTTTTGGATGGTCTGCAATTTGGAAGGTCAGAGTAATTGGCCTAATGAGGGTTCACACTAAAAACTGGAGTGTGTTTGTGTGTATGTGTGTGTGAGTGCATGTGTGTGTGAGAGAGAGTGTGTGCATGTGCCTACATCCTGTGGCGGAAGAGAAAGGCAAGGAGGGAAAAGTGGAAAAAGAATTGAAGGAGGTGAAAACATCTGTTCAGTCACATGGGTAATTTGACAGTGAGAAGGATAAGTCTCACTCCCTGATGCCAAAACATGTTGGAGGGTTTTTAAATGTTTCAACATGGATTGGCCTTTTAATGAGGAGACTTTAATGTTTCACGGAGAATTCTTTTTTTTTTTTTTATTTTATTCAAGTGCCTTTGGGGGGCTGAAGATTCACTCCTGTGCGCAACGCTCTCCTCTGTCTCCTCTCGTTATCGTGTGTATATTCTCTAAGCCAAAGAGTTTTTACCAGTGCAATTATCAGAGTTTTCTCTTTTTCCCCACTGAATTTTTTTTTTTTTTTTGCGAAAGCTCGAAATTTTGCTGAAGTCAGATGATCGTTTTCAAAATTACACAGCTCCCGTAAATCAGCTGAATCATCTCTTCAGGATCTTGCAGAGGTTTTTGTGTGGTGATGGCGAGCTACAGAAATTCATTTTGCTGTCAGTTTTCTCTAGAAAGAACATTTTAGTTTTCCTGACATGCTCCAAGTTTTACCCCTAAAAGCACATTGCACAGAACTGATATTTGGTAATTCAATCAGCTTGTTGCCAGATCAAGAATTCAATATCCACCAAATAGAAATTCTCGAGAATGTATGTTTGGAACTGGTTGAACTGAAGTGTCTCACTGGGAGGGAGCCAGCTCCACAACCCCACAAACCAAGGTTCAAAGGTTCAGAGTGTCGCTTCTCTGCAAGGGAAGCATAACCACTCCTCCTCCTGGACTAACTTACATCAACCTTCAGCAGCATTGATTGTCTGGCCGCATTGTAAACAAGCGCATATACGGGATCCATGTAGGTGCATATACCCGCCGCGTATTCAATATAAGCACCAACTCACGTTAAAGGACGTGGCCGACCTTGAAAGACAACACCGCGGCGCTCCAACTCCTCGGCACAAATTGCCGGGAAGAAAGTTTTTCCCTCAAACTCGCCGGTGCCAGGTTGAAGGAAAGATTGGAGGCTACAGAGAGAAGACACAGGCTGTTCCCACACATGTTCCCAACACATGGTAGGAAAAAGGGATTACGACACGCACAATGCGACTCACCAATAACACACGCGAGCAATCGGTTGAAGTTTTCGGCATCCCACGCAGGGAAAGCCTTTGAAGAGACATTTCCGACATGGAGGAATGAGCGTGTGGATAATTACTCCCAGGTAAAGATGACTGAATGTGACACGCCGGAGTTTGGTTTCAGTTGACTGACAAATTAGCCACAAGCGGCGTCTCTATCAGCCGTCTGTGACGTTCCTTGATGAGAACTGCATGGTGCGTTTCATGTCTTTTTATTGCGATCCGGAAAGTTGCAGGCAGCCATTTGCTCGCTCCGACACATGGTAAACGACAGCGATTCCTGTGTAGTTAGCCGTAACGGCTTCTTTGTGTGTTTACTTGAGGTCAGACTGTGAGACAAATGTTCGGGACGCTCGGCGTATCAATCACGTTAAATTGGACAGATGCGAACGGGTCGCGGAGCTTCACCCAATATACATCTCAGTTCTCATCGTCATCAGCAGTGAGGAGCCACCGAGTGTGACATGGGAACGACCATTAGAGTCGCGCTGACCACATTTCAAAGAGCGAGGCGCTCATTTTTTACCCCCCACATATTTCTGACGCTTGATCAACCGACATCAATGTCCTGACTGTCCTCGAGTCAGAATTATGACACGAATACAATCAACAAATGAATTCACCTCAATTATTCAGTTTTCCGAAGTTTAAAATGGAACAAATTGCATCAAGAGTCTTGAGGCCAAGTCAGAAATCTGTAGCTCAAAAGCTGAAATGTTTTAGTTCTTTGGGGAATTTTTTTTATTGTATATGCCGAAGGTTACATCAGTATGCAGGTAAGACTGTGTCGCCTGGTAAAAGGTTCCTCAAAACTTCCCTGGATGTTTGAAAATCTTCGTTACTTTGACAGAAATGGTCTCAAAACATGAATGCAACCTGATCTTCATTGTTTCTGTTGAAAATCTGGGAAAAACTCCGTTCTTACTGTTGTAAATCATTCTGAAAATCAAGATAAATAAAAAGTGACCAGGACAGGATGGTTGTGTTTACGCTGCCAACTTTATTTTTCCCCTTTTGAATTTAATTCAAGAAAAGACACTGAAGCGTCTGAAGTCTGCTCTGAACTCCAGAAAGTGTCTTATTGTGGTGGCTTTTCAAGCGTGCTGTTCTTTTGTTTGACCACTCATTGGGGTTCAGGGATACATCGATTTAAACCTGAAAGTTTCTGTGAGACTTGTTAATCTTCTGATTTTCGGGAGTAAAAGTACAAATAGATTTCGGGGCGTGACAACAGTTGTGTTTACATCTCGGTGACAGTTACAGGATGTTGCACTTCAGAAAGAAGCAGACAAAGCCTCGAGTTCCTGGTGCACTCAGGGTTTGCCGGTAAATTATTGCTTTGAGAACTGTTGATGGCGTGTTGTCTGGATCGTCGAGTTCAGAGTCTTTTTGTGAGGAGGAGGATTTTTTTTTTTAAATGTCAGTTTTAAGTTGTATTGACAGACAGGAACATCAATACCGGCATTACGCTTTTATAACCGATGACAACCTTTATAAAGTTTCCCACCAACAAACACCATGAAGAAGTACAGCTCGGTCAGTGGAAGAGAAAAAAACAGCATGGATTTAATTAAAGGGTGCCGTTGTTTGCTCAATGTATAAAACTTAATTACTCGGGGTTGAAAAAGTAAATCCCTTCATGGACGCATCGCGATGGGGACAATAAAGATCACGAATCGATGCACAAACGTCTGTAATGGATTGTGTAGTTATTATTTTTTTCACGTAATGTCAAAGGAGCAAAAGGGGGTGGAGCTGATCGGGGGGGGGTGTCTGGATCGCACTTCTTATGGCGTCTCGCAGTCACTCAATGGCACACACTCAAAACAAAGTCAAACACTGGAAGATGAAAGACAAACAAATTTGAGCTGGTCTTACTGGATTAATTAGGAAGCACTTTATTTTAAAGACAAGAGTATTTGTGTCACTATGAAGAAGAAAAAAAACATTTGTTAAACTAAAAAAAACAACACATCAGTAATTGCTTTATTATCGAATCGTGTCTTTGTGAATCAGAACTGAATCAAATCATCTGGTGACCACCGTACAAGAACAGAATCCGATTTTATTTGAATTAATATTGAGATTTCGCTCACTTTACCTTCAGCAGGAGGACACAGAACTGTCAGAAACAGTGTCCTGCAGTGTGGGTGAGCCACTGGGAATGTCTGCATACCACCAGCACGCCGGGAAAATCGTGTCATTTGGGTGAAGCAACTTTTATTTCATCAGGTTGGTACTTCTCAGTGGCTGAGGAGGAAAGTCGAGCAGCTGCTAGAACTCAGCCGAAGGAGTCGAGCTTCCCGTGTGTTGTGAGTATAATAAGAGGACGCATATGGTTCACTTTGGGTAAAATCGTTTTTATTCGCCTGTGTGTGTGTGTGTGTGTAGGGGGGGACTCGGAGCGAGCGTGTGCGTGCGAGGATTCATGCAAGATGCAGCACTCGTGGCACGTCTGGCAGACCACAGACCTTGTGCTGTCATCCTCTGTGGAGAAGGCGCGACTGAGGTGACATTCACGTCCTCGGTAATTATCAGGACTATGATGTGGGAACATTAATGATGTATGAGGGCCCAGCGAGGGGTGAGAGCCGTGGCTTCACAGGGCCTCATTACTAAGAGATACCACCAGTGAGAGAGCCGGCGCCGCCACACCCAGCCCGGACAGAGCCAGGCGCCCGGCGACTCCTCACTCTCACTTTGACTCGCAGGTTTTTCTGCTCTCAGCGCTTCACAATAAATCACTTTTCAGTCCACCGGCACCAGCGTCCCGCGTACAAACGCCGGCCCCCTTTTCCTTCCTAGAGGGTAATCACTTCTAGTTTGTCGACGGTGACTTATCTGCTCCGATCGAGGAGAAAAAGTCTCGGATTAACATTGTTGTCAAATTTAAGAAATTGGAGTCAGGATGTCAAATCGAGAACGCTGATCCTCGTAGACCTTCATTTTGGCCTCTTGTAACTAGAACGGACAAGTTGTCTGATTATCTCTAATTAAAAATGATTAAGCACCTCCTCGCTGCAGTCAATGACCATTGACTTGGGGGAATGCTGATGTGGTGAGTGTGGGTCCGTTTTGGGTTAATTCCAGCCAGCCTTCAAATTTCTCATTTCAAACCAGAGAAGGTGCTCATTGACAAGATTTAAATCATTAAAGCCGTCCACTTCTCTCCTGTAGGGGGATTATGGATCTCTGGGCTCCCCCGTGCCGGCCGCTTCATGCATGCTGAGCAGAGGGAATAGGCGACGGAGCCAGCCGACGTGAAAAGCGAATAAAGGATTTAAAAAGAAAATAAAGACGGAGGAAATAAAGTCGATTACATCTCCACATCGTCAAACATTTGATCATGAACCGAAGAGGGAGGGGATCAACAGGGAAGGAAGAAAAGTCAACATCTCCGTACATCACTCCCAGGCTGGGAGAATTACACCAGATGAGAGGTGATAACATGCTTGCACGGCGAAGAGCACTTCCCATTATGTTGGTTTTCTTCTTCTTCTTCTTCTTCTTCTTCCTCCTTCTCTTGTTACCGCCACTCGGAAAGATGTCACCCGGCTCGTCTTGCTGTCACAATCCAGAGGGCACTTGCATGACTTCATGTCTAATCAGGTGTGGTATCCATGGAAACTGAGGTAGCGGGATGTCATGTACAGCATCTCGTCTCACAACACTCTTGGCAAACAGCGGGGCTGCGGGACTCGTGGCCCACATAGAGCATGTTTGCCGCGTTCAGAACAACACGTCTCATCACAAACACGCCACCAAACTCAGCTTCCCATAATATCCTGGAGGCTCGGAGGTATGAATTTGGTTGTGTTTGACAGCATTTCATTAGGATCCCCCATGCTACTCGTCCTGAGATCCAATTACTGGCAACATTGTTTTGAATTGATTTTGATTAGCAAAGGAACAAAAGAAAACGACCTTGTCGAGGTTAAATAATAAAAAAAAGAAAAAATGAACAGCAGCATTTTAGCTCATTGACTTATGTTCATGGTCATGTTGAGGACGCAGGACTCATTGAACCTGTATGGCAGCCGAATGAGGAGGGATTTAACTTTTACAGAACATGTTTAGTGTAAATTTTAACTATGACATGAGATAAATAACTGAGGCTCTTTTAAGCGCCACGATAAAAATGAAGCTTCTGTCTATTCACTGTTAACATCACTTTCCAAGCTATGGGTGATGTGATGCTGCAGCCCACAGGGACAGGTCGCCAGTCCATCACAGGGCAAACACACAGAGACACAATCACAAAGTTTGAAATCCTCCAACCAAAGATGGATAAAGGTTTTACGCTAAACTGCCCAAAAATTAAAGTGTTGACCTTCAAAATTAATCCACAGCAGTTGTGGTGATTCCCGCAATTTCTTTTATGTAATTTATATATATTTTTTCAACCCTACAGTTGTTTCACTGACCTTACGCGAGTCGTTCAGGAACAGCCAAAGGGCCATTCGTGTCCGGTCTGTGCAGAGCTCAGGTCTTTGTTAGAGTGTGCTGTACATACAGTACGTTGCGTGTATGGAAAATAGGACAGCAGGAGCTGTAAATATGTCAGAGTTTGTTGTGGCTGAACGTTGAGCAGAGTACGCGTATGTCAGAGTGTTTTAGAGTGAGTGGACTGTGCTGCTTCCCCCTTATGACAGATTGGTAAATTTGTCATGTGAGAGCAAAGACATTCAAGTGAATTATTTAAAGTCTTCACCGTTCACAATCGCTTTGAATTTAACCAGCTTGTTCCTGATTTTTTTTTTTACCCTGATTAAAGTTTTTCAGTCTCGTGTGCAAACGTACTTCCAGAAAAATACAACACATGGCAACAGAAATAACAAAGAATAACAGAGGCGCTCTTCACAGGTGAGTAGGCTAATAATGCGAGCTATTTTTATGTATGCCGGTTAATGTTATCTATATTTAAACCCAATATATCATCTTCACATTTACTACAGCTGTCAACACAGAGGAGTAATTAATGCTGGCTGTGATGTTTACCTTGTTCACCACCCTGGTTCAGCTTGTTAGCAGCTTTGCTTTTGACAATTTATTAGAGTCATCACTGAGAAATTGCGTTAACAAGAATGCAGTGGGTGGCCAAAATGCACCACAACATTGGGGTTTTGGGACAGAGAGTGAAGTTTTAATCACATCACACTTGAAGGAACACAGACGAGGTCTTCAGCATATTTTTGTGATTATTCCAGAGCGACCTCCCAGGGGAACTTCCTCAAGCTAGCAGAGTTATGTTCCCATTTACATTCAGATTAACCAAAGAAAAGAGTCTCCTAAACGTATTTGCTTCTGGAAAACACCAAAAAAAAAGACAAAGTCATTGTCCGGGCTAAACACACTGCATTACTACTTGAGTGTTAAGAGTTCGAATCTAAATGTGAACAATGGCCACAACAAATTTATTCCCAGCAAGGTCCAATTGTTCCGCTCCACGACCGAGTACAATTGCTTTCTGATTGTCTTCATGTGCTCAAATGAGCCGAGCTGAGGTGGAAACCACTGCAGGGTTTTTATCCGTAAACAAACTAATTCACTTTAAGGACAGAAAAAAAAGTCTCCACAGTTCCTCCAGAAACTGATAACACAGTGACATCTAATAAGACAAAGGCGCTTCGGATCGAAACAACGAGGAACATGGTAGGAAACTAACTTTGTAAACAGGTTACAAACATTTAGATCGAAGCCGATGCGCACACAGTCGGACGTCAGGTACGAACCTTCAAAATAATCTGAAAAAATGACTTTGTGGTGAACAAAGTTTGACGAGACGTCACAAACTCAGTAAGAGCTGGTGGGTATACTCATTTTCATCAGGCTTCACCACTATCAGAGATTGATAGATTAAATCAGAACTGATTAAAGATTTACAAAGTAAACGTGAAGCAGACGTCTCCATCCACTAACTTTTCCCAAATGATAAGAAGGAAAAGATTCTCTCGAGTCAATTGAAATGCACTGCATGCTGGGAAGTGCGCCAGGGAGCATAATTAAGATGTTCTTTCAACTTACAAGTTAAACTCACAGGAGTTTCTGAGGCTGATAACCAGCAAGGTGAAACTGACAAAAGTATGAATAAGAAGTGAGTCCCTGATTAGGGAATTAATAAAGGATTAAAGTGTCATTTCCATTTCATTGTTTTTTTACACGTTGGGTGCTCAACAGCTACGCTTTGATTTCCTCGGTTGTTTTTTAACCAGCGCGGCCGGGATTACTCAGGAAAATTGACTTGTTTACTGCGATCCCTCAAAACGCTGCACTTGTTTGTGTTGTTTTCTTACCAGGAGCAAGAAGAAGGAATGCAGATACAAGCCACTCAAACACCTCGCTTTAATGTTTCATGTCCTCTTGAAGCAGGGGTGTCAAACTCATTTCATTTAAAGGGCCACATACACTGCTGTTAAATATCAAATGAACTGCACGGATGACATCACAAGAATCTAAAAAGGAAAATATAAATAATGAGAGTTCAAAATTTTTTGCGGGGTTTACAGGCAGAAAGTTTCTTGTTCCCCCTGAGCCAGTTTGGTCTCTTTTTAAGCCTTTAGATTATTGTCTTGGAGCTCTTCAACCTTTTAACACCAGTCTGTGTGGCTTTCATGATACTTTTACCATCTTCTGCAAACAAAGAAGTTAGTTTTAGCAAGCTAGTTTCACGGAAAGTTCTTGTGACTGATTGGGATAAAAATGGTACGACCCAAATCTGGACCCCCTGGCTGGCCGGTTTTAGCCCACGGGCCTCATGTTTGACAGCCCTGTCTTGCTGGCTGGACTGGTTGTGTTTGGCGCTACAAAGCTTCAGTGTTCGTGTGGGAATGCTGCGGCTGTGCTGCGTGCAGGCACCGGTGCTCCGGTAATTGTTAATGGTGGGTGAATATCTTAAAACCTAATGTTAGCCATTTGTCGGCGGCAATGTCTCCTTTTATCACCACTTTGTTTTTTTGGGGGGGGGTTTCTCGTCAACATTCTTCACTGAGATTAAAAATCTCTTTTACAAGCGTGTTGGAGTCAAAATGGCAGCAATTATGTGCGATCTACGTGACACAACCACATAAACACACAACAGTAACATCTAATTGAAATTTAAAAAAATAAAACAATGCAGGAGGGAGCTGATGGATTTTTTTTATTTTTTTTAACGCTCCAAATAACACTGGCACTCAAGTGCGGGTTCATTTAACTCTTTTAGCAGAGCTGTAAATTCACCTTCTGTGTAGATATTATTTAGTACAGTGTGTTACTCAAAGTCCCTCTGAGGCTTTCTTTTTGCTGACATTAAAAGCTTCTGGTGTTAAACTGGTGAAACAGCAGCTGAAACTCACAGACAAGATATCTAATTATTTTTCGTGTGTAATCCACAGCTTGCTAATTTTAGCTGTGTAGCACATGTGACTGGGATGTGCAACGGAGATTTTAGCAGCAGTGATCAGTGATACAAGCTAACCTGGTCTCATTGAGTAAACTCTTGTTTTTGTTTTGCTTTGACTTGTTTTATTGTGTTTTTCAAAGACATCAGAAAAAAACATTTAAAGACTTTCCATTTAGATATTGTTAACACTTTGTAAGGTGCGTATAAACTGTATATTTATTATTTACCACATGTTGGTTTTTCAGTTCCATCAAATGAGCATTGTCTCGTTATTCTTGCTGCCTCAACTCAACCAAACATCGGCCAACTAACGACATCACTCATATTTGTTCAAATCGGGAGTTTGATTGACTTTAAAAATTGTTCCCAAGTACTGAAGTAACGACTGCAATTGAGACGTGTAATTAGTCTCCATCTATAAAAAAAACACATTTATTTATTAAGTTTGATTTCAGTAACGTGCCTCCAATCAGTCAAACGCTGTCTGGGAAATCAGCAGCAATGAACCTGTTCTGGAGGCGATTCGTTATCTGCATGTTTTGCTACTTATTAGGTGTTATGATCAAATCATTCACCCAACACGAGGCATTTCCTATTTGTTCTATTCCCGACCACGGCTCGGCTCTCTGTTGATAACCTCATCAGTGCAGGGCTGCACAAACAACCTCTGCCGCTGATGAGAATCAATCTGATGTGACTCACATACACTCAAAAAGAAAATAATAGATGCTAAATCATGCTCACAGACTCAGCTGAAGGTGTTTCCTTGGTTAGACGATAATCATCATTAAGATTATTGTCTCCATTAGCTGACATTAGCTGGTTTGTAGGGACCTTAGAGGCATCTCTTGTGCTTTCTTCTATATAATTCACAATATTCACCTTGTTTTTTATTGACAACTCATCACTTAAGAAAGAAAACCTTTAAATGTGACAGAGACATTATTTACTTCCAGACAGTTTCTATGGTAACCTGCAAACAAAATCAAGTTAATGAAAGTAACTAAAATGAAAATATGAACTTGTTTACAATACTGGTGTTCAGGCTAATATACATACAGTCTCATCAAACTAGCAATAAAAGACAGCTAAAGAAGGCAAAGTAGACACAGAAAAAGAAAATTGATAGGTGAGAAATGAAACGCAAGTTTTATCTGTCATGCTTTGTCTGATTGTTTCACCTCAACGTCCAAAATAACACACCAATTGTAAACTGGATCATCCAAAAACAGCTTTTTTTATTGAATTCAATGGTCTTAAGAGGCTTTTTACTGGAGGTCAAACATGGGCAACCAGCAACACATGGACACATGTATCCCTGAAAACTGAAAAATACAATGTAAAAAAAAAAGTGTGTTATCATTCATGAAAAATTCCAGATGCATTCCTTTTATATTCTGTTGTAGATGTGCTCCGCCTCCATCTGGCCTCAAGTGGCGAGGATGCAATTTTAGAGGTACCATCGACGAACAGAGCCGCTCGTCCCTGCAGCAGGTCCAGCTCGGCCTTTTACCTACACATTCATGCAAACAATCAAACAGTGAAGGCCAACGCAACGCTCCCGCACCCCACTGGGAGAGATTTCAGGGTTCATTGTCTCACTAAAGCGCACTTGGACACAAGGACAAGGCCAGGTTACGGATTGAACCACCGACTGCAGGATTCAAACAGCCCACTCTCCAGTTGCATGTAAATTAAGAGTATTGAAAGTTTACAAAAGTAAAGCACAATATGCTTTATTTTTTATAAAAAAAAAAACCAACCTTTTACTTTCTTTGAGGAAAACATTTTTCTTTACATCATTGCCTCTTTCCCTGCTACAGTTGGAAACCTGCATTTTTCTTTGCATGTCTGTCCAGATTTCTCGTTTCCTCTCCATATTTCATCTCTCGCTTCCTTTTTTGTTTTGCTCCATAATGTTGCGCCAGGAGGTTTTCCCCACATCACCTAATATTTAATGGCTAAACGTCCTGCCCTGGAAATTCACAATATTAAATATTAATTGCCACAACATAACCGTGAAAAGAAGGGGAGATTGAAGTAAATGAGTTTCGGCCCCCCTGCTTCTCTTAATTGCATGTGTGTGGACAGTATGTCAAGCCTAAGGATGGTGGTGTGGCAGGGGCTAATATCAATTAGCATGCAATATCAATTAGTGACCAATCTCACAGCACATTAGTAGGGATAATGGGTTGACCCGGGATATGACCTGTCCACTTCACTTCAGTGGATCCCTCCAGAAGAGCTTCTATATAAGCACTGCATACTTGAGAAGCGGAGGCTGTTTGCAAAAACAGTGAGGTAAAAGACATTAATTTTTCAAAATCACCTCTCCTGAGGTGAGGATTTTAAAATGCAGGTATCACGGAGAAGCGCCAACGTGGAATATCACCACTCTTATACCCGCTCACCACTGAAGCAGGCCTTAGCCTGGATTGTGACTGAAGGGTCCATAAATGTTCTATGCTCTGCGTCCCGTGAGTTACAATGCTCAGGGCAGGCAATAACTCACACCATTAAACATAACGAGGGGCTTAGATAGGGGCTTAGAATCGGCAACAACGAAAAAAACTAATGTCTAATCCTGCCGTGATGTGGCGTAATATCCCTTTTCTCAATTTTGACGAGCTGTGGAAAAATCCAGACCCACCCGTGAGACGGCTCTGCAATGACTGACGAGTCGTCGGCGAGGAAGAGCCACCTAACAAGACCACTGAAAGCAGACCACTGGATTAGTGGGCTGTGCGGAGGTGTGGTGGTTCGCTCTCTTGACTCACAGGAAGTTCCTGGGTTTGGGTCCTTGCTGAGTGGAGTTTGTATGACGTCCTCACGTGTGCTTGGTTTTCCTCCCACAGTCCAAAAAAATATGCATTTGGATTGAACAGACAACCCAGAAGTCCCCGTTCACACCACCAGATTTTCAACGGATGTTGGGGCCTTTAATTCTGGGAAGCTGCAAATGTTTGGTGCCGGATTTCTCACTTCAAAGTCAAATTGGCAGACCGTCTTTGTTTTGGAAGCACCGAGCTTACCCCAAGAGGATGGAAGTCCACTGATGAAGCCACATGTGCGATCCAATGACACGGACTTCAAAAGACTTGAGATGATAGCAGGAATCAGAATCTGGCAGCAGGCGCGGAACACAAAGCAGATGAGCAAATGGCGAGATAAAGAATCGTTCGTCCTTCTTGCCCCTCACTAACGAGGAGGCCACAAATCATCACATGACCGTTACTTTATGTTAATAATAATTACATCTTAAAATTAGCTTCCTGCCTTTAAAACAGGACTCATGAATGAGTTTGCCCAAAATTGTGATTTTTTTTAATCTCCACATTTCCTTTTCAAATCAAATCAACATTTTGCAACTTTATATGAAAATGTGATTTTAATGTAGATGATTGTTCATTTCCAAATGTGAATTAGATTAAATTCTGGACGAAGCAATGAGTTATTTGTACATTCAACTCATTTTTTCTGTTACTTTTAATCAAGCACAATTTAGTTTTCGCCTCTGATTGCTCGCAAAAGTCCTACAGGCTTTAGATTGCTTGATGCACGGCGCCATTCAGTATTGTTGTTTAAACTTCGTCATATTTCACAGACGGCACTTTAATCCCGCTCACAGTGGGACGCGGAGAGCGCTTCAAATTTGATCATGAGACGAGAGCGATGCAGCTCGTTCACATTTACAGTACATGCGGAGTATTTGTTCAGCTGGAAGGAGTTCATCTATTATTTTTACTCATCCATAATGCGTGGATTTATGTCATTACATACCTCTGTGATTAAAATTTCTTCCCTCCAACACCATTATGCCTGAGCAGACTGCTGCGAGCATGAGATGGCAATCTGTTATCTGTGTGTTAACGCCATAGTTTCTCCGCCACGTTCATCAGTCACAGCTTGACAATCAAAATTCAGCAATTAACCTGTTCTGTCACCCCACGCTGAGAGGGACTGTTGGACTGGAGCTGAACTTCTGAGGTGGCACATCCGCTTAGGAGGGGAGCGAAAGGGAGGCGGGGGGGGGCAGAGGGCTTGAAAATGAAAGTCGACATGCTGCGTTCAGCAGAGACAATACATATTTTAGCACGATGTAGGACGCATTTTCAAAAATTCAGCTGGATAACAAACAACACTTATTCCTCAAAAAAGTGTCAGAAACATTTGTTTTCGCTATCATTTAGAAACAAGGGATTTTTTTACAGACTTATTCAATTATATTTTTGTCACAGTAGATACAGAATCTGTGTTATTAATAGTGTAACAGTAGCATCACGGTTGGTGATCTTGTATCTATGGTGTCCTAGAGTTCAAGCGAACTTGAGACCAGAAGGTTGCTGGTTTGAATCCCCGGACCAGCGATAGGTTGAAGTGCAGAGCGTGAAAACCAAAACCTGTCTTCAGCCTCGTCATCATCACCACCACAGCAGGTCCTCCAGCAAGGCCACTGAACCCCTCAGCTGCCCCCCTGAGTGCCTCACTGTGGCAGCCTACTGTTCCTACTGCGTGCGCATGCTATGAATAGCGTGGTCATGAATGCAGAGGAAAACTCCCTGAAGGGGGACTAATAATCTATACATTTACTCTGACTACAACTGCTACATCTGGTCTGACTGCCTCAAACGCGGGGATTCAAACGGCGTGGGCGTCGGTTCAGAGTCTCGCCGTGTCCTCTTTGCTGCTCGCTGCCGTCGCCTGGCAAACGAACATGCGTGCAGGAGCCGTTCCCTGTCACTGATGATGTTATTAATGTTGGTCGCTTAGGCCCGCTTCTCTGTACACATACAGCAGGTTAACCTTCATCCCCATCCATCACACTGATCTCCTGTGAGCGCCACCAGCAGGCGGAGCCGGCTGCGCACAGCTGCGGCACGGCCGCGGCCTCTGCCTGTCGCGGCCGCGCCGTAACCTCGCCGGGTGGTGGCGAAAGTCGAGGGGGAACCCGAGACTCCCGCTTGTTCTCCGAGCAGCGTTTGAATTACATAATGTGGGTGAAATCCAATTGTCTCCAATCATCTCAGGCTCCCGCGTTATCCATCATTTTTATTAGTGCGGCAGTGAGATAAGACTTTGTTATGTTTTCTCAGCAAATCCATTTTCACAGGACAGGGAACGGCGATTAAATATATTTTAACTGTGGGGCGACCGCGGACTCAGGAAGCGACCGGACCTCTGCCCAGGTCGGTGTGTGTGTGTGTGTGTGTGTGTGTGTGTGTGTGTGTGTGTGTGTGTGTGTGTGTGTGTGTGTGTGTGTG
>JAUESF010000047.1:4572333-4592791 GCA_032274765.1 Malacoctenus tetranemus
GTGTGTGTGTGTGTGTGTGTGTGTGTGTGTGTGTGTGTGTGTGTGTGTGTGTGTGTGTGTGTGTGTGCGCGTGTGGAAACAGGACAAATAAATCAACCCGGAGAGGGAGGAGATCTGGCGCTTTCATAAAGTTTGTGTTTTCAAGTATCAAATCTTCTCGCGGAAGAAGAGTCGCGATGACATGAAGTGCAGTGGAGTGCTGGCACGCAGGCTGCTGTACTGCACAGGGATTTATGAAATTGAATTTCAATGGCACATTGAGCAGTTCATTGAGAGCGTGCCAAAAGTGAGAATCCTATGACGGATTGAGACAAATCACTGCCCAAATGAGCTGACAACAAGATGCCTGAGGCATTGCATTACTATTCAATTAGCATTTAAGAGGGCTTTGGGGAGAATTGTTTTGTTCTGTTTTGCAGATAAAATATGAGCATCTCCCACAGATTTCTCATTAGGGCCACTTTGAGGGTAACTCACACCCCATTTATCTTCTCCAATGTGGACCCCTGGTGAATTGCGAGCTTCAGATCCAGAGGAGAGGAGAAACACTATTGAGTTATGCTCATTGAAGTGCAATGTGACGAGCGCTTAACTACCTTCCTTTCAGTTCCTATCTGGATTTGTCGGAGCTGAACCCATCGGCGGAGGCCTGTAAACATGATTGTAGTGATGACAGCCTCCCTTCGTATGCGGCCCCTTCAAATTTTGATGAGTCTTTCCTTTTTCTGCCGTGCTAAAACCCTGTTTTTGACATCCGCCGCTGCATTGTGCCATCATTTCTGATTTAAAACACTGTCGTCTGCAAAAATAGTTTCTTTAAAGTGAAGCACAGCGAGGAAAAAACAAAACTTAAAAAAAACCCAATATTGCCAAGAAATACCCATTTTCTGTCTCATGAATGTCTTATCGTCAGTCATTAGCTCATGCTACTTTCATTTTGGTTTTCATACATCCATTATAAAGAGTAATATTGAAGAGAAGCCCTTTCCCCCGTCATGGTGCATTAATCATCGCACTAACATGGCTTCAGATTATGACAGGCGCTCGCCCAGAGCTGATAAACACCTATGAGGTCTTGTTAGTGTTCTCCCGAGCTTCTCCTGTGACCACAAAGCCAAGTAACAAAAGAAAATCAGCCGAGAAAGAAAGGCGAGTTGCAGAGCGCCGAACACGACTCCAAAGAACACACAGCTCTATTCAATCTCCACCTGCATGCACCATTTTTTCCCCCACCACAATCAATTTGATTTTCTCTTTTTAATTATGGCAGGATGATGATGTATGCTCCACTAATAAGACATGAATGGGAAATGAAAGGTCGCTGAGACCTAGATAAATGACTCCCATTATTTCACCAATCGGATAGAAGCCCCCTCTATATGTTCTAATTTGAATGATAATAAAATTCTGAATTGCTTTGTCCTAGCAGGCCACTTTCTCCATGATAAGCACGGCGGCAAGGTAACCTTGTCCGGCAACCTGGCCTCTCATTGCCTCTGCAGACCAGTAATTGCTTTAAATTAGGGAACAGAAAACAAACACGATTAAGAGATTGCAGATCGCATCTGATCCAGATGTGATGCACCTCCTGAAATCTTTCATGATTTCAAAATTCGGTGTCAAACAAAGCTTAGTTTTTTTCACGCAAAAGAAATGTCAAATGACTGGAGCTACAGTCCTCAATCACTGCTAATAAAGTAGATTGGACTGTATGTCAAAGGACGTTATGTCTCAATGATCCAACAAAGCACAAAGCGTCCATTATCTGCTCTTTGAAGTCCTAAACGAGCTGCTTATTTTTAGTCTGCCCATTGGCAGAGAGGGATAAGGTGGCTTTGGGAGTATAAATAATAAATCACATTGCCCTTGTCTTGGAATACGTTTGAAAAGCAATGAAATATGATAAAGTGTCTCATCCGGGTTGTCTGATATTTGTGGCAGTCACTTGTGAGTTGACATGCGGCGCTGTATAGGTTACTGATGGCACAGCACAGCCGGTCTCAGTGGGTCTATAGAACAGGAAAGGCGGAGGCAAAACAAGTCGATGTCAGTCTGTAAATGTGCAGCAGGACTGCTGGAGCTGGAGCTGTCTACGTTTAACACCTGAGGCACCACACCGCACAGCACCACACAGCACAGCACAGCTCATTATGGGAGAGCAATTATAATGCACTGTCATGGTATGGTGTCTGACCATGTCAGTAAAAACAGAGGGGAACCTGATTCAACAGTTGTTTTTTTTTTACTTGTTTTGTGCATCATTCATAAGGAGGAGATATCCAGAGGGTCTTTTTATGTCACCTTATGAACTGCAAAAATCCAAAAAAATATATGTTTGTACCTATGGAGATAATGTCTACAAAATAATACGAAAATAAAAGAGGCAGCATTTTGTGATTTTTTTCTACTCTACTATTTCAGTTATTATCAGTCAATATATGATTATTTTTTATTAGTGCATTTTTTTCCTGCTTTTTTCAGTCAACATAACTTTTATTTGTCAAGCATTGAATGGTCATATAAAACAAACACTCATCAAATTCATCAAATAATGCTTCATTGCGTCTTCTATTTCATTTTTTATTTTAGTAGAATCGTACCAATAGGATTTTTTAGATATCGAAGTAAATGATTGTTATTTCAGTCAAACAACCAAAATGATGCGATGCAAATTGCAGCGTTAAAAAGTATTCTGCAGAAACTAAAGCAGCTGTTCAAGAAAAGAGAAAAAAACTTTCCAAAACTTTGAAAAGAAAGAAAAAAACATTTTCCCTTTGAATATGTTTGTGTTTATTAACATCTGATATGTCTGGATTGTTTTTAACGCCACATTTTATATCGAATTTGACCCGAGATGCTTCTGAAAGTTCACTTCTTTTCTCTTGATAGCTCTTGTGTCCGTTGACTGTTCGGTGGGACCTACATTTGACGAGGACCAGCAGAGGTAGCTGAATACAGCTGAGCCGGCTTGACTTTGCCCTCCACAGCTGACGAGACGCAGCCTGATTTACCTTCCTGTGAGAGCAGCTCAGGCCGCGCTGAAGGGCGACGTTGCATAATGGAAATCGCAGGTCAGCTTTGGGTATTGGAACGCATCGCACTGAACTCGATAAATGTGTTATTGTAATAAACAGCGATGATATGCTTTCGCGGATTCATTTATTTCGATTAGGCATTGTATTTTTCCACATTAAGAAATTAATCGAGTTCCTCACACGTTTGAGCAAACGGACAAACGAATTAATCAAAAATTGGCAAATGGGCTTCTGTTCAGCTGTGCAGCAATTTTGTCTGTGTGTGTCTGTGAGTGTGTGTGTGTGGAAGATAAACAAGTGCACAGTGCTTGCTTTATGTGTTTGTGTGTGGTGAGTGGTCGGGTGGCTCGTGTGGCTTTCTAATAATGAGTTAAGGTGCACGACCTGTCTGAACAGTTGAGGAGCTGAGATGAGTTCACAGGCAGAGGACGGCGAAGCGAGCACCGAGGAGCAGATCATTGTTTCACACACATGATCTCTTCTAAAGCTCCCACAAAGCGACCTCTGACCCCTGACGGCAGGCAGCTATGTTTTATACAATCTGTCACCTTTTCAAGAAACATCAAGCTGCTTGTTTACCTTGAAGGTTGTTTTTTTTTCCTTTTCTGTTGTAAACATCCACATACCAGGGAGCTGAATGCAGCGTAGAAATTAAGTGGGAAAAGATCCCAACATTTTCTTTAACAGCTAACAAGCTTTGACACATGTTTGTGCCTGTAAAATAGGAGAAGCCTGTTTGAATAGAGAAAAATAATGCAGGAAGTTGAAGCATCTGTAATGCAGGAGCTGAAAAGATAATTAGAGATTATTATAAGATTAAGAAATTGAAGTTTAGATTCATAATTAAATGTGAAAATGTCAACATGTAATTTGAATTTAAGGGGGGGGAGTTGCTTGTTTGCTATGTTTTGTGTGACAGAATCTAAACTCCAAACTGACATTTGTAGAATATACATCAGGAGTGCTTACATCTACTCTTTGTTTTTCACATAGTTGCAGGTCAAGGGTCATGATTGTGCTGCAACTGAGTAAATTCAGCTTTTGTGGTAATGGAGTGAAGCTGTGTGATTTACCATTCACACAGCGTCCCTCCATTACAGAATGAACTGTAAAAGAAAAAAGGGGAAAGTGCCGTCGGAGACATCAATAGATTTTTTAAGAACATATCAAAGCTCGGTCGCTCCGAGGACATGATAGGGTGCTATACCTGTTTTTATCTCCCAGCGCTGCCCTGATGTTTTCTGGAGCCTGCCTGCCTGCCACTGACACTGCCTTCAAACTATTATCTCTCTGCCTCCTCCCTCCTCCCTCCTCTTCTCCTCCTTTCACTCCCCCCCCCCCAACAACATAAAAAACACTTTCTACAAGCCCCTGACTCAGCAGGAAAATATTGTGAGATATAATGATGATGTGACACCAGGAGAAGAGAGCTGTTTGAAAAATGTTACACTTTACGTGTAATTTGTTGAAGCGAAAACAAAAAGACGATTTCCAGAAACTTTGCTCTCAGAGTGGAAAACGTGTACATGATACGCGGTGATATTATGGCAGCTCGAGCGGTGGAGGAGAGCAGCTCGCTTTAATGGACGTAAATTTAATCTGAGCAAAGTAGCGATTATGTAAATTTCTCCAACACAACAATGGGCTCATCAATAAGAGCGGGATGTTCATTAGGCTCAGCGAGCTTTAATATATGGATGTTTTGGCAAATACACAGAGCAGATTGGTAAGCAAGCTCGCTCAGGCGTGATTTCTCTGTTAATCGCTTGACTCTGTATTCAAATGTGTCAGCCGCAATGGGATGTTGCTTCTTATGCTCCCCTTACAAATCATATTAGCAGACAGAGCTTATGGAGCCCACAAACGCAGCCGCGGTAAAATGAGACTCTTTTTCTTCTGCCCTTGTCGCCCAATATTGATGAGAAGTGTTGCTTTTATGGATTAAATGAAGGACGTCCGCACCTGTGGAGGAAACCAAACATCTTCAAAGCCGTGAAACACTCAACACTGAAATTGAGCTCAGAAAGTGTCTCAGTTTGGTGATTATTATGTGATGAAACAAACCTATGAGGAGATGAAAGTGGCTTCGTACTTGAGGAAACCGAAATGAGCATTGTGTTTGGCTCCTGTTGTTGGCCTGGAGAGAAAATAAATGCTTGTGGATGTTTCATCTTTGTCAGACAGACAGTTAAATAGAGCGATGACGGCGATACGCGAATGGAATTGAAACTCCAAGTTTGGTTACAGAAGCTGAAACAACAGTTTTGAGATCGCACGCTGTTCAAAATTAAAAGCTGTGGACGCCCTTTCACCCCGCCCCTGTTTCTACTGGGTCAGAACATGGAAATATAGTAATGTCTAATTAAATGCCACCATGGAGGCTCCACCTCTCAGTGTCACCTTCCCTGATGTGCAACAATGTTGAATAAACAACAGAAGACAGCTGAGGTAAATATGTAGAGGTGTTGCTGAGGTTGTGGCAACAACACAGCAACACGGAGAAACTCTGTGAAAGGCATCTCGTCTATCACACACACACGCACGCGCGCACACACACACCCGCGTGCGTGCGCACGCACACCAGTCCTGGAGTTATTTTTCTGGCCCCTCCAGAGTCGGCAGAAGTTTTGGAGAAGTACTGCAAGTGTGTGATGGTCAGCAGGTCTCAGCTGTTAGTGCTGGAGTTCAGTGCTCGCCTCACATGAGTCTGCGGGGCATAAATATTAACAAACCACTTCACCTTCCTCCATCACTTAGTCCTTAATGCAAGCGAAAAAAGTGTGTCGTTTTTTTAAGGAGGAACTACGAGTTCCTTATAGCTTGTGTGTGCTTCGCACCTTCCCGGTGGAGTTTTGTGTGAAGTTTTTCCAGTCAAAGTAAATTCAACAAGAAATTTTTTCTGCTTTGGTGCAGAATGCGAATTGTGGCTCTTGTGTGAACAAAGCGTTCGCTTCACCAAAAAACTTTCAGTCTCAGAACAAGTTGGGTGAAAACAAACAAACAAACAAAAAAAAAAGACTCAAGTTGAATTGTGTGTTGATGCTGTAACAGAAGCAGATCTACAAATCCAGCTGCACGTTGCTTCCTGAGGTTCTGTTTGCCGTGGCACCAGCCTCTCAGTGTGCTGTTTGCCCCATTAATTTATTTGGAGATCAAACTGCGATCGTGTTCATGTCATGGTAAGAAGATTAGGCAGACAAATGTTGGCTCACTTTCATTGTTTGTTACATGCGAGGAAAATAAAGGACCTCACTCATGGCTTCACGATGGTGTTTACCACAGATGGTTGTGAATCTTGGTCTGATAGAAAAAAAAAGCAGCACACGATTGCAGACATAAATCATGCTGATGGCATTTTTAACGGGTATAAAAATAAAAAAAAACTGAAGGAGAGACATCATTTGCTCGTTAAACTGCAGGAGCTCTGTGTGTCCAAACTGATGTGCTGCTTCTGGGAGAAACTCTGAGGGTTTCCCAAACTCTCTGCGAGCCGTGACAGTCGGGGTGGTGGTGGTGGTGGTGGGGGCGGGAATCCTGCGATGGGCAACGGTTGTCACAACCTCCAAGACTTCCACTTATAACATATGATAATGTATTCGTTTTAATCCCACCCCGTTTCCGAGTGCTCTGCAGGGGCACCAGGTGTGGCTTGCTACAAAGTGTTCTCGGTGCTCTCCCTCGGCATGCTGCACAGAACGCATTAGACTGATTTGACCCAGAAAGAAAAAGAGGGGTTAGCGGGGCCTTTGAGTAAAGTGATCCTACTTGGAAACGTGAAACCAGAAGATATAGCCCTGCTGAGCAGCACCTCCCACCCCCCCATGTTAAACTCACCCCTCCACACATGGACGTCTCTCTCTAAAACTGCATGCTCATTGGCTGTGTCCATTGTTCTCATCAGCTCCTCTTCTTTTTCCTGCCTATTATAGTGCCTCCTACAGGCCTGGCAGAGCAGCGACAGTCTTGTCATGGTCAAAAGTTTTCAGCATTTTGATGAATTGGTAGAATGTGTACTCCAGTGCTCCTTGTGTGTGTAATGCTTTGGTGTTGTTGGCAATGAAATGCGTCAAATCCTTCCTTTCAAACTCAGTGGGTGCACAAAAACAGCTCTACTGGCTATGGCCGATCTGCATTTGAATTACAAAGTTTTGCTCAACAGGGCACCGCAAACCCACTTTTTTCATGGAAGTGAGGGCATGTTAAAACAAGCTCAGAGGGGAAAATGGCAGTAATAAACTTGTCAAAATCAATAGAGATGTTTTTCATGTTGCTAATCATACCCACCTAAATTTGGTAGCAAGAGGGGATGTTTGCGCCTGGGTGACACATCCAAAGCCATGTTTAAAGTGCCACAACTTTCAGCCTGTCTTTTCACCGACTTAAGTAAGAACGACAGAAGTCAAAGCGTCAACTGGGTTAAAAGTCACTGCAGAGGCAGAAGTAAACGAGGGAGACTGAAGGGAAGTGGGCTCACCGTAAAACCACACGTGACAGTGAGAGCGTCTGGGGCGGATCAGCTTCACTTGTCTGGTGCATTTCAGCAGTGTTTCAGAGCCTCAGCGTTGCACAGACTTCATGCTGATGTGATGGTGTTTTGGAAGGGAGTTCGACATTTAATTATGACACGCTGGAACCGGAAACCTCGCTTTTCCTCTCCTTTTTTTTTCTCCCAAGGCTGAGCGTTCACAGAAATAAGCCTTAAACCAAAGGGCTCAGCAGTAAACTCTGAATGACCATGTCAACAAAAACTTATGAGAGGTCATCTATACCGTTCCCATCTTTGCACCACAGCAAAGTTCCTCTAACTACCGTCTAATGAGACAGCTGACCCCGCTGGCTCACTGCAGCCCACTCGTCAGCCAACAGACACTAATTCACAGCTGAGACAGTAATCGCTTAATGGGAAAAAAAAAATCAATATGGACAATTTTAAAGGCTTTGAGAAACAGACGTGTAAAGACAACATATTTTTCCCTCTTGAGTTCCTCTGAGTTTGAACGCGGTTTGCTTTGGGGCTGCTTCTCCTTTTTTTTTTTTCTTTTTTTTTATTCCGTCTCGCAAAATGATCAACAGTGGCTTCGCAAAATTACTCCTCTGTGTTGTCTCACACCCCGAAGCGGCTGACCTCTCTTTCTTTTCTCGACGCCGGCTGGCAAGGGCAGTGCGTCATCCATTTATTGTCACAAGCGGCGAGAGATCGCTCTCCAGCAGCATTTTTCGATGCATCTCTTAAGGATCGGGGATAAAAGAGACAAGTGAATCCAAGCAGAGGCCCACAGCACCAGTCAGCCTTTCTGCCGCCGCCGCCTCACTTCTGACCGGCGTCTGACGGCCGTGTGTGCAAATCGGCGGCGGAGAAAAGAGAAGTACAGCGGCGGGGTTGTGAACTTTTCCCTCCCTGTTTTTGAGTGGCAGAATGTTCCCCCTCCCATGAATACCAAGGGCAACTAGCTTCCATTATTCATAACCCAGCTGTTCTAAGGTGCCCATATTTACACTTATATTGCAAAACCAGCAAGTGGCTTCCCCCCTTTTTTAATATTGTGGCTGCCAGCCCTCTTCGACTGCTGCAGCTGAAGGACCGGGCGCAGTTGCTCTGGGGCAAAAAGTGTGCACTGATGGGTGGCGGGCGAGCAAAATTATAAACAAGACCTGGTAATATCATATTTGCGTTGTGAATTATTGAACAGAGTTTTATGATTCCTTGCAAACTCTCAGAGAATTTGATTATAATTTGATTATAAGCCAGCTATAGTTCCTGAGGATGTCGACCTGATTAGGTTATTCATACGGTTTAACCGCGGCTCTGTGCTTTGCTCAGGGATGTGCGAGGAATAATGAACAGCAGAATTTACCAGGGCGAAAATCTCAATCCAGTATACAACTGCAGTGATCAACAGTCATTACATGGCCATCGGCCAGCAGCCCCGGCAAATGAATAACACATGAATCCCTGTTGATGAAACATTGGAGAGTAGTTACCAGTACCCAGCTGTCTCATTGAGAAAGTATTCATCGCCAAGTGGAGCAGATCTGGTCGGAATACAAGCGGAGCAGGTGGTATGTAGGCCTCATGACACCGAGGGGGCGACTGCTAACAGGTTTGAAAATGACCTGGTCCGGCGACCACAGGCAGATTGTTTCAGTGTCGATACTTCCCGAATAATCCTTCACAAGGACAGCGGCAATTTTCTGGTGTCTCTTACACAGAGCGAGCAGGCTGATCATGAGTCTGATATGTTCTCAGCAGACGGCTGTAGTAGATAGTGTTGCAGAGTTGTCCCAGAAGGCTAAAAAAAAAAAAATCCATGGCCAGGGACTGTAGTTGGAGCTAGTTTATCCTCTGTACCAGTCAGCCTGATGGTGACACGGGTTGTTCTCCCCCAATTCTGTCCGACTCCCGCGGGACTCCAGATGAGAACACCATGAAGAGTGGAGACAGGATGAAGTTACGGAACGAGACACATATCTTATTTATTGTGCGTGGTCAGAGAGAGGTTTGGGCTTTGCTGAAAATAGCCATTTGTTGCCGCTGCTTTTCATCATTTTCCAACAGAGACACCTACAGCCAGCACTGTCTGAGACACTGTAAACACATTTTGAAGTGAATTATACACCTATAACACTCGGACGGGCGTCTGAACATGCTGTGCTTCTTGTCAGAAGGCCCATGTTACATCAAAGAAAGCTCTTGTACCTTTAGGACAAATTGAAAAATGTGTAATGATGTGTTTGCACGTAACACTCTATAAAGGTCTCCTTCAAAAGGACCATTATTGGAAAGTACACAATAAACAATGACTGCAATCTGTCCATTAAAGAGCTATAGAAAAGAAAAAAGCCACCCATGACTCACTGACTTCAGTGACCTTTTGTTTGATGAACATGTACATGTTGGTGTTACAGTGTATGTGTTACTTCATTAACAGTAGATAGTCTGCTTTTAAAGTCCAAAGCATTCAAACAGGTGATATCCTTTCTATGATTGACCTTTTCCTTTTATTTATGACAACCCATTCACAGAAAACGAATGTTCATTTTGAAAACTCACTTGTAATTGTCCAATTTCACTGATAAATGTTGTAAAAAAAAAAATGACAAAAAGGTCAATCTTTATTAAACATACATAGGTTTGCCAGTAAGTAATGCCACTCTTGAAATATATGGGCGAATTCATCAGGCAGTAGTGAATGTGACAGCTAAAGGTCGAGGTTTAACAAAAGTTGCTGTGGAAAAAAAAACTTGTTTATATGAAAAGACAATAAAAACCTTTGTTTTTTCCATCTGATCTGGCAACATAGCTTTTATAGGACATCAGTGGATAGCTTATTAATTTAGTAGTTTTTAAATTGAGTCACTTTTTGAATGTATCCAAATTAATCAGATTCATTTTTAATTTACTCGGATTTTATATCAGAAATCATTGTGGAACACATCGTTCAGTCAAACATGTCTCCCTCCCCTCCTCTCTGGGGGAGAACTGCAGCGCTAATGGAGCTCCCTTGTGAGGGGGAGGCGGCTGTGCATCACCCTTTCTGTGCAGGTAAAATAAGATGTTGGCACATCAGAGGTAAATGGGTCACGGCTTTTCACATGGAGGCGGGAAAGCAGACAAAAATGCAGAGGCAGGGGAACAATGACGGGAGGCGTCGGGAAGGTGCGGCGCATCATTTGCATGGCTGTGCCTTAAGTTTTTGTTGTTGTTCCGGGTGTTGTCGGCGTTGTGAGTCACAGGAGAGCGGCAGAGGTGATGATGTCACGGAGACTGTCTGGCATGTAGGGCAGCAGCTGCCTCATTTCGGAGCCGTTCCACATTTTTGCGCATCGTCGTGAAGGAGATGTCATCTGAGCAGAAACCTATCTGACAGCTGAGAGTGAAATGAGGTGAGAAATCAAAGTCACATTCTATTTGGGAACGTCTCCATGGTGCCTATCTGCAGGCTGAGATCACCAACAGTCTCCCTGCCCACCCCTCCACCCCCCCTCCATCCCATCCCTCCCCTCCCGCCCTCCGTCTCCCTCCTTCTCTGTGGTTTCACAGTCTCGGCCCCTCTTCCAAACTATCTGAAATAAGATGTTGTTCCCGAGCACTAACGAGCACACGAAAATACCCACATGTGCACATATGTAGGTGGCGACACGTAGATGCGAACAGAAATATACTTAATTTCAATTAACTGTGTTTAATAGACATGAAAAGCAACAGCGTTCAGTACTAAAAAGGTTGCAGGATTCCGCTTGACTACATCAATGAATTCGATGTTTAATGCAGGCTGTAATCTGCGCCTATATTTAAAGAGGTTAAAGAAGTGCTATACCTCAAGCTTGTTTACTTTTATCATGACTTTCCCCTGGAGGAGCCCACATGTGAACGCTTCATAGCTTAACCTCCCCACCAACAGGCGAGTAACCCGTTACTGGGCGGAGAAAACTAGGGCGATGGATCGCTCCGCTCACAGACTGTCTATTAGTTTTCATTAGGCGGCCCAGGGAAACCTGGAGATTTATAGGGCACATTTGCTTTAAATTCTGCCCTGCAGGGTTTCACCTGATTGCTGCATGGGACAGACAATGATCAGCTTCCCTCCGTCTCGACGCCGCGCTTCCATTTCCATAAATTCTGCCGGCCCGCGTGAGAACAGGAGCCTGTCATAGTCGACAATGTCACCGTGGAGACATCCACCCCAGCTGGACTTCTAGTTGCTCCAATCCCCAGCTTATTCTATCGGGGCTTAGAGTGGATCACTGCTGACAGATCCACACCTCGAGCTGTTCGCCACTGAAGACGTGTCAATCACCGCTGTTCGGGGACACTTTCTTATGAAACAAAAATGAGGAATTTTCTTCTTCTTCTTTTAGTGGCAACAATCTTCTGTGAATTTCCAAGCGCGAAAGTTGCAAGACGCTCATTTGTGCAGTGACCCGGCAAAGCTGGCGGGTCAATCAAAGATGTACGTCACAGGGAGGAAGAGTGATTCCTGTGAATGACAACGGTGGAGTCTCTGAATGCATTCGCGGGAACACATCGAGCATTCACCAGCCAGGACTGACAGGGAGTGTCCATTATCCAGCAGACAAACTGTGGGATGAAAAAGAGGCGAGAAACTTTTGAAATCATTTAGAACAGATTTCCCTCTTCGGAGTGACCGTTTAACTCTTTTTCATTGAAATCTGTTGCACTTGTTGTCTGACTTTGAGTAATCGTTCGCCGATTGTTATTCCAGACTTCGCTTGCCGAGGGTGTGATCGCTGTCGTTATGCAAAGCAATGTCATACAGCGCGTTCCAATGATTAATCTGAACTGGCACGGTAAGATAGGATTTCCTCCCCACCGCAGGATCAATAGCTGCTGCTTCTTCAGCTGGGTAAAGTCTAAGATTTCATTAACCCATTTAGAAAGACTTGGCCATCCTTTTGTGAGTTATTATGAAAGGGTAAGAAGGCCAAACACATTCTTTAGCCAAGATGACGTCCTCTCACTTTGGCAGTTTTTCTTCCTTCTGTGAGCCTACAGAATAGAAATGATGATGATGATTTATATGCGTTTCAGTCAATGGCGGATAAATCCCCGTGTTTAGCCAATCAATAGTGCTGTGATCCATCAATTGTATTTCGCTATTCCTGTCAGAGCCGCTCTTCTCTTTTAAACAATATTTTGTATTCAGCGCGCCGGTCATGAATAAATGTTTTGCTTAGAAATTCTAAACCTCCCATTTGGTTGGCAGCCATGTTGCCTCAGACCTCCCCAATGTTTTATTCATTATCCTTCCGACCAGGCAGCCGAACTTAAAAGCAGCGGACCTGATGTACTATTTGATCCCTCTGATGTTTTGATGAGATCACTCACACTCCCAAGCATGTTTTCCACCTCTCTGTCTATTGTGTCATTCAACCCCGGTGACTGAGCTCCATCTGTTTCCACAACATTAGGCTACCACACATTAGCATTGAGAAGGAAGGGGGGTGGAGGGGGGGGCGGGGTTTACGTGCTCGAGCCCAGCAGCCTGGTGTGGTTGTGAAAGAGGCAGGTTGCAGCCGTCGTCGTGTGCATCCGAATGGCCGGGCGTCTGAGTCATTGTGGCCAGCGAGCTGCTTCTTCCTGCCTGCTCTCGGAGCGAGCGGCGCTCCTTCTCTGTCTGATTGTTGTTCCCGTGGAGCTGAACCGCCTGCTGTTCCCGGGCCTGAGGGACAGCCTGCCTCGTTCACAAAAAAAAGGAAAAAGAAGAAGAAAAAGGGGGGGAGGAGGAGGAGGAGAGAAAATCAATTCCTCATTAAACTAATTTGTAAAGGCTGCATCAAAAGGTGTTCAACATTTGCTTTGGCACAGCTGTCAGTTTGATGCGACCTTGAGAATGCGACGCGTTGCCTGACAAATAGCGAGCGCGCCCGGTGCCGAACACGCCGTTGCTTTTGTCTTACTCTTGATTGATAGTTGGGTCGTTGCTCCCTTCACTTTCTTACATGGAGAAACAACAGCTCGCCGGCGCACAAATCAGAAGGCAAATCAATACGACGGCGCGTGTGTGTCCACCCGTGTGGGGCCGGCGCGGGGATATTTCTGAGTGTGGATGAGAAAAACCGAAAGGGGCCCGTGAGTGAAGCTGAAGGAGGGGACAACAGCCAGGAGGAGGCTGAAAGAAAGTCTGAAGTCCCGTCACAGGCCAGAGGAGGGAATGTCATCTTCTCCATGTCCTCTCTTGGCAGAGGAGTAGAATTACCCATCCTTATGTGCTCATACATCTTTTCTTTTACAGATGACCAACTTTCCCCTTTGGGATTGACACCCACAATTTATACTCATTTCACTGCTCTCCACAGGCCACACAAGGGCTCCTTGCTGAGGTGTACCTGCCACGGCCATCAATAGAGTGAGTCGTCATGGGCTAGCTAATGCAGCCCACTCCCACTGAGGTAATCCTTCAGAGGCGTCCCGCGGCCTGGGAGAAATGTCAAAGCGCTGCTGCGAGGATCAGTCTATCCTTGCATACAGAGATGGAGATATATCTTATTTAAGCCTGATTTAATTTGGGATGCTTGGCACCGGCGAGGGGAGGTGTGTTCGGAAACGAGGACGGGAGCTGGGGAGGCAAAAAAGTCTGTCTCTATTTGGAGGAACTGGCGTTGGTACAACACCGGCCAGATGCACCGCAAACTCAACTGACAGATGTAGTGGTCACAGATATTTCCCTGCTCGGATTACCGCCTGTACGGCCGCATGAATATTTAGTGGGGGCTTCCACAAACAGCTATATTTCGTCATGTTGTCCATAGGAATGCTGGCAGCGTGTGAAGGTGCAACATTGATAATTCATCGCGTTCTGCGGGGAACGGGATCAAAACTTATGAATAAAAATTTGCGAAACATCTAGTTTCTGCAGATTTCCACTGAGATCTTTTCTTTTTTTTTCTCTCTCTCAAAGTTTCCTCCAGTGGAGATATTTTGCTCGCATCCAAAGCAAACTTATATTAAAGTTGGCTCCCGGTCACACTGAAAAATTAATTCCGAGTTGAAAAAAAAAGAAAAACCCAACTTTCAAAAGGTTACCACTGGTGTTGTTGTGTTGTACCTCATCACCTACAAATGGAAAACATATCTCACCAGTATTGCACAGCTTGACGTCGGCTGTTGACAACTCTCGACGGAAATGTGTTTGAGGCGCCGCGGCGAACCGATAACCATCTGCAGGGAACCAGAGGTGGGAACTAACCAAGTACAGGCGCTGCAGGACGGCTCCGGGGGGCTTCTGACCGTATCCGTCATGTTGGTCTCACGCTGAGACCACTCGTACAGCCCGAGTGTATTAAAACGACCACTTAAAGTTGTGGCCTGCGTCTTTTGTCACATTTCAGAAACAGCTTGAACGCCTGATGCACCCCGTTGGGGATTCCGGCTTGCATCCTCATGTCGTTACCTGATACACGTCAGATTTATCGAGGAGGCATCACTTTCGTACTTTGAGTACACTTCAGAACTTTTACTTCCTTACTTTTATTTGGGTAAAAGACTTGAAATGGCCTGTACTGGACCACCGTTTGTACTTTCATAAAAGGCTTGAATCAAGAACAGCCCGAGCTACATATTTACTTATTTATGTCCCGTTTGTATTTTTAAATAAACCTTTGTTGGTTTAGTGTGAGACTGTTTGTTGACTGTCTACTTTTTTTCCTAAAAGGCCAAGTCAATTTTTCTCTTGAGGACAACCAAGGATACAATACTGATTTTCTTCTTCTACCCCCTAAATACTCGCAGCTCACTGCAAACTCATTCGACGCGTTTTCTCGACAACAAATACAAAAACAAAAAATTCCTCCCTTCATTCCACCATCCCTCCAATTCAGTCTAATAGAGACCCTCGAGCACGAGAATGTGAATCCACATACCAACGGGCACCTTGGCCGTCATTAAAAATGTATGGCTAATATTGAAAGTAACCCTCGATCAGTTGTAGGGCTTTGCAGAGTTTGGGAGCGGGATTGGGAGGTGTTGTTCTGTTTCTGAAGTTTTCCAGCTCACCACTCTAATCCGTACTGACAGAGGAGGCTCTACAGGAAGGCAGTACGACGGGGGCTCAGCTTCCACTCGCCGCCACTCTGCTGGGAGCGCCAGGGTTTTCCCTTCGTATGTGGCAATGCGTTTTAGCATGTCTAAATAAAGAACAGTTGTTACTTGCTGAATGAATAAATCAATGAAATTAGTCCCGCTGATGATGGAAAACACTGGGACGTTACAGTCCTTCCCCTCGCTTTGACTCGCTCCATTCATTTTTGATTTTCCTTACGTACATTGCAGGAAATGTGTCCGATCACTCTACGCTCTCCATCGCGGTAATGAAAGTGTGAAGAGACTCGGCAGCGATATCGATGCCTCTATCTGCCAGATGGCTTGATAGCCTCATGCGCGCGTGCGCACACACACACACACGCACACACGCGCGCGCTCACGTCTGCTTGGGGGGGGGAGGGGGCAATGCAACAACACTCAGAATTATCCCCTTTAATGGCACATTTTTCTCGCTGACTAAGCCGTAGTAACAATCCTTTGTAATAAGTACTGATACAGTTCAGCGAGCAGGGGGAGATAAAGAACATTTCAGACCCTGTTGGCTGTGGTAGTCGTCTACGGGAGCGAGGATGGGTCAATAACAGACGGAGAGATGAATTGTTGGCCCTGTTGAGTCAATCCGAAATGGGGATGAACATATTCCAGTGCATATCTAGCAGAAATACAATTTGTTTCACACAGAGAGTATTGTTTTGGTGATGAAACGGATCCAGCTGGCACCCCTCGCCACGTTCCCCTCCTTGGAAAGGATCGCAGTTAACAGTTTAGAGCCAGCAGAGCCTTGACTAAACAGATAATCCTATTATTCCATTGCATTTCCATCGCCACAGACTGCGGGCGTGTGTATGGAAAATATGTACAGAGGAGCAAATGGATCAATCAATCTCACGCACGCGGCCTCGGTCATGCAAAAGTACAACGGAGAAGGGGGCGGGGGGGCACACAATAATCCCACCATGTTTTTCTCCCACCTCGTTGCTCACAGTCACACACGCGCACACAGCGAGATATTTGCAGTACTTGCAGACCTGTTGTCTGGGAGACCATTCCTTGTTTAGATGTGTTGTCAAGGAAACAAAGATGGGGGGAAAAAAAATCTGTTCGGCGAAATTTTTAGAAAATCCATCTGCTTGGTTGGAACGAGGAAAAAAGTGAGGCTGAGCCTAGTTGGACGAGTGCTTCCAATGAAATACATCTTCCAAGAGGAAAGATGGTTTGCTATTGATTTTGCTACTGTGCTATTAATACAAAAATGGAGCTTGGTTGTTGTAAATAACCCTGGTGATTTCCTTTTATTGCAGTCCAGCTGCACCTTTTACCAGCTCTGCTGGAAATGGCGTGGGACAAAAATCCACCGTATAAGTCAGGTAACCCTCTGCAGCGTAATTACCACCGAACACCCCCTCTCCCCCCACACACACACACCCCACCACCACCTCTATAACTCTGAATAACAGGATGTCCAAATGCTTATAATCACCGGTAATTACTGGTGAAAGGTTAAGCCGATTCAGCTCCTCGTCCTGGTTTGCTGCAAAATCCGGGAGAAGACCACAAAGACTGCGGGATTTGTAAATGTGCCGGTGAGGGACGCTGAATGATCGGTTTGTTGTTTTGGGGGAAAACAATGCCGCGTTTTGCATAAAGAGTCACGGTGCATTGTCGCAGCAGTTGCGTTACCCAAGAGAACTGCAGCAGCTGGACGTTCAAGGTAGCAAAACACACTGCCTATTGTGCAATGTAATCAATTGGAGGAAGAAAAAAAACACGGAGGTGTGGTTTAATCAGGTCTCTTGCCTCACCGATTCTGTCACTTCTTTACTATTTTACTCGGCTGCCTCCTCTCCTGTGCTCCATATCTTCCCGCTTCACGTTGTATATTCAGAAATGTATGATTCAGTCATTCAATAATCATATCCCCTGTAAGCCACATGCTGATAAACCTCACAAACAGTTTTTCATCTTCTGCTCGCAATTGCTGTGCTTTTTTTTCCAGAGAATTAATCATTTATATTTACTCAGCATGAGAATACAAGTAGCTCTTGCCCCGGCTGCAGGGTTCAGCCAGTCACATGTTTGGGAGGTTCGGGCTCTGCTGTGTCCCCCCGATGTCACCTGGAGCTGATCCGCGGCAATCGAGAGTGACAGCAGCAATCACAAGTAGGACGACCGGGACACCGAGGGACCTTCGACTTAACCCCAGTGCCGCGGCGCCGACGCATCACAACTCATCAACGCCGCAACAATGCACCGCTGTGGAGCGCGTCGGGAACCTCCTTTTTTTTTTTGCTTCTCCTAATTTTCTTTTCCAGTTCAGGCGCTCCGGTGATTTCCGTTGAAAGCACAGGCTGAGGTGCCATCACATGCCGCGGTGCCTCACGCGCAACCTGGGACGCGTCGGCTTCCCGGCGGTTGCATCAGAGTGAGAAAGCCCTGTCAACACGCCCGACTCAAGGGGCTCGTCTTAAGGAGGAGGGGGGGGGGGGGGGGGGGCCCCGAAGGAAGCGGGAGAAGTCCAGGTCATTGTGGGATCTGACAGCGGAGGGCAAGGCCAAGCATCATTTACAATTCACTCCCAGAGAAGCAGCTGTTGCATCTTTTATTGGAGGAACAAAAGAATGGCGTGCTATTTTCATATGAGAGCAATTTTCTTAAGAGTAGCATCGAAAGAGACAAGAGGGAAGCAGGAGTGTCTGGGTGAGTGTGTGTGGTAAAAAAAAAAAAAGCACAACAGAAAAAACAAAAGTGTTCTTTCAGGAACACAAAGGCAGCCAACACGCAGCTCATTACTCGCCGCTCGCTGCTTGTTGTCAGCAGCGTGGGGTCGCACCCTGTCATTGCGGGGGTCAAAAGTCACCTCAGATGGATGGCCAGGTGAGACATCTCCAGTACAGGCAGACAGATCAATACCCACACACCCCCTCCCCACCCTCCCACCCCTCCTATATTTTTTCTATTTTGGCAGTAGCCCTCCTCCCTTTGGCACATTGGTTTGGTTTGAGTTTCATTTAATTAAAACAGGGAATCGCTCAAGCATGAAGTCTAATTACTGTAAAACAATATCTTAGATGCACACACGCGCACACACACACGCACGCTCACACCGACGACCGGCTGCACATTAGTGTATAGCACAGAAGGCATTTCTGAGTCTGTGGAAATGAAAATGGAAATTGCAGTTGCAGCCTCTCACTTTTGGTCAGTAAGTGTGATTCAAAAACTCATTATGATTTCCTTGCTTGGCATTTTAATACTCTGTGGGGGTAAATAACAAGATGGTCCACGACCAGTTGGAGAGCTCGTGGGCAAATTCGTGTTGTTGAAAAGTCGGACAGATGCAGAGAGGATGGAGTCTTTTCAAAACGACGAGCGAGCAGAAGAAAGCAAATGAAGCTGCCCCGTTTCGCCAACTCGCAACAAGCTGTCACAAATCGCTGTGTGGGTATCTGGAAGAATACGACCGATTTTTTCCGTAAGTCACTACGTTTGGTTGAAGGCATCCAAAAAACTAGCCAGGATTTTTGTGGCCTAGATCTCCCGCTGGACGCAGGCCAGCAGCTCGAGAAAATGTTGGTGAGGCGTCGCGTGAATGAGGCATTTAATGAAAGCTTTTTAATCTCGTTGCTGTGTATTGGCAAGATAACTGTTCTTGGCTCACTTTTACTGGTTAACAGTAAATGTTTCATCCCCACAACAAAGAGCACTTGTGTGATTAGACACTGCAGCGCTTGCCACATATGCTTTTATAATACTCAAAAACTGAACTTCACACCTGTCTCCATTATTTTGCACATAAAGATGGGGGAGAAGAGAGCTACACCTATGAGAAATGGGGGGAAAGGGTTTTATTCCATGCATTTTCCACCTTGTCAAAAGCAGCTTTATCCACCGCACAACCCAGTGACAGCTTATTCAGATGGATGAAGTTGGTTTCTATATTTACACCCAAGAGCAGTAGCCAAGTATGGACTTTTATGTGTAAAGTTACTTGAAGTCTCTTCATGAGCGAGGGGATTTTTGGACATTTAAAATAGGCACCGCATTTACTTTTTGGACAATAAATAATAAAATTATAAAACAAGCAGCTTGTACTTTGAAGTGTTTTCACTGACGACAGTGGCGGAGTGATTTGGTTTGTTGTGTCGGTGTTTGTATAGTATTTAGAGGGCAGCAGAGTGGGGCTGAGCTTATCAGGTGTAAAATGTGACGTTAATGCCGACCGCAGCTGTTGTTATTCTGACAGTAGCAGTAAAAGAAGGAAGGACATGTTTATAAAAAGGTGCCAGCTCACCAAGAGGATGAGACTGGTCGCATGACTCAAGACCAGGTTATTATGTTTGAGCGCTGTCAAATTAGGGTCTACTTAGGTGAAAGTTAACACGCTGCAGTCAAACATGCGACCCACGTGTTAACACTGTCCAGCCAGTTGATTCAATGAACTTTACTTACACTTATTCAGTTAGATTAGACGATAACTATCGTAATACCCACAACAGAACAGCAGATGGCAGCAGTAACATCCCTCACGAGACCAGTGAATGCTAGCTACCCTACTGCGAGTGAACAATGTAGTAAATGGAGATGTTCTGAGGTTCGCTCTTAAAAGGGAACATTTTGAAATTGTCAATAGTTAAAGATGACCAAGTGATAATAACAAATCATCTGGCCCAGTTGAGAACAAATTCTGGCTGTCCGAAGCATCATTTTACCTTGGAACTTATTGCTTTTCAAATAAAATAACTGAAGTAGAAACATACAAATAGGCCCAGAAATCAGTTTGCATATTTTTTTTTTTTTACTTCGCTCAAATGAAAATGAATTCACAGTGAAGTCGACTTGATGGAATAACTGGCGCCGGTGT
>JAUESF010000047.1:4594427-4619749 GCA_032274765.1 Malacoctenus tetranemus
AAAAAGTGGACACAAAAGGAGGGAACATGAAGGCTAAACGAACAAATGAGCAAAGAAAAATCCACAAACGCAACGAGCCAACTGAAGGCAGAGATGTGCACCAAATGAGCAGGAAGCGACGCCTCTCTAAATAACCTCAGCTCGGCTGATTGGCACCAGGTGGGGGAGATGAGCCCAGGTGAACCCAGGAGCTCCTGATTAGGCGAGCGCGGGAAGCCAACTCTGGCCCGGCACAGAGGCGGGCAGTGCTGGTGCTGGAGGGCAGCAGGCCCGCGCAGTTTTCAGCGAGTCCCGGCTCTCAGCGCACCTGGGCGTAATGAGGCTCGTTATCAGACTCTCTGCAGAGCTTCAGGTGTGTCGGAGCCTTGCATGTTTTTAATGTGTTCTGGCTCCGTCACACCCAAAGCTCAATGAACGCGGCGTCGTGGAGCTCTGCAGAAGGCCTGATAACGAGCCGCTCGTTATCAGGTGCGCTGAAGATGGGACACATTGAAAACGTGCAGTAACGCGGACCCCCTGGACCAGGAGTGCCCACCTCTGAGATCTTCTCAGGACCACTTCAGCTTATGTGAAATGTTTGAAGAAATTGAAACATCGTCATGTTCCTATTTTGCCCTGTTCAGAAAAACACATTTGACCCTGTGTTACTTTTTTCAACACATTCCACGTTATCTTTGCCACATTATATTCTTTGTGCCACTTTGAGACCAACGTGAACCTTAATGTACAATTTTCTTAAGTACATTTGCTTTTTTTGGCAGGATTGGCACAGCGAAGTGACTGCACCAAAAGTAACATGGATTAGAAAACAGCACACACAATAACACTGCATGAGGCCCACCATTTGCATGGTGGGTGTTATAAATATCAATATTTTTAATAAAATATAAAAAGAGAATGTCACAATATTGGTGTCGTTGCTGAGAAGTGGTAGTTAAAAAAATTTTTTTTTTCCACTTTGTTTTCTCTATATTCTTTTTCTAGCGGTCTTTATAATTTTGGATTGTCTGCCTGTTTCAATGGATTCCCAAAGGGCTACGAGGCCAGGGGTCCCCAATCCTGGTCCGAGAGGGCCACAGCCCTGCATGTTTTCTGTGTCCCAGCTTCAACACACCTGATTGCAATAAGCTGCTCGTTAGCAGGCTCTGCTGCAGAGCTGCATGATGACACCAATAAGATTCAGGTGTGTTGGAGCAGGAACACATAGAAAACATGCAGGGCTGCGGCCCTCCAGGACCAGGATTGGAGCCCCCTGTACAAGGCCTATGAAAAATGAACATTAATTATAAATCTCTTTTAAACTTCAACAGACAAGTGCGGCAGCGAGCATTCGGTTGTATGCACAACTTAAGCGCGACAACTGTGCTGAGAGATGTCATCTTTGTCTGTCAACAGCGCTGAACACATGAGCATGCAGCAACACATGGCAAAGCTTTATCTCTGTTCAAACAGACGCCGCCGAGAATCTCTCACACCTGAGCGCTCTGTCTCATCCCAGAAGAGCAAACTACAACATCTGGAATCTCGTGGAAAGGTAAAAGCTCGGAGGACCCGAGGAGGGTAGAACAAACTCAGCGTGTACACACACACACACGCACACACACTCACACACGTGCATAAACGGTTTGAGCATCCTACACCTTAACCTTAACCCTAAACATCACCACAGAAGTAGTTTATTGCTCCAAAGTATGTAAAATGTTTTGAGGTCAGACAATCAGGGGACCAGGTGTGGAGCAAACCCCAAATGTATGGCAAGCTGACAAGGTTTGGACCCCACTAAGACAGCAAAGCAAGTCAAACACACACATGCATTAAATATAGCACCCCTGGTCATTAAACACTCCAACATTTTAGTCTCACAAGGGAAGTTGGACCCCTAAAGTATAGCAAGATCCATCCCCCCCTCCCGCCCCCACACACACACACACTAAGTGAAACACGCTTGAGGTCATTAAAAGGTAAAGCCCTCCTCGTGAAATAATGCACACATCACTACACATCATTGTCACCGCTCAGGGAGAACGTGTGTCTGATCCTCTCTTATTAAGCTGATGATCGGCGCTCAGAACAATGTGGAACCCTTTAAAAAGAATCACTTCCTGACAGACACGATATTATAGTGCACGACTACTCAGACAGCATTATGCGAAGGCAGGAGCGGGTCGGGCTGACACTCCTTTCATTCGGAGCAAACTGTTGAGAAACACAAATGTTGTTTATGGTTCAAAGCACAGGCAAGTCGAGAGGCAGAGTGCTTTGTCTTTTAAGTGCACTACAAATGGAATTCAAAACTGTCCAAATGAAAGGGTCTTCAAAATGTTATCTGCTCATTGTGCTGTATATAAAGGCGCGCCACAGAATATATTATCCATCTGAACAAGTGGGAATCACAAATCACTTTCCTCATGTCATTTATGCGCCATTCGAATGCACTTCACTGCGTACATCAGTAAGTGGACGCATCACCTTTTTCGCATAGGTACTACAGAGCCGATGCTGACTCAGTCCAGGCCCCACAACAGCAGCCTATTCAGGTTGCATTAATAGGATGCGATTGTTCAACAAATTAAAGCTTTTGTCAGAATGACGATTCAGGAGGATCGGAAAAACGGACACGCGGACGGATTCTCTTTCACAGTCAGTCGTCCTTTAGATGATTCAATAACAAACTGAAGTATTTTTAAGCTAAGTCTTGACAAGAAAAAAACAGAGCGGAGGGTTTTCTCTTCTGATTTATTAAAAACTAACCACCCAACTGATATAAAGTTGGATTTTATATTCAGAGAGTTTAAAACTCATCACTAAATTTATAATTTTTCATCATGGAATAACAAAAAGCTACATTTACTGAAGCTTCATAGAGAGCTAATTAACTTTAATTTGTGCTTTCTTCTTTTCAGGCATTTAGTCAATTGTGTGTATAAATATAAATGACTGGTATAAAAGAAAAAAGGATTTTTCAAAAGCTGTTGCAAGAAGGTGTAAAAACGACCCTGATTCCTTGTGCTTTTCCTCCAACAAATTGGACTTCCAGCATGCTTTAGAAATCAGCACAGATACTTCATTTTTAAATCAATTACCAACACAACCTACAATTGATTTCCTGACAGTTGACTGATTAACACAATAATGACTCCGCCTCTCATCTGAAGCTTTAGCGTTTCCCCTCGATTGTCTGCGAGATGTTGATTCCTTCTTAATGCTCAATAATCCTCATTTCCCAATGCTTCCCACTTTTAGGTGATCAACTAAGGAAATGTCGCTGCTTAATTTGTCTTTCGTTATTGGTTATGAGGAAACCATTAATCATTCAGTTAAAGATATTTGCAATCATTTTGGTTTCCTCACCAACGCATGTGTAACGCGACTTCAAACTTCCATTTGTCCAGTTGATTAAATGGCTCATAGAAATGTCCAGCTAATTAACAATCAATGATCCTATTTGAGAGAGGGATCATTTTTAATGCTACATATAGATTGTTGTTTGTTTATTGTTGTCAACTGTACTTCTCTTGCATCTAAAAGAAGTGCTTAACACATATCTCGCAAATCATTGATAATCCACTCTACATTATGTATGTTTAATTTATGTTTTAAGTATTTTGTTGTCTGTGAGTCAAGCAAAGCAACCTTGTAGTGAACGTACATGTTGATAAAATCTGCCACTGGAAAAGAAATATCACACAAAAAGTTAAAAGAGTAGCAAACCTTGATTATTTCTAAGAATAGGCAAAAAAAACAAAGAAGTTACAGCTTGACAGAACAAAGAAACTTCAGACAAACCTTGATATGATTGGAACAAAAATAGAGCTCGAAAAATATTAGTTTTAAATTAAAAGTTTCTTGACAAACGCCTGCTTTTTCTTGTGACGCCCACTAATTTTATACTTTTAATCCAGCAAACTAAAAAAGTTTTTTGTTGCACGAGCCAAGAAAAAAAAAAAACAACAACACAGAAAAGAGAGGAAAAAACTACGGTAAGTAACTGTGATTCCACCAAGTGTCATTTACACATCTCTGGTTTCGGATGAATAAAACAAACAAAAACCAAAGTGCTAATTAGCCACTGTTGGTAGCTGTGATTTTGAACTTTGGAGACAAGCATACTAATTGTTTCCTCCTGCTTTCCTACTTCATGCTAAGCTAAGCTAATCACCGCCTTTCTCCGGCTCATTACTTCATGCACAGACACGCAAGTTGTTCCGATTTTCTCATCAAACTCTAGGAAAGGGAAAGAAAGTCCCCAAAAAAAGAGCAAAGTACTCCCTTCAACTACCACCTGGTAGTGGTGATCATGCGCTCGCTCATGCAAAAAGTCTATATTTTAGTTGGGGGGCCCTTAAAGTAAGAGGCTGTCACTGCGCGATGCGCAAAGTGTTTATGGTTGCCTGTCACTTAAATGCCACGTTGACTCAGTTTATTTATATCTTGATCATTCCATGCATGTGTGTGTGTGACAGTGAGAGAGGGAGTGAACGCTACCATGATGACAGCCAATTAATTCAGCTCTTGGGGACTCGGCGAGGAGAAACAGTGACTCGCGAGCTGCATTAGTCATGCAGTATGGCAGCACTGGCATCAGGGAGCTCTCATACACTTTAAAGGTGACTCCGTGTATACGTGTGTGTGTGTGTGTGTGTGTGTGTGTGTGTGTGTGCGCACGGGCCCATATTTGTTGTTCGCCTCTTCTGCTATCCTGTCATCCCTCCCTCACCCATGGGGGCCCAGCATGAAACAGCCTCATGACTTAAGGATACCGTCGACAGCGTTGAGTGCAGCCTGAGAAGCTGAGTGTCAAACTTCCAACAAAGCATTTAACAAGCACAACAGTGCACAGTGCTAACAGCTCGTTCAAAGACTGCGACGGCGTTTACCCCCCGCAAGCGCACAAACAAACGTCTTTATTGCAGTCGGTGAAACGCTGAGTCCAAAGAGATGCATGAGAAGTTTGTAGGAAAGAGGTACTCTGCAGGAAGCAACAGTGCAGTGATGTAATGACCAACGTGAAGTGGGTCAGAGTGGCTCGAGTAATTAAACGCTCAAGTGTGTGCCAGCTTTTATATATGACGCAGCTGGACTTCACCGAGTGGCAAGAACGTTTGTGGAGAAGCGGACATGAACACAATACTCCGAGGTATGTGGGAACGTGAAGGACACTAATTTGCTCAGTTTATATGTTTGTATCGGCTATTCATCAGCACTGACCATGAACAGCCTGTGTAGCAGCTTGAAATGTTCTATTTTTCAAGACACAACAGGTTATATATGAGCCATTCAGCACGTTCTGCAGGCCTCAGTGTGTGACAGTCTCCAAACTGTGCCAGGTCACAGCGCCTGCTTTGTTCCCTCGAAATTCAAGAGAGGGCACGGATGGCTCTTCTACCTCCACAAGGCCTTCGGTCAAGTTGAATAAAAATCCGCATCAGTTAAGCTGTTGCGACCAGTTTTCTGACCACACAATGGAAAATGTTACTATTTCGCCAAATTTTTCTCCTAAAGACAGCGCGCTGTGAAAAGTGTCCATCCCAACGAAACAAGTGAATGAAATGAAAATGCTGCCAGACTGTGAGTGGATCGTCAGGACTGATACTGGGTGCATGCGCACTGACAACAGTCAACCTAAAAAGCGACCACAAGCACAGAAAGGCATGTGTATGGGATCGGTGCTTTGCGCATTAGGAGGGCGTGAGGCCACGATGCTGCCACTGAATCCGCTGTGTTCAGCGTCCAGATGAAGACGCAGCAGGAGAGTATCACAATTTATCCACTGCTGCAAGCTGCTCTCAAAAAGTATCATTTACAGTCTTCAGATATGCCAGCTGGACAAGATGCCCGTCGCATTGATTGGCCGAGATCAATCACGGAAATGCGAGAAAACGAGACTTCAGTGTGCTGCATTACAGCGGTTACAGAGATGCAGCCTGGGTCTGGACTTGTTTAGTCTGCACCAAAGTTAAGAGGAGCTCCAAGCAAGCAAACTCAGGTTCATTTGAATTAAACTAAACAGCTCTGGCGTGAACTTGCCCCTATTTGAGGATACCATCGACTGCTATTGTATTATTCATTCTTTTTGGCGTTTCAAAACAGTCCTTTACTTTATAGGACTGTTACTATCTGCAAAGAGTGCATATTTGCAATGTAATATTGGGCCAATTTTTGCTCAGGCAAACACCACAGATGGACTTTATAGTGAAGACAACTAATATCAATTATTGGAAAGGGAGGAAAACTATGACCATGTAAATGTTATGTGAATATTTCCATCCAAACGACCGATCCAGTGATGACAAATTGCTCACCTATTAGCAGAGGAGGCTAAAGAACACAACACATCAAGTATTCAGGATTACATAATTAAGGTCACTTCATAAATGGTTTATAAGTTGTCACTAATTACTCTATCAATGTTTTATGGCTGCAATAAGACCTGTATAGGAACAAGGTTTGTGTTGCCAGATAGTATGGAGGGGGGGGGGAGCCCATTTAGCTTGTTGTTGTGCTCCTGCTTTGCCAGCATTGTTTCATTAAGTAGCTCTCTAATTCATCAGGAGGAGGCCCAGATTAGTTTAAGCCATCTTTATTACAAACCCTCTCGAGCTGCAACTGTAATCAGTTTGCTCACAACTTTTACAATATTTACTACAGCTGAAGCGACGGCTTATTACGACGCAGGACTCAAAAAGCAGCCCGTTCGCCGGATGAATCACTGACATGCAGATATTATCAGACGGGAGGTCGATAATAAAGAGTCACGAGTGTCCCCTGCACTGTAGCCATTAGCTCTGCCCTTATAAATGGTCTTTACTGAAGTGGAGCCATTAAAGACGTCTCTCCACCTTTGCCTAACTATGTGATGCTATCTGCTCTATGGCAATCAGTTTCAAACCAGGTCAAGGCAATTTACACAATAGTGGCATCACACAACCTGGTAGCGCAAACGTTGTCAGCAATGTCTCTTTTCTGACTTATCTTATAAAAAGTGATATAAAGCGCTCTAACTTTTATTAAAGCCATGGGAAGGCTTCCTCTATCCCTCACTGTAAGGTGGCAGCGAGTGCAGAGCGGAGACGATGGCCCCGAGGTTGGTAATTTGGTTGGACTGAAGCGGCGCTCTTCATGCCTGCGACCTGGTGATTCTCCACTCTGCTGGTTGGAGACTGGCTGCTTCGCTGAGAAACAAATGATGAGGAGGGCCAGTAGGTGGCTGCTGCGCTGCCTCAGCCAGCAGCGCCGCTCACAAAAGGCCATTAGGCAAGGTCTGAGCGCTGGCAGATGAAGGCCCCCCGACGGCCCGGGATCATGCTGTGATTTACAATCTTTATATTTAACCAGAGAGAGATTAATTATGGCCGGCAAATTGACAGGTCCGGGGAGGTACGGGAGGGTTCTGACTGACATTGCCATTCCTCACAGCGCTTCCTGCCAGAGGGCATTGCTCCTGACCTTGAAATGCCAGCCATGTTGGGCACCCTGCCTCCCTTCAGCAACACCCCCTCCCCCCTCTCCCCTCCAATCTTTTCTCTTTAATAACCATCCTTTATTCTTTGCAGGGATGTTGCTCACCTGGATAAGCTTATGGCTTCCCAATGGTTGCCAAAATAAAGCGAGGGAAGAAAAAAGCACCATGATGCGAAAAAGGCTCTTATATTTTTGATCGCGTGCGCTCGCGGACTTGTGTCCAAGCGTGAGTGTTTGAGAGAAGAGTGAGCGAGCAGGTGTGTATGAGGGAAAACAAGCTTTGCCCAAAGCAAAAAAAAAAAAAAAGGAAAGGAAAAGAAAAGAGCCACGGCTCCATTCAGTCTTTCCACTCCTCAGGTTTACTGATGCCCTGCAGATGTCTGTGGCCACTTTTTATATTGTGTTGTATCTCCTGTGAGGTATTTTGTTATATGGCTGTGTTACTATCTCATGAGCGATCCTTCATGTGAGTGACAGGCTTGACCCTGCCACTTCTCCGCGCCGCATACCTAACAATAGGATGCTAAATCAATTTCACTCCCCAGGGACGACGAAAAGCCATAAAATGTTGTTTTGAGGCTGTTGAAGTTTGGACTGAAGCTCAAACTGAAAACTGAGACGGTGAAAGCTGCCTCATTATGTTGCGCCTGTCATAACTAATCAAGCACCTATTTAGCCATTTTTTAAAGTATCACTTTGGGGAAATGTGTCAAAATATGTCAGTTACTGACAATAATATATGCATAAACATAAGCAAAATATAAAGTGTTTCACCTTGATGCTATCAAGAACATAATTGGATTGCTAACTCCTTTGATGTGTGTCAATTATTGGTGTGTTCATTGGTAAATGGGAAGTGGAAAAGTTCCGCTCTGAGTGTAGAAACAAATGACTTTGGATGCGACGAAACCAGGAGGGAAGTTTTCCAGAGCTGCGAAAAACACTGACGTCACTTCGCACAATGGCCACTCTGCTTTCACAGGGGAGATCTGTGCTTTCACACCGGTTCCGTGCAGACGCGAGTGTTGCATTTGGTGCACTCTTTTTACTCTTCACTTATTTATCAGGGACGGCGTACGCAAAACACAAGGCTCGGCCGAGCGAAGACGCCAGTGCCAAACTCTAACTAATGCCCACCAACGGTCCTCAACACACGTTCAGTAGCAGTTTTCATGACGTGTGTTCACTTTTCCCACAGACACAGAGGAGAAAATGTAATCAATATACGCTCCAATAAAAGATAACAAGACATCAGACGATGCTTATATGAGGACATTACCTTCGCGAACACAGTCATCCCACTTAGTTCGATCAGCATCAGAAACCGACCTCTGTCTCATGAGATCGAGCCTCGCAAGAACGATGGAGCGTCATGTTTCCATGGCAACTGTGCACGGTGACATGGGGAGCCTCCCGTTCACACGGTTATAGACCTCTGCTTCAGGTTTCTCCCCCCCGGCGACGACGCCCACCACTGAAGTCTATCACTTATGACTCACCTCAATTAGTGGCATAATACGGGCCTGACCTACCTGTCAGTGCTGTGTGGACGTCTGATTACAACTCATCAGCTCGGGTTTAAGGTCAGGTAAAGGTCAGAGGGAGGCACGTCTCTCAACTTCAAGGATAAAGGTGGATGGAAATAGGTTGAATAAAGCAATTTATTGGCCGTGATTCATCAGATTTTATACTTTTTAACTGAAATATCTGTAAATAATTTGGAATTATTGGAAGTCAGTGACAAACTTTATTTTGTTAAACCTGCTGTGTTTAATATAATTCAACACTTAGAGTTTATCTTCAGTCGATTCAGCAGTTAACTAGCTAAGAGAAACAAGATATTAAAGCTTAATCTGTCATTCATATAGAGATCCTGACGAGGCCGAGCTCCCTGTTTCCTTCATGTGAATGCGACCAACTGGAAAAAGGTTCAAAAATTGGACTTCCCAAGCTGGTAAGTCCCCACACTGAATGTACCTGGTGGATAGTTAGCCTAACACTACAGGGAGGGAACAGCGAGTCTGTTTCTGTCGAAAGGTAAAGTCCACCGACACCTTCCTAATTAACCACACTGAACAAGTTCTCTAAAATGTCAAAGCATAGCACAGAAGTGCAAAGCTAAAAATTTTAACTGGGGACCATGTTATGCTTTTCTTCAGAAGTAAATTAAAGAGAAATTCAACACTTTGCAGGCTAAAAGTGCGGCAGCGCGCACGCCCTCTGATTTTGCCGTGTTGCTACCTCCACAGAGGAAGGATCATGTTTTTCGCCTGCTTGTTGGTTTGTCTGGTTGTTAACAAAACGAAAAGTTCTTCACAGATTCGGATGAAATTTGCAGGATGGGTGACGGGTGGCACAAGGAACAGGTGATTGAATCCTCGTGTGGATCCGGTGGTCCAAAATAATGAAAAGCAAAATATCTGTGGTGTGTTTTTATAGACTGTGTGGTCCTTTAAGAGAACATGCCAGAGGTTGAAGCAGGGAAGGCTGACAGGCATCTTGGCGGAGGTATGTATAGTGTATAGTTTTTTACATGTAGTTTATTTTCAGCAGGGTGGAAGAGGGAGAAACATTCAGAGTTATCAGTTTTGATTCCTGTTGGTAAATTCAGTTGAGTCAGTCAGTCAAGGTAACCCGTGTTCACCCTGTGCTGCCTTGACTGTCTGTCTACCTGCTATTTCGAGCTGAATGCATCATAGAGACTAAAAACTCGTTATCTGCCGCAAGTGTGAAATTTGCCACAGAAGTAATAATTAAACAGAAGAAGAAGAAACAACTTTTGTGTCACCTCTGACAAAGAAACCATCAGTGGCGTATGATCGGAATCACAGCCGATATCAGGCTGTGATTGGAACTGTGGGGGTTGTTCATGTTTACAAATGATTGTGCTATCGCAGTGATAACACATCCTTTACACCTCCCGTCATACACAACAGCTTTCACCTCCCCCGTCACATACTCTTACAAGCCCCCCCCCCATTCTCCCCTCCTCACCCCTCACCTCCCCTATAGTCTCATCTGTCTCTCGTCTCTATCTGCGGCCCTTTCCCTTGGTGCCTCCACTCGCACTTTGCAGACGGACAACCACAATGGAGGACAAGGTGCTAATGATTTCCATTCAGTTTAGCCTCTGGGGCTCGGTAATATTATGTCCCGGATAAATCCTAAGAATGTATGACATCAACATTTCATCCTCTCCCAGGAGTGGCGCAGGGCGGTGCGGCTGGTCAGGGGGAGTGCCACGCAGGAGCCATGACCACCTTTACTAATCCTTTGGCACCCCCACCAGCTCACATTACAGATGGAAATCACTGGCGGATTATACCAGCAAATCAGCTCTGCTCGGTTTAAGATGCCTTCCAACATCAGCAGTCTCACCCCAGCTCTGCCCCACCCCCACCCCACCCACCCCCCCACCTCTTCTTTCCTCTCTCTTCACCACCCTTTAAATCACACCCTCACTATCTGAAGGCAGCGCTCTAAAAGGAGAGATCGCACCCATCCAGAGTGTCAGCATGGGAACAATTAGAAGGCAGGTGCAGGAAAACTGCTCTCTTCATAATGAACATTATTAATACGCGCTCCCTCAAAGAGGTGGACATGCTGCCTCATTGTTACCTGAAAGCTCCCGTTTTCTCCACCGTTCACTCCCTCGTTTTTTCTCACTCACCTCACAAGCGGCGTGCAAATCGCCGAAACACCTAAAATTTAATGCCCACAGAAAAGCAGGGAAATCTGACTTGCGCTCAGATGTCAGTCCAGACTGAGACATCAGTAAATTCTCAATCCAATTACATTAATCGACCATAGAAAATCCATACTGAAGCTTGATGAACAATCTTTACTGCCAAATTACAGGGATGCCATGATTATAATTGAAGACGGTTGTGGCTGTCACCATCCGTCTAATGAAATAATCTTGTTGAACTAACCCTCTGACCGTGATCATGACAGACATAATTATCTCCTTTCTTCTTTTTTTTTGACTTCACTCGAAACATCGTAACCAACTCCTCACATCATCTCGCTCTCGTGTCAGTGAGTAAACAGAGGAACTGACTTTGTCTCTCAACATCTCTGCCTATATTAGACAGAGGGGCGAGAGGTCGAGTCAGAGATGATGACAGGGAAGATGTGAGCAGTCCACCATGATTTCCGAGGCATTGCACCGCCTTCGCTAGAGACACTGAAGGTCGTGCACTTTTTTTTTCCTTCCCTTTTTTTAAAGGACCCGCTCATTGAAAACAGCCTGGCAGGATCTAGTGATGTCCAGATGACTTCATAACAGCTCTCACTTTTTTTTTTTTTTTGCGGCAAGTTTAATTCAGTCCGCAAGGTCAGAGAGGTCAGTGGACAAAGTGTTGCTCATCTTGAACAGCCACGTGCTGCTGGGCTGGAGACGCAGAGCACTACTGCTCTCTGCTGACAACTGCACGTCACTCGCCGAGGCTGAAACGCTCCCATCCTTATCGAGGCTCACTTCCTCCCCTGATAATTAAAGAGGAAAAGTAAACATTGTGACACTGCGACTCTTGTCTCACACTGGAGAAAGTTTAGGAGGATATTCCCCCACCCCCCGAGTGTAGCATCTGGTTGGCTGAGGATATGATCTTGTCAGAAGCCTTTATCGTGAGGGATGTAATCCCAGGTGAGCGGAGCATGGCCTTATTATTATACGATACACATCTTTATCCTCACAGTAAATAGCTTTTTGATTGCTGACCATCGCTGCAGCCCTTCGGAGATATCCCCTTCTCAGACAAGCGTCTATCTCCTGCAGGATTTATGTCTGGCAGGCAGTCGGTAAATAAGCCTATCAGACCTCAGAGCCTCACTCAGCTCTGGGAGTGTGTTATGTTTTTATATTATCATTGTGTTTGTCTCTCTAATTGAAGAGTCAGCTAACCATTATTTGAATTAGGTATTGAAGTCTTTGTCTACGTGTGACAAGAATAGTGTTGTCTCCATCTAGTGGCACCACGTGATGTTACATGATATGTGCGTCAATCCAGGCATGGACACAAGCCTGTTAGTGAAGACTTCAAAACACTGCTGTTTACTAAAATGCATTGACATCCTTGTCTACATTTACAACGGGAAAATGTAAACAGGGGAAAACAAGAGCAATCCAATCACAGTAACACGAACAAGACAGGTAATAGAGAAATCTAGTCACAGCTGCTATTCTCCTATAAAGAGCAAATAGAATGTATTTCAAGTGCTCCAAGAACCATCAATAACGTCCAAAAGAGCCCAGGAACTGGAAGATATGAACGATGCAGGGTTATGAGACGCAATATAAAAGCCACACATTTAAAAAATGCTTTTTTTTTCTCCTATAAAATCTATAGCCATTAATGTGCCAAGTACTTATACCACAAGATTGTATGACAAATAAAAGCAACTCGTACAAAAACTAACTCGATTTATTCTGATTATTATTATCATTCATTCAACCTTTGATTTTTTCCCATCTTGAAATGTTTTTCCTGATATATGTATATTGAATTATGAGTCTGACAAAAGAAAAGAAAGTATTTTCAACTGTTAGATTTTTACATTACGATTTTTTCAAATTATAAATATGCTTCGAAGAGCATTAAACAATATGTGGATCTGTGACAATGACCTGTGGAGCCTGTGTTTCCTCAGTGGGAAAGGTCCAAAGAGGCTGTCCACTCCTGTGTTTGTCCATGCATTAAAACATAATTTAATGGGTGTTATTACAAAGCACAGCAGCGTGAGCATCCATTACACAATGCAAGTATCTATCTGCTGGTGACAGCTCTGAGTCCCTGATGCTCAAGTGTCTGGAAGCCTTTTCTTCTTCCTTTGATGGACTGGTTCTTTACAGCCTGCTTCATGCTCGCCCATTTGCCATATGGTGCGCTGGTGGATGAATGGAGCGCCACTCAGAACGGCATTTCGAGCCTGTCATACATGAAGCAAAAACCTCTGCACGGCCCATTAAAACAAGCTCGCTCCATGTGTGAGAGCGGATGAAGCACACTGGAAGGCAGTTACATTGGTGATGTATGTGTCGAGCCAGAAATAGAAAATGATGTTGTGTTTCATACAGAGACCAGGAGAAGAGGATGCAAAACCCTGGAAACGGCCTGGCTCAAGTGGACAAAAACAAAACCTACTTTCAAAACAGAGGTGCATTCAGTATGATGCATTTCACTTTGGATCCTCCCAGCAGATACATTTTAAAACTCACAAGGAAGCAAAACATCATGCAGTATTTTAAGTGGCGATAGGCTTTCTTCAATCAAAGGAAACGGAGAGTAAAAATCTGACTTTTTCTGGATAAACTTTTACTTCACACAAGTACATCAATGAAAAAATGTACATCTAATAAACTCCTATGTGATAATATATGGATTATATACTTTAAACATAATACTCTTATGTGAGACTAACAGAAAAAAGTGAAGGAAAGAAACATCAAACAATGAATAAAGAAACAAAATTCAAAAAACAAGAAAAAACTGTTGATGAATATCTTTTTTACAATAGTAGTTTGGATCTGACAGTCAATATGTTGAAAATACTCAAAATGATGCATTTAAGAAGTTAAAGACCATCTTCTGTCCTCAGCACTGATCTGTTTACCCCCCTTTGCGGGGACACACGACCCTCTGACTCGCCGACAACACACCTCTCAGACACGTGTCGTACAAAGCGCCTGCTGTCCGTCCGCACCTGTGATCACTGGCGCAGGTCTGACCGTGAAACCCGCTTTGTTCGCCCCGCTTCCTCGCCGCTGACCCCGCGGAGTCCGTCTGTCTCCCTCCGCCGGGCGTTAAACGGCGCCCCGCGGCGGACTTTGGCTTTGCGGGCGTCGCGACTTTGCCCTCCCCTTCACGGGCCGAGCGGCGCAAGCCAGTTCTCGCGATGAGCGGGCAAATTAACGCGCTCCCGAAAGCCATTTCCCCGAGTCTGCACATTCAGCGAAAGATCCCGCTGCGCAACTGCACGGAAAGAAAGCCATCTTCTCCTATTATTGTCCTTCTCGGAGTTCATCAATTAGCCTTTTGCCACAGATAACGCTGACTTAATGAAGCGTTGCATTAACTGGAATATTACTTCCCTTTGCCTAAATTAATGAGGCCGCTAATTGTCCTAATTTGCGTCTGAAACCCGGGCATTAAGATTTCTCCCTTTGCTCAACACAAACCACCTCCGTAGCTCCGGGTGTGAGGGGATAATTACAGACTACACTGCGCTCGACATCAAGAGGTTCACTGTTCCTGGTGCATGATAGTGTAAAAATAATGGAAGGCCTCCATTGTTGGCAAATTAAGGAGTCTTTAATTAAAACACAAGCTTAAACGATGGTTGTCTGCAGAGCCCCCATGAGGCGCTGAGCAGGGAAATCAGGAGTTCATTCATGTAACCTGCTCCTGTGTATCTCATGTATTTAGAGGTAGATGAATGGGATAGATCAATGGACACGTACATGGACCATGTTTTAAAACTTTAAGCAAGTTTTACCCTCATTTCTTTTGCCCACATGTGCAGCATTCAACTATTTGTTTGGTCAACAACATCTGTAGGATGTTGTCAAAACCGTTGAGATATGATTCAGGATTCATTTTGCTCAAAATACAAGTTGACTTGAACTCTCGTCAGTCTGCTGGTAATTTTCGTTTAGGAAAACACGAGTTTCAAACACTTCAGCACAAACTGTGGCAGGAAGGCAGCCTGGAGGCTGGCTGAGGGGGAGCCTCAGCTGGTACCACCCACACAGCAGAAGATGTACAGCCGCTGAAGAGCTGTTGTGGTGACACAAGAGAGCGCTGTTGTGGTTGGCTGGTTGCGAATGACCAAGTGCCAAAACCAGGGGTGAGGCCTGTGCTGGGTTGAGCTGACTCGTGGGCTCTTGCCTCATTATTGCCTCAGTCGATTGCTGGCCGAGCAGCAGCTTCTGATGTGAATGAAAACACAACGAATGAGGCCGTATTGATCAGGCTAATTTGTGTCACTCGGTACGGTTGGTGGTGTAAAATGCCACTTTGCTTGAGTTGCTTCCTCATTTTCAGGATCACAGTGACTTTATGTCATGCAAGCTGGGTCTGGTTTGACTTGTTCTGCGAAACCAAGTACTGGCAATGTCCACAATCAACAACCAGGGAACCTTTATACCTGTGGGGGGGAAAGCCAAACATGCTAATTACATACAACAAAGCCCTCAAGGCTCAAAGGTAAAAAAAAAACACAAAAAACAGCTAGCACATGGTAGAGAGCTTACGTCAGCCAAGTCACCTGCCGTGGGACATGCACAGGACCGTCGCTGGCACATTGAAGGGTTTTCTAATAGTGACTGTCATTCCTCTCCATTTCAACATGTTGAACAGGAGTTTGTCAGCATTCACAGGCTCCCTCCCTTTCCACTTCAACCTCGAGCACACGTCTCACACACTCTTAAAACACACACTCTTGAAACACACACAAATGATGTTTCTCATCACTTTGGTTCACTGGCTGACCACCAAAAATGACCACCGCTTCCTTATACTACCCCTGATCCACCCTGCAAATGCCATCTAAGTCCTCCAAGGACTTTTTGAGCTATTCTGTTTACAGTCCAACAAACATACCAACAAACTCAGGTGAAAACATGATCTCCTTGGTGGAGTTAAACCAAACAAAATGACGAAACATGTGTTTTTATATGATAGAAAACACTGCTGAATAATTTGCAAGACCATGAACCGATTCAGAATAAAAAGCATCATTTGTAGGTGTGAAGTTAATTGCATTTCTTGCAGCGTCAGTCCTCCACAGAGGCAACTTAACAAAGCCACACTTCTGGGTCTCATTTACAGTGCGGCAGTCATCGTGAGCAGGCTGCATTCAGTGGCCAGCATCAAAGTGGTCTCTCTCTTTCAGAGGGGGTCAGTGGACGGTGACCTGAGAAATGTTCCTCACACCTCCTCAGCCTCCGCTGCCACTCCTCCTCCTCCTCCTCCTCCTCCTGCTGCTCCTCCTCTTCTTAGGCCCGCACCAGATGGGAAGTGTGGCCGCATTTTTTAAAGCTAACTCGCAGGGTTGCAGGCTGTTGCGCTGGCAGTGGGGCTGAAGGAATGAAATATTCATGTAGCCCCCCACCCCCCACCCAGAAAGAAGAAAAAAAATGAATGGACACCCCGGGATGAAGAACGTGCCGATTTATACAACTAAGACCAGGCCTCATTAAACTGCTGGCGGCGAGGCAGGTCACGGTGATTTTCTTTACCAGTGCTCGACCCCGACTGTCACACTCTTAGGAGATAGAATGAGGAGGGGGGACCCTGAATGCAAAATTTGTCCGAGCCGCCGTCAACATCTCCCACCGGACAGGTCTGCGCTGGTGCCGGAGCGGCTCCTCTCCGGTAATTGATGGCCTAATGAGTGATTAGCTCGTGTGTCAGAGCGCCGAGTGTCAGTGAGAACGGGCCGTGGGCAGCATATGGGAGACGTGGGTGACACGGAGGTGTGTGTGTGTGTGTGTGTGCATGTGTGTGTGCATGCGTGTGCGCGTGTGTGTGAGGTGCCAAGGGACACCAGCTGATAGGCACACGGTCGCGCAACTGTGACAAAAATTTGCGGCCTAATTATTCTCCCGTCACTTGGCCTCACTTAAAGCTTATTACAACAGTTTGAGAAAAAATAACAACAAGGGTGCGGAGGAAACTTCCCGGGCCCCGCGCATGGCTTCATGCCGGTGTCAGGTCATTCATATCACCTCCAGGACCACTTATCGGTTATCACGTCTCCATAATAGCAGGTGTGTCTCCAGCCTGGTCTCCCACCTGTCCGTTTTATTAGTCTTGGGCAAATAATCCGCGAAAAGATAAGCTCTCTCTCCGACTGTTTGCTTGAGAACAAACTTGCCTCTCTGGCAGGATCAGGGCCAATTAAGGAGTCAGTTAGAGGCTTATGAGAACGAGGTCCGATCGCTCTTTGCATAAGATGAGGCCATGAAGATGAAAACTTGGCACGACAAAAAACTGAAGGTCTCCTGCTTCTTTCAGTCGCCTTTACATATAAATCCTTTTGAACGGCTACATTGATTAAAAACATTTTACCTTTTTCAGGAAAAGATTGGAAACTTCTTCCAATTCATGAGGTGCACAAGCGGAGGTCTTTTTTCAACAAGCACACTCACCCAGGCTGCCAAAGTATCTGGCAACAGGAGGAACATTAAGAAAGTTTAGTTGTGTTGTTTTGGCCTTCTATATTTCTGCATGATTTGAGACATGTGTTGTCATGTCAAACTCAGGGCACCAAATACACAAAGACCACCCCTGTCCAGATGACATTTGTGAGCACTTGTTACTTTATGAGAAATCTGCAAACTATAATTCAGCGCAGACTTCATGCATTAGTCTGACCGTTTGCACCTCAGTGTCCAAAGAGGTCCCAAACATACACGAGCATCCAGCATCACGCTCCTGAATGATTAATACCCGCGGCTCCCCTCTGTGTGCGGGTAACAACAAGGTCGTGATTGAGTTACAATGCACAATAGGAGGAGAAAACTCGCGCTTTGTCTAATTGTTCCTTGACAGGGTCCGAGGAGGGGGTGGGGGTGGGGGGTACGATTGGCTGCTGCCTCCTAAGGCTGCGGGGCTGTCAGGGCTGTCGGGTGGGCAGGGAGTGACACCAAGGAGGCTGAGGGGAAGCTGCTGCGGGCCTATAAATGGCCTGCCCTGTGCAAACAGCTCCCAGAGAGCGGCGCATCAGCCAAAGTGCGACCTGTCACCCTCCCCGCAAGCGCACGACCCCAGGCCGCGTCCAGCGATGACCGCCAAAGTGGAGCTCCCGGACTGGCCGGAGTACCCGGAGGACTTCACCCTGATCCAGCAGCGCAGCCTGGCGCACATCAACTCCAAAGCGTGGATTTCGTCCAATGCAATCCGCGCGTTCAGAAGGGACGCGCACGGCACCGCGGACGCGGGCATCCCGCTGGAGAAGCTCGTGCCAATGAGCAAGCTCCCCGAGTGCATCGCAGAGGCAGAGCCCGGGAAGGCGGCGGCAGATGGAGGGAAGAGTCACTTCGGCCCGCAGAGGCACCGGCGCGTGGCGGCCAACGCCAGGGAGAGGAGGCGGATGCACGGCCTCAACAAAGCCTTCGACGAGCTCCGCAGCGTCATCCCCTCGCTGGAAAACGAGAAGAAGCTGTCCAAGTATGACACCCTCCAGATGGCGCAGATTTACATCACGGAGCTGTCGGAGCTCCTGGCCGGCGTGGTGCACCCGGAGGGCATGAGTCCAGCGGAGGACCAGAGCTCCGGCAGGAGGAACCTGATCCACTCGCTCCTTCCCGCAGCAGGCGCGCAGCCGCCGAACCCGCTGGCCGGGGAGCAGCAGCGGGACCCCTCCGCCTCCATCGGGCACCTGATCATAATCGGACCTCCGTCCGACCTGGACTCGAACCACTCGGGGGCGTCGTCCAGCCACAGTGACGGAGAGTCTTCCCACCTCAGTGACTTGGAGGAGAGTCACAGTCGGAGACAGTGACAGGGAGCATCGTCAGACTTTCAGCGGCTTCTCAGATGTTTTCACGGCAGCAAAAGAACAACAGACACGTTCGACTAGTGAAATAGTCAAACTGTAAACTTCTGGGAAAATGAATACTACTAGTTTAGCGGCTACAGATGAAAGAATGTACACAGACTGGGAGCTTGATTTAGTTTCTTCCTGAGGCCAAATAGACGTTTGACCTTTTAATGCACTTTATATTTCCTGAACCACAGCTTGTGGCATTTCCGGTGTCAATGTTGTTGAACTGAACAATTATTTTTCTATTTATGTCTAGCTCAGGGGTATTTTATAAGGATCCTTTTGCAACAATAAAGCGATACTTTGAGATACCAGTGTGTATTTTAGGTTATTTTTTGTATACATGCAGTTTTCACAACAAGGCCCAATGTGGCCACCGGGTCTTTGTATACAGCCACGAATGACAAAGTCTTCTGCAGGAGGAAGAGACCGAGTGATATGTTGTGTAACTGTGAATAAAACAGGCTTCTGTTAAAGTTTCTACACAATAAAACACTCACAGAATCACATTAATGCCCTCAGCTAATCGGCTGATAGAAACATGAAACTTAGTGGGGATAATAACGTAAAAAAAAAAAAACTACTGAAGAACAAGACAAAACACCAGACACATTTTTCAAACAAAATGTGACACAAAAAAAATCATATGAACGTGGGTAATAAAGTACACAACAGTTTGTTTTCAGTGGCGGGGACTTTACAGGAGTAAAGGAACTAATTATGCTTTATGATAATCTATCATGGTTAAAATTGCCCCTTCTACTCTGCCGGTTAAATAATAGCCTACTGAGAAAATGTGGTGCTGCCTGCTCCGTAGGGAAGAGGTGGCTGGAGCTTTGCCAGGTCCTTAGAAATGATTGCTGCCAGCCTGTGTTTAAAGCTGCCAGGAAGCTCTGTGGGGGTAACGTGGGCTGCCGAGCCCATGGCCTCCTCCGTCTCCTTCGTGTCATCCGCTGCCAGCGACGGCGTGTCGTACACTGTCTGGTCGTAGTCACCCGCAGGGAGCAGAGGCTGACTGCGGGGCTTGGGTGTGACGTGGGGGGCGGCTCTGGCGGCCGTGCAGGGAGGAGGCTGGGAAATGAACGGGACGTGGGGAGCAGAGGGAGGCTGGGGCTGGAGGTGGGAGGGAGAGTCGCCCCTTTTCACATGCGAATAGATGGAATCCAAGCGGTCTGTGTCTCCTTTGAGCTGATCGTGTCTTATCGAAGGAGGCATGGCTCTCCTCAAATTATAATAAATGCTGTCCTCCATGTTATCCTGGTTGAGAGCCTCCAGGGAGTAACACAAACCCTCCTCGTCGTCATCATCAAATTCTTCTGCCACCGCCTCTTTGCTGCTGGAGAGGCGCGGTTTGACAAGCGACAGCTGCTTTACATTTTCAACGGAGAAGTCATTAATAGTGGAGTAGTGACAGGCGGACTCATTCTGTGTGTCAGCAGAAACATCTGCCCAGCCTGGAAGGTGGCTGGCTGTGGCTGGTGAAACAACGGGAGACATGGCAGGTGATGGTTCTCTGTGGGCGCTGGGAGGCTGGGCGGGCTGGAAGAGCTGGACCTGCGTCCTCTCCTCCACCGCACAATGCTGGGAAATAACCTGGAAGATCTGGGGACCATGCTGAGTCCGAAAGGTGAAGACTCCCTCTCCTGACTCACATCGACGACCTGCCTCGATGCTGAACCCCCCCTGCAGGCACACCAAGAGATACACACTTCAACATTTGAAAATAACACACCAACTCACACAGACTTTTTGTAAACTTTCCTTTCCAGCAGACCAAAAAAAAGACTCCAAAAATAATTTGAGAGCATAAATAGAGCAGAGCAGTTGGTTCTCACTCATCCAGAAGGAAACTTCTCCCATAACTAATGCATCTTGTTGATGGAGAAGGAACAAATGAATGATACTGCATGTTAATTACCAGGATTTAGAGGCACTGATTCGCACATCTGTCTACCTTTGGTCAAAGCAACAGTGGCTCCCTTTTTCTGGAGGCTAACCAGCTGCTGGCTGTCGCTTTTTATTCGGCGCACAGACTGGTAATGACTCTCAATCATATTTATTTGGCTGGAAAGTAAATGAGATCATTTTTCAACCTTCGAAACAGTTTCACAAGACAATTTGTGAAAATTTTGACCTTTGTGTCGACACGGTCGTGTGATACAGTTCTCTCGGGGAATTCACCTCAACCTGTCCGAATTTGCGAAGCAGCCTGTACGGCCAGCGGAGGACGGTGCAGCCGGCGTCGATGGCGAGCAGTATGACGGCCTCCCCGTCGGAGGAGAACAGATAGTCCCCGGACAGCTTGCACCTCCTGGATGCCTCAGTGCTCAGGACAGTCACGTGGAAGTGGTTCGGGGGCGGAGCGAGAACTGAACATGAAAGCAAACGTAGCCCACAGAAGTCAGCGCAACATCAGAGAACTGCGCTTTCTCCACGAGAGGCCTGAGGAGCAAACGTGTCAGAGGACATAAATGTACACAAACGCGTTTTCAGACAGGAGAGGGGCTGATTTATAGCTGCATGCGTTCGGCTAATCTCTCCATGTGACTGGACTGCCCGAATTGTTCAGAAGTGTAATCCATTAGGAAGTAAAAAGAAATGCATTTGTATAAGCCGGAGCTTGCTGACGCTAATACATTCTGGCTTTCATGTGCGAATAAATTAGCGGCTGTAGCTGCTGCTCACATTCAGCCAGAGTTTCTGCTGAAGTCCTGAATTTATGATGCTATAACATCTTTTCCCTTTGACATAATCCGCTCACCAGCCGAGGTCATTCATAAGCAGGCCTGAGAGCAATTCCAACTCTAATTAATTGCTATTATTTCCTTGCGAATCTGTTGTAGTCACCAAGTTTACAGCTGATGATTTTAAACTGAGGGGGAAACTGCTGCAGTGCTGCCCAACAGGCTGAATGCAACACTCATATCTTATCTTATAAGAGCACCAACAGTAGAGAGAGCATGTAAAAGAACATATTTGTCACTCCAGGCAGGAAAATCCCAAAACTATAATTAGCTGCTATATTTTTGGTATTTGTCCTTCATTTTTATTCATAACATGTTTATAACACTATTAATTTCTAACACAAATTTTTACTATATTTGTTTCTCTTAGTACAAGAAAATAACAGTTTAAGGCCTTCCGATACTTTCGGTTGATGCTTGAACTGTTAAAATGAAACCCTTTAACAAGTGCTCCATGTGCAGAAAACCTGACCATCGCCTTAGTCAGACCAAAATATCCACAGGAATCACATGAGCAACAACGAAACAGAGAACCACAGCCCAAAATGGATGCGTTTCTCAGATGGCTTCACTTTGTCTCACCCTGTTCCCAAGACGAGTAAAGGTCGTTGTCCTCCATGATGACGCTGGTTCCGTCCTCAAAATTCCCTTTGTCTGAATCTCCAGGATCCTTCTGTAAACACGGTGGCACAGTAAACACTGCATGGAGTCTACACCTCGCTCTTATCACTGCTTTATGACTTCAAAGTGTAAGATGCAGAGAAAAAAAACATATCTTGTGCAAGCAGCAAGTTTGGAGAAGTGAGGTGGGGGGTTACAGATAGTGGATGGACTTCCTCATTATGCTGTCAGTTGTGGGTGAAGTTGATTATCACCTTTCACAAATTTAAACGCCACCGCTGATAAGCAGGGAAGAGAGGGGAAGTTATGAGAGGAGGACAAGAGCGAAAATGCTACGGTACCTGGAAAGCAAGAAGGCAGAGGGTGCTCAGCCAGTCCTGGCTGGTGGTGGAGGCAAAGGTGTAGGTGCACCGTGATGTGGTCAGGTGGAAGGCCGTGCACCCTTCGGGGCAAGACGCCTTGGGGGCAAAGGTGACACTCAGGCAGTCGCTCAGACGCACAACCTTTCTCACGGGCGTTTTCTGTCGATTGGCCCTTTTCGGTTCAGTACCCGGGTTGCTGTCGGCTATGGTGAAGAACTCCAACCTGCCGACTCCGGTTGAGCTGGCCTTGAAGAGCCCCATCCATATTTTCCTCCATGTTTTCTGACAGATGAGAAAAAGAGTTGAAAGAATAAACGGTGTGCCGCAAGGTTCAGCGTTTGGCCCCATTCTTTTCTCAATGGTTATAGCACATAAAAATAGCAAGGCAGTTTCTGCAGAGACACAACACATGATGCTATATCTGGGGCAAGCATGAAAGCATCTACTATTAATAGATGAAAATCTCCAGCCGTCAAAGCACAACGAAGAGTTTTAGCTCGTTTTGAGCAAGTTTTGTTGCAAATAAGTGGGAAGAAAAAAACCCCTAAATATTTAAAATGAGAAACATTTTTAAAATCTCAAAAAAGTGTTCGTGTAACCTGTATTTCTCTTCATCAGTTTTATCATTTTATATCATAGCCAAAAAGTCGACTTTAGATGATTGCTTGTGTTATTCAGGAAACAAGTGAAAAAAGAAGCATCAGTTCACAAAGTTCTTCGTAAATCAACTGGTTGGAAACTAAAGTATTTTTAGACATGCCTTCAAAGATACAAAAAGCAGATATAGTCCTTTGCATTTCCTGAATGAGAGTTTCACCTTGTAGTTTCATGTCAGCTGACAGAATTTTTAAAACTGTCTGAAAATCAAACAAATGATCTATTTGTAACACAGCTCCTTGAATTACCAGTAATCAACGTCTCTTCCTGTAAAGCTTGTTTTTAAAACAGAATATACAATTAACATTTATCGGTTTTAAATATCTATTTTTTCCAGTAGGACTGTGGATATTCAACAACTTATATTGGGCAGAAAAGATGCTCACACTGTTGGGTTTTGCAACAGGGGGGCAAAACCCAAACCCTGTGATGCACCAACTCATTAACACCAGCAAATGTTTCATATTTAATGAAGGCAGCTTTAATCTTTTTAACCAGATTATCTGGTTATATTAAACCATTGCTATACTAATTTTGTTTTAGGCCGACGTCGCCACATGTCACACTGAGCACACCGGACTCATCTCTACGTGATCATTTTCTGACTTAAGAAAAAACACAATTGTGGAATAAAATCTTTAAATCAAATGCCTGAAAAGTAACAGACTAATTATACACAAGCAGTGCAATACATACGGTTGACTGCGACGCATCAGCTCCAGTAGCAATGAAACGTTTTTTTAGAATTTGTCAACAATGTCCTCTGTTAAGGTCAAAACAATCAGAAAGTGTTTTGGGTTGAAGAGAATTTAAGTACTTCCCTTTAGGGAAATACAGAATACAGCAAACTGTTACTATCCAACTAACATTTCAATCGTAAAAACAACTGCATGTTTTGAAAGCAAGTGAATATGCAGAGCAGCAGAGTAACAGAGAAAAGCTTGAACATACTTTGATTCTAAAATAGGCCAAACCACAAAAGCCCGTCAGTGAACGAGCCGCACTGTACTTTGACTGAGGCTTTCATGAAGGCAAAACGACTTATTCTAAAGTGAAAACAAATCAAAAGTGAAGTATGATGAAAGGCCAAACAAAAGAAAAACTCACTTTTCCAAACTTGAGCCCTTGAAGATACAGCACTCCCTCCTTGGAGATGACATCCATGCTTGCAAGCTCAATCAGTAGATCTGCTGCGTGCTAAACATGCGAGTTTGTGAAGATACTAATAGATTTCCTCTGTAGAGAAAAAAGTGGTTTCCTTTACGTCACTGCTTTAATTTTCAGCTGTGTGCACTCCTTCTGCTACTGGACAATTGCACAAAAAAGATGCACAAGTTCCTTTTGCATTAAATGTTTGGCAACTTCCTCAAGGTGCCAAAGCTGAGGCCACACCTTTTCTGTTTTCCCATTAAAAACACAGCAACAAAAAGTAACAAATATAGTTGTTTTATTTACAATTACAGCTTTGAAAATTTTACAAAAGCATCACTGATTTCCTGTGACCAATACACAGAAAGGAAATGTGCACGCAACCTAATTTGACACCTAAAAGACCTGTAAAACAACATTAGGTAAAAATACACTTCCTTAGTTTCGTGGCAATGACAACCAGCTGCACAGTTTCATCACAAAAGCTTCTCTCTTCCTCTGAGCAGTGCACAGCCTGAGCGCTTTAAAAGTCCATTGAGCTATGAGCCAGGTAGTCTTTGCGTCCGATGTTGGTGACCTGCTTGGTCTGCATGGCCTCCAGCTTTGGACAGTCGGTGATACGATGGCCGAGACCACCACAGAACGTGCAGCCCCTCTCTCCTGTGAACAAACGTGGAAATCAGATAGGTCACGGAAAGGTCTGCACAACTCTGCACGCTGCGCCCTGCGACTCTCAGATGATCTCAGCAGATTAGGAGTGCATTTCAACAGAAAGGAG
>JAUESF010000047.1:4630458-4654404 GCA_032274765.1 Malacoctenus tetranemus
GCTGAGGTAGACAAGGGGCTGCCAGCAGAAGATCCACTGGAATTCTGGGTAGAAGGGTGACTGTAAGGACAAACTTTCGCCCCTGACGTTTTTGCGGACTTGCCAGGTGTTTCATGGAGTCCTCGTTTCTCAAAACAGGTTGACGCCGCAGGTAGACCTGCAGATGAAACAGCATGAATTGTTTTGAAGACAATATAAAAAAAAAAACTCTCCACATGACACAACTGACTCACAATTGCTACAAACTTCGACTTAATAAATCCATTGTGCTGTGATTGTAACATTCAAGCTTTTTGAGAAGTTATTTTCTAGGAGCTGCTTCCCTTTGGAGGCATGTGTAGTCATATGACACTGTCCAGTGTTGATCAGTTCTTACTCTGAGCAAGAAAGCAGCATTAGAAGGCATTTTAGGCTCAAAAGGTTAAAAGCGCCTTTGTGCTAAAAAGGATCGTTTGAATTATTCAACACGCTCATTTTGTTTGCCTAAAATTAACTTCGCTTCTTGCTGGCCATCCTCTGCCAAAGCTGAAGACAACTCGCTGAGACTTTGTCACGGCCTGAATATTTGCAGAAATACATAATGAATCAGAGCAAAAATACCTGCTGATATGAACCAAGGCCAAACTCACTAATAAAAAACATTCTTCAAATGACAGTAATAAACTTCACATATCCCACTGAGGAAAGCAGCCTTCAAAGCGCGCGCACACACAAACGCATAGTTTCAATTCAGTCAATTTTGAGTGAAATGTGACAATTCAATTATTTGATAATCGAGGCATTTCACTGGAGTTAGACATGAGGTTTAACCTGAACTGTTTTTTTTAAAAGCAAAGAAACACTGAGAAAACAAAGTGAGCACAGCTGACAGCCACACTTCCCATCAGTGAGTGAGAGTATTTTTGCATGACAGCTTGTTCTGCTGAGTGGTAAAGACACCAAAAAGTAGAGAAAAAAATTAAACCAAAAACCAGTCTTTTCAATGTCATTTTTCTCTGTTCAAACTTTTTATCTCCTACACATTGAAGAGCATTGCTCTGGTTACATTAGAAAGCAAAAAAAATGAAAAACAGTATACTCCACATCATTTACTAGATGATTAAGCAAACCAACATGTCAGAGAATGCTGATTCTAACTACATTTGTGCCTGTATCACAAAACTGAAAATCATCACATATCCAGGAACTAAGCTAAGTGATGTTTCAAGCTGTCACTCTCAATAAAGAGCTTTTTGTTTTTTTGCTCGGAGAAAACTGACCTTGTTGTGAGTGTGACGAAGTGTTGTGGTTGCAATGCTCCCCTCCGTTAGTGTGGGCCGAGTTCCAGAGACCTGACAGTTTGTGTGCTGACAGGAAGGAACTCGGGTCCCAGTCGACAGTACTCTGCTCAGGGTAACCGTTCCCACAACTCTGAGACTTACAAGAGGAAGAGTGTGACAATGGTACCTGAAGAAAGAAAAATATCAGGCTATTAGGTACTTTTTCAAGAGCTCTGAACTCCTGCTTGTGCAGTGGAAGATGACTAAGAAAGTGCATCCAGACATCTTAGGAATTCTTTCAAAGTTTGGGACTAAAAAGGGCATTCAACCATGCAGCACAATGACGCCACTCGACGTGACCCATCCTGACCAGAATTCAACCAATATAATTTGGCTTCATCTTCTTACTCATGTAAAAGTGCATATAAATTTTCACAAGTGTCGGTTAAGAATTGTGGCCCGTCCAGCCTGAATAAAGGTTCAACCATTAATACAGATCAGTATCCAATTAGCTCATCAATTACGAGGTTACGAATCAATGGAGCTTAAAAGGAAATCAACAGGCTTTATTCTCTGAACAGCACCAATGTGCATGTCAAATATAGAAAGGGTTGGTTTAAGAACTGCAGGCTGTAGAGTGTTCACAAGAAAATCTATGGACACAGTGGACACACGATGAAAGCCAATCCATAGCATGGCACAAAAATTGTGTAAACTTTTGACTTTGCAGCTTGGATCAAGAACCACAAAGAAGGCAAAGTAAATCTCCAAAATTTGCATTTATGTAAAGCGTTTAAGTAACAACAACCAAGGGAGCCAAAGGCTTAGCTGCTCGTATGCCATGTGTACAGCACAACCAGTCTAAATGAGACAATTTGAATGTGACACAACACCTGCTTCTTTAAACTTTACATATATCCAGAGGGACAGATTTATTTAGCAGTAAGCATGAGCAAAAGAAGAGCTCTGTGTGCTTGATGACTGGAGATGAGAAAGGCCTCAGCATCAGTAGCAATGGTGCTTAAAATAAAGAGCAGCAAAAACAAGTTGTGAAAAGTATCCAGACATCTGACCCAAATCAGTCCCTTTTTATTTACCGGCGTCGGCTGCTCCTGCGTGCTCCGCCTCTCCTCCTCTTCCACACTCTTGCAGCAGCTCTGACAGATCCACAGAGGCACCTCTCCCAGCAGGGACTGGGACAGCGAGGGCACCGCATCGGCAAGCTTACGGCCCGGCGCCTCTCGCAATAAGGCCTGGGAGAGCGCAGGCACTGCATCGGCCAACTTTGTCCCGTGGCCCCCAGGAAGTCCATTCACTGCGCCTGCTCCCCAGTCCTTAAACTCACGGTGGCACAGGAGGCAGCAGGTGTGCATTGGCTAGGTAGAAAAAGACACAGTCAGAGTATTAAACTGTGATGATAATTCAAGCTGTGATCTGGCACACAAAGGTGTGTTGGTTATTTGGTGGTTGAGAAGAAAAAAATGGGGTCCATCAGCTAAAAACGTATAAAATAGGCAAACGTTTACTTGAATGAATTAAACGATTGTCAATACGAGCCAGGTCTGTTAAATTCCAAGACCACAATATTCAAATTAGCCTCAAAGTCTTTCACACCACAGCAATTCTTTTTGCAGTGTATTGAAAAGAAAACAACATTCAAATTCAATAAGAAACAACTTGAAGTGCATTTTCATTTTTGAGGACTAAAACATGTGCAATTGACTAGAGATGCCAAGAATACAAGCACATGTGATGCTTTCTCTGTGATCTGAAATTCATCAAGCAACTTTTCAGCATCATTGACCAGGTAAATAAAATCAATGCAGTCCAACCCTGATAAAATCGTGAAATTACATCATAGGTAAATCATTGATTTAGATCAACAAGAAAAACAAATGCTGAAAATCTCTTGTAACTTTCAATAATCCCAATCAACACTCTTCAAGCATGAGAGGAGCAATTTAACTACCAAAGATATACTGTTAAAAGCTTGGCTGAAGATCAACTGAGGTGAACAGATAGATTTGACCTCGAGTGTGGTAATGAGAAGCTATGAACGTGTCCACACCTCAGTCCATAAGTCTGTCTTGGGTGAAATTCGGGTAAGGCGGCAGCGCGCTCTGACAGCTGTCGGTCAGAGCGCGCTGTGTGCCGTCGAATCGTCTAAGTTTGTGGTCACCCTCACACTTTAAAACCACTTTCACGGAGTGCAGAGGAGCCTTACATCATTAGCCGACAGGTTGACCGCTTGCAATGAAACTTTTTTCTGACACTTGCTCGTGTTTCACTCCGACTGCGGAGCGAGGCACAGCGTGGGATATGAATAAAGCCACACAGCAGGATAAGGCAAAGCGTGTCCAAGTGTCTGCTTCACTCATTAACAACTCGGTATGTGTTTAAGCTAACTAACTAGCTGATTAGCTCGGAGCTGGTCAGCAGCGACGGGTTGAGTGGCTCCTCTGGATGAGATCAAGTACAGGCAGAAAGCACGTTTGTAGCACGCTAGCTGGGGGTTGATAGCCCGGCTAGCCTCTCGGCTAATGCTAGCTGGGCGGATGAGGAGTTATAAGCGATGGAAACGGGACGACCTGTCCGCGGCACAATGTCACCTGTCCCGATACGAGAGATGGGCTGCAAAAGCTCACCAGTGCCTCAAAACCGCCTGTTGGGAGCCATTCTGCTCGCTAAGTTGAGCCCATTAATTATTTAATTTCAACCCAAACGACGTAAAGCTCTGCATCTCCTGCTGATACATTTGAACTAAAATCGCAGTCCACCGACCATCGGATGCATCAAACTTCACCTCTGCAGGATGTAGCAACGTACAAATAAACGCACAATGGAGGATGCTGGGATTAGCAGAGCAGTGCTAGCACGGAGGCTAGCCTGTCTAGTGTGAAGGCAGCGATTGGCTCGCTGTTAGCTACCTGGTTTGCCCGAGTAGTGGCCAGCCTATCCAGCCCAGCATCTCCGCCGCCACCGCCAGCTGCATCGCCGGGAGAGACTGGGCTCTTCGGTACGGTCTGCTGTCCAGGCACAAGCTCCTTCTGGGCGACCCCCTGCTGCTTGCTTTTCTTCCTTGCCATGACGACGGTGTTTATAATACGCTTTGGCCAAGTTTGCACCAGTTTCGAGGGTTTTAAGAGCACACTTTCGTTTCTTCTCAGACCTCAAAATGTTCTCTACCTCCTCCAGTCAAGACAACAGTCAATATGGCGGAGTACTGGCACACTCGAGAGTTCAAAGGTTAAAGATACTGCTGGCAAAGAGGCTTCACGACATTATTGCGAACACGGCAGCGGCGCTATTACAGCGATGAAGCCAGATGACGCCATCTTTTGTGAGGGCAACCCTCCCCCTCCCACTTTTCCCAGTGTACGTAAAATACGTTAGAGTCAACAAATATTCTACACGTTTATCGAGTCCTCATGTTTGCACGAGTAACGCAAACATTTGCTTGACGTTAGAAATACATTTTGTCATTGAAATATTTTCTCTTGTGTGAATAAAGTTAGAATCTATCCGAATTGTGCTTTCGATGGTAGATTGTTTGTGTACAATTTATCCTGACATTCCAAGTAAAAAGGAAATGCAGTGAGCTAAACTTGTGTCACTGACAAACGTCGGGAAGAATAGATAAATAGACTATTTTTGCAAACTAAGGCTCATAAAAAGATCACAATCTCACAGTGGACAACGATGACAGTTGTTTGTAGGTTTGCACACTTAAAAGAAAGCGAATAAGGTATGAGGAAATGTCAGCATTACAAAATAATGGTAAAATAATCGCTTCAAGTAAGACTATGGATGTTCGAGTAAGACGGGTTGAGTGGTGAATGACGTTTTACGTTTCCTTCTGATGCCTTCACGGACATTTTACGCCTTCGGAAATTCTTTATATATCGTATCCAGGCTAATCAAGGGAAGAGAAAAGATCAAGTGTTGCATGTTCATATTATTGTATGTCACTTCCCAATTTGTTGTCTGGATGATAGCGTCTCAACAGAAATGTTGCAACCAACATATGCAAACGAGCTTTCAGAATTTAGCTGTATTTCAGAATGAAAAGAAATCCCCCATACTCAAGTGGTTTCTTGTACTTCGGTGATGGTCACAGGCGCGAGTGCTCTGTTTACTAAAGTGTCCGAGCTTTACGTAAAGTCCCTGAATGCAGCGTTGGTGTTGGGTGCTCTGGGTTGGAGACGTAGCACAGACACAGCTTCATCTACTTCAGGCTATCGACGCTTGTCGGCTGTTTACCTGCAGTCTTTTATCATTCACCCCAAAACTAACACAATGGAGGGACACATCTGCAACATCCAGGTGCTCATCCGTGCTGCTGAGTTCCTGGAGAGGAAGGAGAGAGGTGTGTATCTCATGATAACTGTCAGCCTAAAGGGGGAGTTGGTGGCTTTATTGTTAAAACAACAATAATGCACAATAAAGCGGTTATAGTTGTGCATGCTGGAGGCCACGCAGGGACGCAGTGGCGTGCGGTTTTTCAATATTTAATCGATGCTTTGTGTGAGAAGGTTATTTTAGGCGATCGGTGCCGTTTGACTCAGTGACCTACATATCCGTCTCATCATTGTACTCAAAGGCGCCAATCTGGGATAGTTTGAAAATGAATCCGGGCGGCGCTGAGCGCTCGTCGCGGTCAATGAAAGTGATGCTGGAAAAACAAATTCACTCCGGTTTCGTTGCATTGCTCGCGCAGTTTTTTAAAACTGTTTGCACTTGTGAGGCGGCGAAGCCGCTTGTATAATAACGGATGTCGAGTGGGTGATGGCGCCAAAACCAAAAACAAAACGTCCAGCTGATGACAGCAGCGCAGTGTTTTTATCCCTATTTCTCCTCAGCACCGGTGTTGTGTTACAGCCCCGGGGCTTCTAGTAATACTTGTTTATTCGCGGCACCGGGATACACTTTAGTTATTATTAGGAGCGCCTAATCCGTCCCTAGTGATGCAGTCTCTGGCACTATTGTCTGACCAAGCCGTATTGTGTGTCGTGCACAGAGGCCGAGCACGGCTACGCTTCGCTCCTGCCTCTCAGTCCGGGTCAGTCAGACAAGAGGATGAAACAGAAAAACAAGAAGATCTCCGCCACCGGCAGTAGGTGAGTGTGTTACATAACAGGTAACTGACAGCAGGGTGTGGCTCTGAGCCTTTCACGTTTGATAGAGGGAACTTTGGAAGTGAATGTCCGAGCAGGATTCAGATCAGTGGTTCTCACCTTTTGAATCATGGGTGTCCTTTTTTTTGTAAAAAAAGAGGTAAGCTGGGAAAAGACCCAGTGCTTTTATTTTGAAGCCTCTTACTTTTATGGGTTGGTGGGAGTAGGTGTGTCCAACTATGTGTTTGACCTCACAATAATGTGTTATGGCATTGGTTCTCAAATGGGGGTATGCAGGTATGGGTACCTCCTCAGGGTATTTGAAGACACTCCAATACGTAAACAGAATCTATGCTTATAACTGTAAAATAGTTGTTTGATTGCTGATAGGAAATCACAGGAAACAGTTGTTTTGACCCACCGATTTAGATCATCATGCCTTTCAAACACTGATCTCAATGTCTCATGTTGTCTTTGCAGGTCTGTCCACAATGAGCTGGAGAAAAACAGGTAAATTACATTGATTAATCACATAGTTCTGTCTTTGAGATAATGTGGATTTTTTTTTCACCAGTTGTTCGTGTGGATTAACAGCGTTCGTTGTTGCTTATTGTTGCAGGCGAGCCCAACTGAGACACTGCCTGGAGCAGCTCAAGAAGCAAGTTCCTCTGTCATCGGACTCAATGAGGAACACCACGCTCAACCTGCTAAGACGAGCCCAAATGCACATAAAGGTGCAAACCCATCATCAAAACTACTGCAAATTTCATCCAAATCAACTGAAAACGTTTTGAGTTATTCTGTACCAGACAACTAACAGGGGCGAAGAGTTGCAGGACATGTTGCTCCTTTTTAAGACAATAAACGGCAGTGGTGGACAGTAGATTAGAGATGCAAGCTTGAGGCTCAGAGGTTGCGAGTTCATGTCCTTTGACAGGTATAAAGTTCTGGTCTCACTTCTTTCTTCTCTGTCTGCTCATGGCAGAAACTGCAGGAGCAGGACGAGCGTGCCGAGCAGCTGAAGGGCCGCCTGCGCTGGGAGCAGAAGGAGCTGCGGGTGCGGCTGGAGCAGCTGCAAAGGGGCACCGAGAGGATGAGGAACAACAGCCAGGGGTCCACCATGTCCTCTGAGAGGTCCGACTCAGACAGAGGTAGGTCCAGACGCTACAAGAGAAGATCTCTTTTCAGCCTTCAAACTGAGGGTTTTCCAGTTTTTTTGCTTGTTCTATAAAAGTTAAACACATTATGTGTCCGATTTCGCAAAACGCAACGTGCCAAATGCATTTTCTTGCCTTATTGCTAATGGATTTGCTCCGTGTCGTTTCCCTTTTACAGAGGATGTGGAGGTTGATGTGGAGAGCATTGTGTTTGACTGCATGGACACTGACGGACTGGGCATCACCGCCGAAGCCGACCACTGTTACTCCAGCATGGACAAGTCCTGGTTATGACAGCAGTGAGCGGGCAGTAACTGGTGTGGCGTGGAGGGAGGAGAAAACATTCCAAAAAAGGAGAGGATGATGTTACTGTACACCTGAACCCACCTTCTCACTCATGGACGGCCTTTTTTCGCATTACCTTTTTTTCCCCAATACGTGCCGGACGACAAGCTAAACTTTTGGTCGCACGAAAGTTGCGTCCATCTGCACTGAACAGCAGTTAAATTCACTGGGCTGGGGAAGGACGCCGAGTGTATTTACACCGTTTCTGGCGTAAGTCATCAGTGGTGTTTCCCCCACATAGCCAGAGGGTGTCCAACTTTCAGTCAGTCAAGCAGCTCCTTTTGTTTCTCTTTGTAAACTCATAAAAAAGGGCTTTTTATTCAAAACTCTTAACTTATTCTCGACCAGAGCATGTCTGTACTGAACTCTGCCTTAAATCGGTCTTGCCTTGATTACGGCTTTTCTTTAGCACTAAGTTGTTTTGTTTTCTGTCATGTCACAATTAGCAAGCACTTCCATAGTAATCCGATGTGTTTTGTGTTTATCGTCCTTTTACGTTTTAAGTTCAGCCATGTATTTTACCGTTTTTCTCTTCTTGCACATTATGTCCACATGTTGCACTTCTTTTGTTTGTTTTTTGCATATAACAAAATGAATTCGCCGAACAATTACTCTACGGTCATATTTGCACAATGACAGCTGGCAAGTGCTAAATATTACTCTGGTGTGACGGCAGTTCAGTCAGTGATCAGTGCAGGAATTTGGATGGTAAACTGAGCATTAGGAACTCCGTGTAGGAGCCGTAATTTCATTGAATTATCAGAACTTCACACCAGCCCAGCAGGCAAATGTATACTTGTAATGATTATGCAATTTCTGCTGTTACATGTATCATGTCTTTATATTTAATGACTGAAGGAGCTCTTTCTTCCCTTCACTTTTGTATATGCAAGATGCCTTATTACTTTTTTTATTCTGTCTCTCTGCCCAGTAATATTATGTAGCATTTTTGTACTGGTGTAAGCTTTTTTTTTTTTTTAAACGAATAAATATTTTCTATATTTATTTGCTGTGTGTGTTTTCCAACAAGACCCAATAAATGTATCAGACCTCTGATTTTTCAGAGGGAAAGTTACATACTGAGGGCAGAAGCAAGGATTACAAGTTGGTCGAATGAACATCAGAGATTCACGATAAAACATAAGGTGTTCTTTGGATCCTGTGGCAATAAGAGCATATCAAGAAAAATCAGGAGGTTTTTGCTTTAAAAGGCAAATTTGCTTTTAATATTTCAGCATTTGTTCTAATCCATCGTATTAAAATCTGCCCTGGAGGTTATTTGACCAGTTTCTCTTGTTCTCCACATGCCAATAATACATTCACTTCCAAATTTGTGGTTGGAAAAGCAGTTTTAATTCAACTTTTTCTTTTTTTAAAACCAGGAACTTCCATGAAAAATAGTCGCTCTGGTTCCTTAACACTTTAAGACTGGTTAACACAACAAAAATCACATAACAGCATTATAATTAGAAAGAAAAGATTCATTTAATTATAAGCTGACGTGCTGCAGGTCGAGTGAAAACATTGTCGCATGGGTTGAATCACCAGCCTCACCTGAATGTGTAATAATCTGCAGGATTTGTTAAAGCAGAAACAAAAGATTCTTTTTCAGTCAAAGTGCTTCAGTTTGAAGCGATGAGATGATCAGTCTTCAATTTGGGGAACGAAACAACTAAAGACAACGTGTTTGATGACAGGACAACAAAACGGAACACAACAAACAAGAATGCAAAAAAAAAAAAATCAGAAGTGCAATGTTTTTTTTTGCTGTCACTCAGAGGCAGAAATCAACAAAACAGGCAGACACACTTGGAAGGGAACAGTGCACGAAGCACATGTTGTTGATGGACACCGAGGTCGAGCAAAGGTTGGAGGAGCAGCTCCGGGGTTGGCTGTCGTTATTTTATGGCACCCAGAGCCATTTTCAACCATTCCCCTCTCAGATCTCTATCTGTGGTAAATACTGAGATGACGTGGGATCAGAGAAACAATATGCTCAGTGCTGCATTAAGAGGGGGAGGGGGGGGGCTATAACAGGCTCTTGAACCCAGCTCAGGCCTTTTATGGTCCACCCACCATTTCAGTTGGATGCATCCTCACAGAGGTGTCTAAGCATGACTGGGATCAGTTTGTCTTACCCCCCCCCCATGCTCCACTGAACAATGTGAGGAGGTAAATAAAAATCTGTCCCATTATCAGTGGATGCGGAAGCAGTGACTCATGACACTCCTCACACGTATTGTTTCTTCTGGGCGTGCGAGGCCAAGTCTTTGGCTTTCTCTTTAGCTGCCAGCGCCGTCTCCCGAGCCCGCTCTGTGGCCGTTTCTGCCAGAGTTCTGGATGGCGTTTCACCTGCAAAAACGACCCAACACGGAGTTTGATCAGACCGAGCTCTGCTTTTGTATAGGTGGAGAAAAACCCACAGAGGACACAGCTTTTTCTTTTATTCTGGCAACATTAAAACTGAATCTATTCGGGTCTTTTAGCTGAAGAGACAAAATGAAGCCGCTTTCACCCAAACTACCAAAATAAGTTTCCCAAAGAAAATCACACTCTCTGCCAGAATTACTTCACAAGTCTACAAGTGATTCACCAAATGAAGCAGGGAAATCAGTCATAAACTCGGATGTAAAGACCGATGAATGAGAATGTAAGAGCTTCACCTTGCATCTTGGCGAGCACGTACTCAAAGCCTTTCATGGTCTTCGTGACACTCGTCTTAAACCGCGCCAGACCAAATTCCTGAAAAGTACAAGAAACTGAATCAAACATGGCAGAAAAAAAAGGGTCAACAAAAACAGCACGACACTCATATTCACTGTCAGTCAGAGCTTGGCAGCAATAATGGCCGACTCTGGCTCAGTGTCATAAATCATTCAGCGATTCAGTTCCTGGCAGAAAGCATTAACTGCCCGGCTGATGCCTCTCAACACTGTGTATTTTGTTCCTAAGTATAGAAAGAAATATAGGTGGCGACTGTCACTTTCGAACACACTGCTTTCCCTCGGCTGCTGCGCAGCACAGTACAAAGTTCCACTCTACTGACCTGAATAGCTCGAGAGAGTCCGTACACATTGGAAGAGATCCAGGCTTCTCTATTAATCTCAGTCCAGCTGCCATTCTCGGGGTTAATTTTGTACACACACCGCTCCTCCACCGACTGGGAAAAATAGTGGAAAAACAAAGACAAACAAGCATTACATGACGCCATGCTTCCTCTCTATGCAGAGTGCTCCCGAGATCCAACTGTAGCTCACCATGAGGCGAGCGTGGCTGATGTTCCATGTGAGCGTGGTCATGGTCCTTTTCTGGGGGTCCACGATGGAGTCCTCGATGATGTACGCCGAGCTGGCCATGTGCTTCGGGAGGTAGCGCTCCATCCAGCGAGGCGCGCGGCTGGTTTTGGTCAACAGACGTCTGGAAATGAGGCAGTTGGCAGGGGTCACCTCTCGGAAGATGATGTCCTCTGTCAGGACATGGTTACTGTGAAGGAGGGCAGAGGTGCAGATTTGGACATTAGAAACCGGCAATTGAGAGATGCAGCCACAAAGAAATATCGTTTTTTTCCTCCACATCCGAGGAGGGAACAGAATTAACGCTCCAGACAGTGTTTATGTTAATGAGGCCGGCAAAGCACTCATGCATAGGCACACTAGTGAGTCACATGTCAGGCGTCTTGTCACTTCTTTGTTGCGGGAAGTCAGCAGCTCATTGTGTAAAATCACACGTTGCGCAGTGTGTTCGTACCGTGTGTAATAAACCAGTGCAGAAAAGAGAAGTGTTGGTGCTGATGTTGCAAACTTTTTGACTTTGCATCAAAAATTAAAGGTGACTTTTTAAAGTGCACTAAATTTAACGCCACATTAGCAATAAACAGTCAAGCGTGTCACAGTCGTGCTTCAGCTCAATAAAACCTTCACCTCAAGCTGGGGAAGTAATCTGGAGTGGAAAGTGTGATACATACAAACATTCAACTGCACAAAACTGACAGTGCACTACAGTTACTAGTATCTTTCAGTTAAATACAGCGTGACCAGAGAAACAATCACAAATAACCTCTTGGTATCTTGATGTTTGTCCATGAACTTACACAGCAACTTGGTTCTGAACCATCATTCAAGGCTTTTCACTTAAAACTCTCACTGTTATTTTGTCTAACTGCCAGTTTAGAAAATACAACACTTCTCTCTTTTTTAATAAAGCTAGAGCCATCACATGAAAACAATAGATATTATCTTACAATTATTTTCTCTAAGCTTAGTAAAGCTGATAACACAGTGAGCTAAAACATCAATAAATATCACATATGAGAAAGAAACCGATTTCACTTTTAAATCTCTGTAAACACAAATTATCTGTGATTCATCAGGTCCTTTCATCAAAAAGCTCAAATGAGCAGCTACTTAGAAAGCTTATAGACTAGATTACTATGTATTGACTTGGAAAAACTTAATTCAATTGGACTGTGAAAATGCACCACTTTCCTGTAGTGAATTACACACCCATGCAGTCAGTGTGTGTACATTAAATAGGACTGCAAAGTGGCAATCATACACTCTTCACAGTGTTTAGCAAGGTCCTGAGTCTGCAGGCTCTTTCAGTGTGGAGCTAAAATATTCTCCCTGTGCATGTGTGGGTTTGTGCAGACTTCCAATCTCTGTCCAAAAACATGCACATGAGGTAATCTGGTAATTCCTAAATTGTCAGTCAGTGTGATTGTGTGTCTGTGTTTGTCCTATAATGTCCAGAAGACCAAAGTATGACTGTGTGTCTTGATTGGTATGGTATCTTGAAGTGTAACATAAAACGATACATTTTTCCCCACTGTAGGCTGTTATTTCTACCTCAATTTAAGCACGACCCAGTTTGCTTGTGACTCTCACCTGTAAGGGTTTGGATATCGTTGCCAGTAAGCAACGCAGACTTGGTCCCAGGTGCTTTTCAGCAAACCTCCGCAGCAGAAGTATTTCACCATTGTACCCTTCGTTTGCTCTGGAAATAAACCCTGCACATCAACACGAACAGCACAGACATGTCAGTGTGCCAACAGCGATCGAAATAAGGTCAAACTAGGGCGTTCACAATCAGTTTAAATAAACTAAAAATATAATAATTTTCCTTTCCTGAAAAAACTCGAACATCCACATAAGTTCTGAAAACGACTCCTGACATGTTCTGGGAATCAGGGGATTATAAAATATTGTCCTACGTTTTTGCTGTCACGCTTTTTTTCCTGAAGTTTCGAGCTAAAGCTACACGACAGCTATCTGTCACCTCGAAACCTTCGAAGCTCCGCATGAAGTCTCGTTGTACGACTGACAACCAACTGCGTGACTACAAAACCAACCACAGACCATAAAACACTTCAGTAATGACGGACTAGTTCAGTTTAACCATAACTGTCACGTTTGTCACGTACGCACAGCTCGAGCTTCCTCGTTTAGCATAAGCTAGTATAGCTAGCACCATGCTAGGCGCATGAATGAATGGAAAGCTTCGGCTCACGGAATTACGATGTCGGAAACCAGGAAAGCGTATTCATGAAGTCGTTTGGTAAAAAAGTAGATCGCTACCTGCAAGGTGACACCATTCAGAAGATCACTATAAGCATTTTATAGTCCCATCGGGATGAACTTCATCGTGCTGCCACTTTGAAATCATGTCAAGCATGAGTCCAAGTAGGGAGAAGGTCAAACGTCGACGACATATCCGGGTGGCTCCTGCAGCTGCGATGCACGTTCTGGACGCTAGAGGGCAGCAGTTGAGCGCGCAAAATGCCTTAAATTTGATGCCACGGCTTAGAGGTGGATATGATGTCAAAAGTCATTGTTAGGGTGTCAAATCTGCTACCTGCCACATACTGATATCTGTCGGACTCCTCTTCCATCCCAGGATTTATGTAAAATATCCGTCAGTAATGTGACACTATCTTGTCCTAAATAAAACGAGTGAACTCCTCCATTCTGAAGCGTTTTGGGTCGAATGGCACAAATCTCTGTCAGCTGCTCGGCCCGATAAAGGCTTCACGCTTTCAATCATAATCTACAATACATAATGGAATATAGGTTAAAACCAAGAAATCAGTGACGTGGGTGTCAAGTGCCAGCAAAACAAATGCAATATGCATTTTTTTCTGGTGTAAAATGAATCACACTGCGTAGGCCACATAATTAAATGCTTTATTGGATTACCTTGACCCACTTTATTTTTTCTCGTCCAAAAACTGAAGTCCAAAAGATCATACAAAGTGGGAGTCTGACCGACCTCAGTTCTCCATCTTTGTGAATGTGCTGATGGATTTCGTACCTGTCAGGACCACAGGCGATAAGCCTTTGTTTGCTGTATCCACTTAGTATGCAGCCTATAGATCAGCACGGATGTGAAAGTACAGTAAACATTCACAGTATTGAGCGGCACCAGTGTTCAAGACTTTTATATACAGTATAAGATGACAATACAGTCAGTTATGATGTGCTTCTTAAAGACTTGACCCTCGCACCTTCCGTTTGAGGTACTCCATACAGATCCAAACCTAAGTCTCTTAATTTGACAACGAGGCACAAAACACAACTTCCTCTGACATTCAGATCAGGTGTGGGAGTTGTGTGTGTAGCGGTGGCTCAGTCTGTGAGCCCAGAGGCCCTGCGGTCGATCCATGTCGCCATGTTCATTAAAGAACAACAAGAAAGGACACTTTAAAAGCAAAGTAATGAGTTCAAAATTGGATGTTGCATCCCCTTTCAAACGACTTTGTTTAAATCCTCAGAGCAGCTGCCCACATTCTGCGACACCAATGTCGGTAATTTGTTGGTTTCCCCTCACGCACATCACCGGTTTCCCAGTGTCTTTCTTCTGAGAAGTGTCCTGCTGGAACCGTCCAATCAGGAACAGCTGGTTGCCAGGTTAAAACCATTCAGTCTCTATTTTGACAGAAAATGAGCGATCCTCCTTTGGATGGTTTTTTTTTTTGTTTTTTTTGACAAGGACTAAATGTTACTCTGCAAGAACATTGTTGGCTAATTAACTCAAAATACAGTGTTGGATTGTGAATTGCATCCAATTATATTTGAAACAGCCAATAAATAGCGCAAACAAGTGTGAAAATTAAACCCCTCACATTCACAATAACCACCGTCCTCCCTTCAGTAATCAGAATAAATTGGACATTATTTAGCAACGAGAGTTCTGCGTTTACAGAAGAACACATTATATATGTACCAAGTTAAATAACACTTACGTAAACATCTTAAACACATAGTTGAATAGGTTTTGACGAATGTTTTTCACAAGGACCATTCACAAAGGAAAGAAGAGCCTTACATAAAGCAATTCTCATGCAAAGCTTTGGGCCCTCTCCAGTGGCTGAGATACTCAAGATCAGGCCGTTCAAGTTGAAAGGCTACTTTTGAACCACAAGCACCGCAAAGCAAGGGTGCACATAACGTGTTCACATTTTACAGACGAACAAAAAAGGGGGCCGGTCTCATACGGCTGTGGGAGGGTGGCCCCCATTGCGACCGTTCAGAGTCAGCCCCCGTATGGATCGCGTCCGGAACGAGCCCTCCGGGTGGAAAGATTCGGGTTTGTCTTCGCATCGGAACACCATGAGGAAGCCGTTCCTGTAGTTCTTGTTCATCCACCCGTACAGGAGCGGGTTGGCGAAAGTCGAACACATGGCCACGATGTGGAACACTGTGTAGATGAGTTTGTACTCCTTGAACCGGAGGACCAGGTCCAGATCGCTGGCCAGCTGAAAGACGTGGAACGGCAGCCAACAGATGGCGAACACTACGACCACCAACGCCAGCATCTTCGTGGTCTTTTTGCGACGTGCGATGCTGTCGTTTCGGCTGGAGGGGCTGATGTGATTCTTCAGCTTGACCCAGATGCATATGTAAGCATAACTGATGATGGCTAAGGGAAGGATGTACTGCAAGAGCAGCATGGAGAGGCTGTAGATGACTCCGTCCCTGCTGGTGCCGTGGGGCCACTTCTCCGAGCAGACGGCGATGTGCAGGTTGATGGAGGGGATCTCCTCGTTGCGGTACTCCCTGAAGATGGCCAGCGGTGCCGCCAGGACGGCAGACACCGTCCAGGTGACCGCCATGATGAGGAAGCTGGAGCTCCACGTCAGGCGGCGTCCGAGGTGGAAGACGATGCAGCGGTAGCGCTCCAGAGCGATGACGGTCAGAGTCAGGATGGACACGTGGACGCTCAGGGCCTGCGAGAATGGGACCATGTGGCACAGCACGGCTCCGAACTTCCACTCGTCCAGCAGCGTGTAGACCAAAGTGAATGGCAAGCACAAGGTGTCCACGAGAAGGTCTGCCAGAGCCAGGTTAGCGATGAAGAAGTTGGTGACTGTTCGCATGTTTCTGTAGCGAATGATCATGTAGATGACGAGGGCGTTTCCCAGAAGCCCCAGGAGGATGATGAGGGAATACGCTGTGATCAGGGTGATCTGGACGCCCAGATGCTTGGTGATGTCGGTGTGAAAACCAGGGGGGTGTAAACCCATGCTGTCATTGAGAAGAGCCGAGGTTTCGCTCTCACCAGCCTCCCCCTCGCCGCTGCTGTTGGACGTGTCTGGTGGGCTCATTTTTTTTCTGGAGGACGCTTGATCAAATCTGCACTGACACCTGAGCAGAGAAAACACATGAAATAAAAATAAATGAGACGAGCCAGGCAGAAGATTTCCAACAATCAAAAAGAAATGATAGTCATGCTGTCGCTGTGAAAAATACTTGAGCGGTGTTCATTTCTTTGAACGAAACACCTCTGCTCTGCCAGCTGGTTGTCAACACGGACCATTGTACTCTTCTTCCTGTTGCTGATGACTATAATAAACCTGACGCTGAAAAATAAAATGCTTTTATTGTCCTCCTAACTTTGGTACACCAGCCTTAAGTGGGTGTAAGAGCACAGAGTTGCTGTTTATTTGCGAGCCGCCACACCGGCTGCAACTCACCACAAGCAGAAAGAGTCAAGGCCAGGCCAGGGGGCGGGGCAGACCGCTAGGGCCAACTTCATTTCACATTTGTCGCCTTCCTAACAAACCTGCATGTTGTACATTAACTTCAAGCATTAAAATGATCCACCTGCTCCTGCAAGCTGACCCTTTTTGGTAAATCAATGACTCAAATTACTACAAACTAATCTTTGATTTTGGTGAGTTACTAGCCCAACAGATGATACCTGTTCCAACAGAAGTCCCATTCCCAGATACAACACACATCCTGGACCCCAGGAGGATACCTGAGCACCTTACAAAAACTGGCAAATGAAGAAAGGAAACCTGCAATGCCAGAGCTTCGTGGGAAATTCATTCCCTCGGGCACTTCTTATCGCCATGAACTACCACTTGTGTTTCCGGGCACTTCAGCTGCAGCCCATCATAATGGCTCAGCCTGTTCAGCATTTAAACCTGACAACAACAAGAGTGGTAGTTTCAGTTTCACACTTACCATCACAACATTCACTTTCCTGGTCTTTACCGCAGCGTTCAGAGCGCGAGCCCCGGTTGAAGTTTTAACCGAAATATGAGTGAACAGACATGACATACAAGGAGTTCATTATCCCTCACGTAAAAACCTGGAAAGGGTAGAATGAATCGCAAATGTCACACCCGTATAAATGCCACGTGCTGTAGTATTTAACTCAAGAGTAATGAAACACCGCAATTTAGAAGATAAGAGAATCCTCTAATGAATGCAGCCTAATTATTAGAACAATAGCATTGAGGAGCTGAATGTTCTGGAAATGAAATGGGAGAGACAGATGATAATCAACAGATAGTCAGTATTTTTGGTTCCAGCTTAATGTTTTCAACAAATAGGCCATGAATGTAACTTGTAGCTATTTATTCTGATAACATAGTTGCTTTACAGGTCGCTGTTTCATCAGGTTGCTGCATGCAGTTCTTTAAGGGGCAGGAGCACCTGTCCTATTATGAGGGGTAAAGCAGAAATGATGCAGGAAGCAATGTGATCACAAGCAGTGAGGCATTTTCAAAGCCACATCATTAGAGTTGCTGTCTGGTTGCTTCCACAGTCTGCACCTCATGAATCGAAAATTGTGTAGCTGCGATGCCTAATATGAAACAAACCACATTTCAGTGGAAGACATCCTGGAGTTCATTTCCTTGTCATTTGTGCCTATTGCTTCCATGGAAGGCTAGAAAGCTGAATGCCACAGGAAGTATACACTGAGCGAGCAGAGCAACTTCCAGCCACAGTGGGACTCCTATAACAGCAAAGTGTCTGTATGGGTAATAAGCAGCTGGATATTAAAAACATCAACATCAAACTCCCACAAATCCCACTAAACACTTCGCTTTTAGGTAATGTGCATGTCGGTGATAAGGGCTCTCTGCCTTATTTTTTGTCTGCTTACTGAGCTGACTTCGCTCTGCCCATTCCGAACGCTTAAAGTTTTCCTTCTGGAATCACTGAAACAAACCAGGACCCCATTTAGTGAGAGACAGTGACAAACACTCTGAGGTTCCAGGGGGGGAAGCCTTTGTCTTTAAAAGCCACTGAGACTAAACTGACATCATTGTTTTTCTCATGGTTTGAGTCACATTCACTTTCTAAATTTAATCCTCTGGAATGAATGCAGCACTCGTTTATGTTTTAGCTGCAGTTTCATCCATTAGGTGTAGACATGTGCGTTTGGTCGAAGGTGTCTGCAGCTGAAAACACTGAAATTACAAGAAAACACTCACTGAACATTAATGTCGATTCCAAACCACACATACATGGACCTGGTGTGAGGCCTTAAACAGAGGGAAGGATGGAAGACATTTAACACAATCCACACACACTCAATGCGTGTGTCGTGAAATGACTTTGCCTCCATGGACAGGGGCAGCAGAAGACGTAGACACGCTGGGCTGTTGCATCCATGATGCCTCCAAAAGCGCGAACAGCTTGCTTCTGTCGCTCGCAGCTGCACAGAAACAGGAGGTGATCTAGCCGCCGGCAACATCTGCACTTTAAAAAGCAGGAGTTATTAGTCAAAGCACCTTTTTTATTAATTTATTTTAGCCAAACAATGATGGCAAGCTGTGCCCTCTCACCAATCTGTCATCTCACACCTGCGTAATAATCCACACTGCAACCGGATCCTCGACGCACTGCCGTCAAATTACTGAAGCATCCCGGTGCGAATCAGCGACACATTGATGCGTAATTTGTGGCCATTTGTTCAACTTACTGAGTAGTGCGCAGTCACAGACCACCAACCGCGCACTCAAAGCTGAATATTCAGTCCACAGGTACAGGTAATACGGAGTCTCCACCGGCAAGTCCTTTATACACCCCTGCGTCCAGAAGGTTTAACCACAAGTTACGCACGGACTATCTGCCCCAGCAAGTGCAGGTTACGCTGCCAGAAAATAAAACAGAGTCATCCATATCTTGCACATAAAAGGCGACACAGTCTCACAGCATCCCAGCACAATTTCAAAGTCGGATTCAACGCCATCCACGTGTCAACACACTCACCTTTCTCTCTATATCTCCCTTTGCGAGCGGGTCCTGACTCGAGACTGGCGTGGAACAAGTGGGGAAAAAACGCGTAGCTCCTCCCAGCCCGTGGCGCCTGGTGCGCATCTTGTGGCTCGCCTGAGCAGGTCCACGTACCGGATCCGGCGCGAGCGTGCAACATCTGTGACAGCGGCGGCTGCCCCCTGGGATCTGCGCGGGGGACAGCGCTCCCCACGTCTCGCCATCACTTCTTCTGAGGCAAGCTTCTGCTTATTTCCAATTAAATAACACAGAATATGTCCCTGAAGGTGCCCACGCAGCTTCTCATTACTGGGTTCATTACGTGTTGAGCCCCCCCCACCCCCACCCCCCTATAAGCCTTCATTGCCCCCCTGACTTGAACAGTTTGAAATGAACTTTGGAACAATAACTGGCCGTAAACCACATCTTTTATGTGCCTTTATTTGATTCTGAGCGCCACCGTTGCCAGTAATGTAATTTCTATAATCGAACGTGCTGCGTTAGTGGAGCCCTCTGACACAATCTCATATTGCTGTGCGCATTGTTAGTTAACCGCGTGGAACCGCTGTCAGATTGGCTTGACTCCGTCGGAGGACAGCACTGACACAAACCTCTTCTAAGCTCATTTCTGTGAGCTCCCATGACGTCCCGAAATAGATTAAAGTTGTTGTTGAACGCACTGTTATTTTTAGTTTGGAGATATATCCAAGGACACTGAATCGTTTCAAAGGCAGTTATCGAATAGCAGCAGGCGACGTTAGAATGGTGTTTTGTGGCCAGAGGTTAAAGACATCAATGTCCTATTTTTTTCCTCTGTATTATTTCAATTCTCTTGTGGCTTGAATGAACACAGTCACATTGTTGTATAGCTTACCTGGAGCCTTCATGACATGGATTTTCAGTGAAAAGACTGCTGGATATAGTTATGGGGAATTCTCAAGGATGATTTGATGTTCACTAAAAGTAGCCCATAGAAAGTATTCAGCCTCATTCCCTCATCTTCTACAGCTTCTCTGTCTGAACGTTGCAGGAGTGCCGGAGCTCATCTGGCATCAGGTGAAGGCAGGGCGACCCCTGGCTCGCGCCACGCCATCACAGGGCACAGTCACACGATGGCATGCACAAACGCAGGCAAACCTCTGGACAGTTTAAAGTCTCAACTGCAAGATTTTGTAGCATGGCAGAAAACTGGAGAACAAAACAAGCAAACCTTTCACAGGAAGGCTCCACCTGAACTCCAATCTGATGCCTTATCATCGAGAGGCGACAGCACAAACCACTTCTCCACAGTTTCCCTACATGTCGGAGAACAATTAAAACTAAACACAAAACATACAAACATAATGGTTAAACTGAAATAAACAGGGATCGAACTAATGAGAAACAACTTTATAATCATATGTATCCATATGATTTCATGTCAGAAGGGCATCTAAAGTTTTTATCGTGTTTCCTATTTTAAGTTTTCTGTTTTTTTTTTAAATCTCGATTTTTTTATTCTCAGCACAACACCCTTAATTATTGTGTTTTTATCAAGCCACCAAGTTTATTCCACCAACAGAAAAATCCTGCTGTCTGCGGATGCTAAACCACATCTGCTTCTTGTTTTTGCTCCTCTCCAGGCATCTCAATGCTTTTCTTTGCTCTTCTCCACCTTGCTTTCATTTCTCACTGCAATTTCTCACATGTTCGAAATAGAATCATTAATTGAATAAAAAAGAGTAAATAAATAATAAATTGCCAGTTTTTGATTTCATTCGCTCTATTATTTGCCTGACATATTACCGACTCACTCAAAAGAAAAACCCAACCTGATACTTATTGTAATTTTTAAAAAGCAGCCTTTACCAGGCTATTTTTTTCCAAGAACAGTACTTTTACTTGTAAATGACTACAACTAATGTAATGTAGCTAATATAGTTTAGAACAGATTCTAGTACTCTTTACACGTTGAGATGAGTTAGAACAGGATAATAAACAGTGTGATTGAAATCACTTCACCTATCCAGACGGAGGTAGTTGACACATTGTCACTTGACAACAATACAATAACAATGAGAATTGTTGTTTGGGCTCCTGCTGAGTTTAGTTCCCGCATTGTTCTGAAGCAGCTGAGAGACGCCATCAAGGACGTGAACTTGACAATGAATGATGAGGAGCGCATTGAAATATCACTCGGTGACACAAAGGACGGCCTCGTTCAGTGCAACACCGCGCTTTCAATGTGGTTCAGAATCGGTTGGATCGAAACATTGGCAACCGCTGAAAGAGTAAGTTTGAGGAAGGTAAACCGATGCATTTTGCATTGCAGCTGCCCACACAAAGTTGCACTTCTGAATGTGAAAACCTTGATCACACTTCAGAGGCCATATTCCATTTGATCTCAGATTATTTAAGCGATGTGCCTTGGTGAAACTACACTGCATGGTGGTTTAAAACTGAGATCACAACAAGCAGAGAAACTATTTTGCCTCCAGTGGCAACATTTAGAAAAGCATGCTACAAAAGTTTGAAGCACAGGGCATTAGAAAATGGGACAAACTGGCGACTTATTTCATTTGGAGGTCATTTTATATTGCTCAACTTCTGTAAGGAGGTGCGGGTTCACTGTGTACTTTCCCGAACTACATAAAAATCTAATTTCTGAGCATGTCTCAGCATAATTTCTGAACATAATTTAGTGTCAAATCCAGTAGAGTGTGTGCCCATGAGAATAATGCCCTCAGGGTGAGAAATTGTTTTTTAATTTATCGTTTTCAGTGCTTCATTGTTTGACAATCAATAACAAAACAAGGAGATGAAATACGAGCCGCCTTTCACTAACTTAGCCCAGTTTTTCTTCGGAGAAGAAGATTTGTATCAGAATTGCGCATCTCCTCGGTGGGCTTTGGCTTTAATGATGCGGTAATTGATGGAATGATTGTCTCAGCAACAGAGATTACCCTCATTGATTTGGGCTGGCCTCCTCTCTGCCTCAATTTATTCTTTCAATTATGTGAGCGATCCCGCAGTCCCCACGTGCGCCGTGTGGCTCCGCAGCCAAGGTTAAGAGTGCCCTCAGCCTCGCCAGCATGCATCACTGAGGGCCAACTTGATTTTCTCCAGCAAGTTCTGCAAACTAGTGGGTTTTATGGCGTGACCATGGAGACCATCGCCTTCAATTGCAGTTTCACTACCTCTTTCACGGATGTCTGGCATTGAATCAAGTGGACACATCAATCTTCTATCAGGGAGTGGATTCCTATATGCCGAGGGTCTCGTATACGCTGCTTTCTGTCGCTTACAGAATGTGGTCTCCCTACCTCACACAGAAACTGTCGTTCTTGCTTTACCAAATTGTGTGAATGGGTGATAAAGCACCTGAGTGATACCCCTCTGCTCTTCCTTTTCCCTCTTGTCGCAATGTTCACACCCGGTAGATGGAAACTGTGCGCTGCTGATAACAGCCCTGAATTCTTTAGTGATTAGAAATATTGATTCTTGGAGACGGGCATCCTGGGAAGTTTACAAATTGGAGTCCTAAGGTAAACCGTCGCATAGGTGGTTTCAATTATATACCCTTCAGACGTGCTACGCGTGTCCAGGAAGGTAAAACTAATCCGTTATCTCAATCAATTTCTCTTTAGCTCCTGACCTGCAGATACAACCCACATGTTCCTCCTCGTATTCCTGAGAGACACCAGGATAATGTTGGTCGGAATGTTTTCCAGCGATCTGGAGGTTTTAACAACTCAAAAGTTTTACACGCCTTGAAAATATCTTGAGATTTTTTCTTTTCCAAACATAACTCCCTCCTGTTGCTGATTTCACCGGCGAAGGTCAGTTGACTCTTTCGCAGTCTGTCTGTCTCCGCTCGTTAAATCAGTTGTATACTTTCGTCTTTGGCCGTGGAGAACGCTTCAAAATAACAAAATAACCCCGATCACGGTTATCACGGCGTGGGTTCCAAAGATGTTGGAGCGAAAAGCCTGTGCAACAATTTTGGAGGTTTTTCAAACAGTCAAGTACTTGGCGGGAGGACCAAGTGAAAAGACACTGCTGACTTTCTAGAGGGGAAAAATAAGATTCTTTGGGAGGTTGAATCATCAGCAAGAACAAAAATGGTTCGGTCCCTCAGGCGAGAGGACAGCATGAGATTGCTAAAAGACTGTGCTGAGAACACTAAATGTTTTCCTTGGCTACAGTTTTAGGTACACCCCTGATTTCAGACCCAGGTGTGTTGGCCTCACAGTGGAAATCTCCCATTGCATCACATCCCGCAGATGCTCATGTGGTGTCCAAGAAACCTGTGTGACATGATTGGAGTGCAGTGACACGGTGCTTTACCCTGCAGAAAGTTACACACCGTGGAGCCAAAAAGCGTGCTCGAAATAGTCAGCTGCACCGGAGGACATGACCACATTCTTCGTTCACTTGGAGTTCAGACCATAATATCCAGTTATTTGCAACATATCTGGACTTTCAAAATTTCTCATTTCCGCTTCTGCTGACTCCATGGTAACAGCCTGTTTCCTGTTTGAAGACAGAACTGGCATCCGGTATTCTTTTGCAGCTGATCCGATTT